>OZ021687.1:4870008-5406904 GCA_963978505.1 Listrodromus nycthemerus
GAATGTAAAATTCATGAAAACTAGCCCAAATAATGTTTAATCATTTGGGCTAGTTTTCATGAATTTTACATTCATGAAAACTAGCCCAAATAATGTTCAATCATTTGGGCTGGTTTTCATGAATTTTAAATTCATGAAAACCAGCCCAAAAAAAATTTGAAATTTTTTTTTTGGGCTAGTTTTCATGAATTTTACATTCATGAAAACTAGCCCAAATAATCTATAATTTTTTGGGCTAGTTTTCATGAATTTTACATTTATGAAAACTAGCCCAAATAATGTTTAATTTTTTGGGCTGGTTTTCATGAATTTTAAATTCATGAAAACCAGCCCAAAAAAAATTTTCTAATTCTTTTTCGGGCTAGTTTTCATGAATATGAAGTTCATGAAATGAGCCGAAAAAAAAATTTGAAAAACAAACGAAAAAGTCCTTACACTCGTTGGTCACAAAACGATAATTTAGGTGTACACGTTGCTAAAGTGAATTTTTGCAGATGCAGATATTTTTATGCCCATTCGGTCGATACGAAACTGATGTGAGTCGTTTTTCGAAGATTCGAACTTGCTGAGAATCGAGGCTTTGCGTCTTTCCTCTGCATCGCTGTTTTTCCATCGCCCATCGGGCCGCCGTCTCAGTTATCCCAGTTCTCCTTGAAACCGCCTCGATGGATAGGAGAGCTCTACTCATTTCTCACCAGCTCGCCTCCCCGCGCCAAAACGCCGACATGCTCTTCCGCCTCTCTTACGCGATACTAACCTGGGAAATTGAGATAGGAAAACGCTTTTGCTCGTCGGTTTACGGGACCTTCTGGTTACCAATATCCTCCTCGAGCTCATGTGTCCTTTTATTCGGCTTCTGGTGCGATATACCATGGAATACCACGAGGATATAAGTTCCAATCCCGAGGCCACCGCAGCTGCAACATCGCACAATGTTTCATCGGATCTTGTGGTTCTTTCGTCCTCATCGTTTTGCTCTCTTTGGGATGCTTCACGATACACCACATTCACGTGTTTGCAGTCTAGTGCAAAAAGAAAAATCAGACTACTCACGTGGCTTCGACCAAACTGCAGTCTATCACGCGTTGTAGAATTGTACAAAAAGCTGAGAATTTTAAGTTTTTTCGGGAGCAAAAGCTGATACATTTAGGGTCTTCGTGCTCCGAATGCCTGAGAACTGCTTTGAACGAAGCATTTTTTTTCATCCGACTGGTTTTGTGCCGCTGGACCAAGCACCAGAGTAGACGATCTATTTGGACTACAGTGTGAAGTATCGTAGAGTAGCTCGCTGATTACTCCCACTCTGCGTTATTCGACTGTCAGGATGCATTGCTTACGCGTGGAGAGGATGTCGATGTGGCGCGGTTTAAAGCGCGCGCGCGCAGCAGTTCGCGTTACTGCGCACTCCCACTCCTCTCACGGACAGATGTAGTGGGGACGCATCTCTAGGGAGAGGGAGAACAAACGGGTGATCGACTAACGAGGACCCACTGTACTTAGTTTGATTGACGGCGAACGCAACTTCACACGTTTTGCTGTTTTATTGCTCTGCCAAACTCGAAGTGCACATTCCCCTCGTAACGCCCGCGCCCTCGGTCGTCAAACACGGTGAACTGCATCGCTCTTCCGACGGCTCTTCGCCCCTATCGCCCATCACCAACGTACCCGAGGCTCGTAAACAAGGGCCTGCAAACGACATAAGTCTGTAACTCGAGAACTCGTAGCGGCAACAACAGCATGACTAGCCAATAGTTTAGTTGCGAGGCCAGAACGCAATTCCTAAAAAATTACTCGATACAGTTCCGCCTCTAGCTCGCCTTTAACCGCTGCGCTCGTAGCTTCTGTCGCAAACTCCACCGATTCGATCGGACACCTTGTTCATGATTAAGAACAAAAAATTTCAAAAATAAAAAACGCTGCATGTGAAATTTGAATATTGCTCAGTAATTGTATTTATCCATCGTTCGCTAGACTCTCCTCCTTTAAGGTGGAGTCGAATATTGGCAATACGCGGAAGAATAAATATTTTAATTTTGATACATTTAACATTTTTTAAACTGGATTCATTACTTTTTTTTATAGTGATACTAGATCAACTTAGCCGCGCTGTTGCGTACGATGTTCCTTTCCGTTCGCAGCCCGGTGAAAATCGAATCGGTTGATGGTGTGTTTGTATCGAGAACAGCGCATCGGAGTGGAAAGAGGAGAAGTGCCCGGAGGTTTGATGTGAACCAATAAACTCGCTGCTGGCAAGTCCTTTCCGAGTTTTTCCCCTTACTTCTCGCTTCCTTCCCATCGCCCTCGTGCTCTCCCAAAGGGTGCTTTTCTTGCCTCTCACCGCCTGATACGTCCAGAAGACGATAAAAAGTCGGTACCAAGGGTAAAAATAGAAGAATCGAGACCGGGCAATACTGAGCATAGCCAGTTAAAATGTTGTTCCTCCAACTTCGTTGTATTTCTTTCCGAAACTATCCGACAAGATAAAATAGTGCTTTCTTTTCGATCGGAAAACCTTGTAATTTCTTTTTAATCATCTTACGTGAAATGAAACTATTTTTGTGGCGATGAAAGGCGACTTTCAAAGTCCCGCGAAACTCATTTTCTCGAACGATTAACAACAAGGCCGATACTGCCTCGTCAGTGGCTCAGAAAAAGTTTAATTATTTCAGCGCTCGGAAATGTATAGTTTTCCAATGGTGAAATCGGACGGTGCACTCACGTTGCATTCGGAGGGTCGAGCTAAAAATCTAACACGATTATAGATTCTCTCCGTGGGTTGATCAAAGCGATATAAATTGCTATCGGTATAGCCGATTCGGATCTTTACCCAGTCCCACCCACTGTTATCTATTCATGGATCTATCAAAGCTCTCCGAACCGCTATCAATGGAATCAAAGCGATTACACTTTCTGATCGCGCGAACGGTGACCCTTGGTTTTTAGGGCTCTCGAGGGTAGGTGAAGGATTCGTCTACGTCACGAACCGCCCCTGTGCCTCGCGGCTTAAAAAAACAAACGAAGCTGGGATGAAACGCCGAAGAGGGGAACCAGAGATAGGATCGAAATTCACACGCGGAGAAAGTGGAGGTAGAGAGGGCCATTGGAGTTGCACAGAAAGGGAGTGAGGGATGGAAAAAGAGAAAGCCGGCAGAAGATAACGCGGGCTTTCAGTTGAAGGGTCGCCGAGCCAGAACGGGGCATCGACTTCCGGCCGATTCGCATTTGGCCGATGGAGTGTACGCGAAGGGTGGACCAATTGAATATTCTACGAGGGTCGAGTGAACCGATTCGTCGGATTGGCCGACTCTTTCGGCTCTGTCGGAATTTGTCGACTCGTCTCGCCCTTACGGGTAATATATATCTGTATATGTTTATATACATTTATATACATGAATTCCGCACAGGTATATGCACAGTTCCCAATCTGCATATCGAGATTTCCGTCACGAGCTATGAGGCCGCGGCTTTCGCGATCGTGACAATTTTTCGTCATTGACGAACGTGAGAAGCTGACGCTCGTACGAAAAAACCGTCACTGCCGGTTAACAAAAAAAAATTCGATTTTTCGGTGACGTTTTCCGAAGCTCGGCAGAGTTTGAACTACAGCTAGTTGTTGGCGTCGGTAAAACAGCTGCCGAAGAGTTAAAGTCCTAAACGGTCGCTGAAGTCCTACGTAGCCGGGAGAATACCCTCGAAAACAGAACTTTCTCTGAGCATTTTCACGTTCCTCGAAGATGGAAATTGCGTATCCCTCGATTTTTATGCCGGACGCGGCGAAGTGTTCCCGAGACGGTACTTGCCTCGGAATGTCCCGGCACTGAGGGCGGGGGCCGGCGATGAGAGGGGCAGAGGAAAGAGGCGATGTATGCACAAGTCGAAGTGGAAATTCCGCGGGAAAAGCTTCCTGGAAAGGAGCGGAGGATACTGCGGAGGAGAAAGAAGGGAGGGAGGAATTGAGAGGTGGAGGATGCGTAGAGCGGCGGCACCGCGCTTCTATCGATCCTCAAAGGCCGCGGCACGCATCTCGTTCGCGAGGGGCTTTGAGAGAGCTGTACACCTCATCCTTCGTCGAGCTAGGACACAGCGCGAGCAGAGATGTTCGTTTCAGCTCAAAGTTTTCCGGTTACATGGCTGCCATTTTCCGCGAGCTTCGAATTAAAAAAAATCCCCTTCGGGCGCCGTTCCCTTCGTTTCTCAGATAATTTATGAAGCCCCGAGGCTGGACAAAGTTCCCTCGGCGCACCGGATTTACACAGGGAAAAGAGATAATCAAGAGACTAAGGGCAATTCGGATTTCGAAATTTCATAAATTTTTTACGGATAAGTCAAGGATGGGCCTTTGCAAAGGAATTAAGTATTCGCGAATAGGAGGAAAAATCGAAACTTCCTCGTGTTTCGAGCACAGTAAACAGCGCGTTAAGGTTTTGTTCACCCAACGAGCTTAATCGACACTAACCGGTTCAAGGTGGCTCGGGCTTGTCGCTATCGATTTTCGAACGCGAGGCAACGCATTTCGCCCGAAGGGGTCAAAGTTATAAACCACCCTCGCGTACCCTCCTCCAACCCGCGTTACAAAATTTTGCACCGTGGGTCGTTTTCACTGCTGAGAAATCGGCGGACGAAGAAAACTTTGCTCAGAAAAGACATAAAGTAAGAACCGACCAGGAAGCCGAGGGACGGTGAAGAACATCTTCATTGCCTCAAATAATAGCTTCGAAGCATCTATCTCCGAGCATAATAAACTCTTCATAGATAATTTATGAAGAACCTCCGAGTTCTTCTACCTCCGAAATTTACCATCTTCTTTACTCCACACTCTTGCCAGCCACTTGGGCCCGAATAATCTCGTCCTCCAGCGTCTTACGGAATATTCAATCGAAACGAAATGATCCGAGCTCAACTTTTCCGTCGGTTTATTAACATTTTATGCCGGAGGTACAAAAGTTTCCTCTGGACTCAATCTTACTCTCGTCGTTTCGCATTTATATTGGAACAAGCAGCTGCTCTTGGATGATAGGTGTTGGCTCTGCTGTTCCTCTATTCTTCCGTCAATCGGAAAACGGAGGAAGGGTTAAGGGATAACATCGGGACGGCATAGTTTCCTTGAAGAAAAGTCGGATCTTGTTGACAGTCCGGACAGGAAACGGGGAGGCTGGGAAAATATTCAGCCGAAGGAATGTCCCGAAACAGCATTAAAGATTAACGAAGCATTGAGAGGCAAGTGCACGATCTCGAGCCAAAAGAGTCAAGGGAATGAGGAAAGATGCGCCAGGGGATGTTTTCGAGGGGTCGGATAGATTCGCGGAGGTACCCGCTTGAGTCACCCTCCCGTGAAGGACCCTTCATTAATTAAGAATGATTTACAGTCAGAGTTCCGGCAATTCTGCTGACGATTCCCGTAGAGTCTGAGGGGTGACTCGGTTCTTAATTAATCTAAGCCAAAGAGGTCGCGAGCAACGCCGCAAAACAGGGACTAGTTACGGTACACGAAAACGATGTATTCCTTAATTCACTCGTTGCAGTCGTCGACTACGTTCAGGATAAATTCCAAGCACTTTTGAAATATATCAGGTGCGTCCTTTTGACGTCACTTCCTGCAAAAAAATAATCAAGATTTCCAATCCCGAAGCGTTAACGTTGCAGAGATGTTATTCCTTTTCCTTGGGAGTTTATATAGAATGCAGTAAGTCCCGGAAACGTGTCAATTAAGGAAGACAGGAAAGCCTGTAGAAGAAGGTGTGCGATAAGTCTTGGAAGTATTTGGAATTTATCTTGAATGTAATCACTGACAGAAACGAATGAAGTAATCTTGGAACGTAGTTTTAGCTACGGTTCTCTCCTGGATCGCGAAAAGGTGAACGAGAATCATCATCAAAAGTGACATGGACATTATTCTTTGGGCAATAACATGTGCGTGAATAAGAAGACGAGGAGTCACGAAGCCCTAGGAGCGAGGCGCACACCTGTTATGCCGGAGGTTGCGTGATTTCCGTGTAGCGATGTGGCCCTGACCTACGAGGGCTATAAGAAGAGAGGGCAGCGCGAGCTCTAGCTGGGTGATGACTGTGAGACTAGGAGGAGACGAGACAGAGCCCCGGATCTCCATGGAAACCCGACAGCCCTCACCTGTGCAAGGTAAAACCGACGGGGGTGGATCCAGTCGGAACGCGCGACCTTCTACCCCGGCAGACCGGCCTTCTCTCCTTCGTGCATCGATCCTTCGGAAGCCGGAAGTGCGTGTGCCACATTCGCTTGAATGGAACTCCGGTGGCCATTCAGTCGAAAGAGTCGCGGAGAGACGCCCAGAACGATAGAAGCAGTAAAGTTCGAGAATGTTTCCATGATCTCTATCCATTCGCAAAGTGCATTAAATTCCTGCGCGGTTATCCGTGCGTATGTATCGATGCATCGCTGCCTCAGTGCCAAAGAAGAGTTCGATACTTCATCAGGTCGTATCGAAATTTTGCTAAAGCAAACCGCGGAACTTTGTTACTCGTTGAAAACCGGTCGAACTTTCCCTTTGGCAAAACTTCGTACGATGTACAATTATCGAGCTACCGAGAGTAAAGTCCTCGGCCAATCAAATCCCCAGAAAAGCCGCACGAACGTAAATCGCGGCTATCTCGGACACCGTGCACTTTAGAAAGATGTGCCCAAGAGATTTTTTGCTCGGTTTAAAACGCTGAACAAGATCCAACGATTTGTTCCCTCGAATTCCGAATGACGTACCTACGGCAAAGCGGCGAATTCAGGATTGTTGCGTCGACGTTAAGAGATCCATGTGACTCTCCAGTTCTCGTACAGGAACTGATAAATCCTCGTTCATCCGTATCACTTTGCTTGGGTTTCGCTTGAAAAGTGCACTCCCTTCACGCCCGAGCATTTCTCCGTCGACCTTATGAGATCATACTGCTCAACCAGCCTCCCGACAAGTGGCCGGGCATAAGTTTTCACAAAAGTTAAATGGAGCCCGCGACGCTGGGACGTTCTTTCACCGTAGCTGGCTTGCCGGCACGACCCTCCGAGTCCCTCCTTCTTTTGGTGTTGCGAGTAAAAGAGGAGACGGGTATTCTCCCAAGCTTCGAAGTAGTTGAGCCGTGAGGGTTGACACACACCGACACACACATCCGCAAATAAAATACAACCACTCCAATCCACGACCACGATGCCTGCATACGGAAACTCGTGCATGAAGAGCCTCTGCTTTTCTCCGCAGCGCACACACACCCACGCGCTAGACAGGGAAATGAATACGACAGTAATTTCATACCTCGATGCAACAAGTGTGAACCGGCTCGCAGTAGGTAGAGCCCACACAGAGCCCTGTAGTCCCAAGAGCTTGCGAGGGATAACCGAGTGAAACACGTAGATGGGAGATACGTTGACTCTCGTTTGTTTCGCCAAGAACACCAGTCGCTCGGGTACACACCAATTGGTCCGTGATAATAGCAATCATATATTTTTTTAAATGACAGTGACGAAAGCTCTTGGTGGCGGTGTTTGTACGGCGAACGAGTTGAATAGCGGATCGTACAATCTCCAGTGCACTCCACATCGTCGCTAATGCATCAACGATAACTCCACTGTTTTTATCATCGTAGCGAAACTTTTAAGTATTTGCATTGAACATCCACTTGCGAATTGAAATTTTCACCTTTTTGTGAAGTCAAAATCCTGAAGTTTAAATCTTCGTTTCATCTCTAGCTAAAATTCGACCTTCATTTTGACATCGGTTGAAGCTTGAACTTCACTATGATGGCAACTCAAGTTTCAACTTCATTTTAACAGCGACTCAAATTTGAACCTTGTTTCGACGTTGTATCGACAATAGTGTCGGTTTTCACTCAATTTCAACGGTAGTACAAGTCGGAGCTTCATCAGGACTCAAGTTCCAGTTTCGACTTCCCACTCTACCTTTGAACAATAGCGCAAGTTTTAACTGCCGAAGTTGGAGTCCGAGCGCCGTTTCGAATTCCCTAGAGGTTACGGTACGGCCGAGAGTGGGGTAGAAGCTCGGAATTGGGGTAGGACCGGATCGTGACGTAACGAAAGCTCTCGAATCACTCCGGAGACCGGCCACGAGTGACTTTTTCCCCAACGGACGGGTTTCGCTGCGCTGAGCACACCTGTCGTTGTTCGTCTTCTTGCGAGATGTATGACGCAAGCCTCACGGGCCGCGCCGTACCGAAGAGTCTGAGAGGGCGAAGAGGCCATCGGGAGATTCTCAGCTGCTACTCGACACGTCCACCACCTTCCAACGCAGCTCCGACACTTCCCGAACGCACCTCGGCCGTTTCGGAGATTTCTCGAGTGTCTTCTCGCGGTTCCTCGCGGTTGTCGTGGTTTTATAAGCTTCGCGGGCTTCTATTTCGGTTAGCGACGAAGCGAACTTGTCTCACGGCACGTCCACTACATTCTCATTCGTGAAAATTCGCCACACCGTGGACACACATTGACGGGGCAACGCACTCGTGGAAACACACACATGCGCATCCGCATACAGAAATATTACTGTGCGACTCGCGGTGTCTTGGAAGACGAAATGGGATGACTCCGGGGGTTGGTGCGAGGTGAGGCGAGGCGAATTCTTCTCTCATCTATGTTTATTCAGTTGCGAGGCAGAAGTCATCGTTTGCGCGCCTCGCTCACTCCCACCGTTCGGGTCAACCGTTGAACAAGATTTTTTTTTAATTATCGAATGCTGTAAAAATTAATTCGTAATTCAATGTAATGAAATTAAAATTTGCTTACATCACTTACATTGAATGTACATTCTCGTCGGATCAAATGAACAGACATTACAATGAGAAATATTTTTGCTCGACGGTTTCAAAAATTTTAATTCGATGATACAAACTTTGGTGTGAAAATTCACTGAGGTTCCTGTAAAATAAAGACTTTTTTTATGGTGTAACTTATAATCCAGGAAGAATAAAAGTCGCGCCTATCGATGTGAGTGAATTTTCATTTTGCTTCAGTGCCGTAGTTATTTGTTTCTTACCGTCTCGGATAAGCAATTCCCGTAACAAATGTCAGTGACTCGGAGCTATTTATTTATCGATAGATGGAAAACAACAACGTATGTGATGTTTATTCGATCGCTGCTCTTGCTGCGGTAAAGGTAGCGTATAAAAATAAAAATCGACTCGCTAAACAACACGATACATTAGCCAGGATTACAACGCCGATAGTTGCGTTACACACTCGACGTAACGCGGAGTTTAGTGGTTCTAGTTTACGGTAGTTTGGTACGGCGTTGAATACTATTCGAAGGTGCAATGAACCCCTCCATTGTTATGCTCTCCGGTAAATTTCCCATCGATTCCGCGATTCACCGGCTCTGGCCCTTTCCATCCGATGCGTTCGCTCCGCGAGCCACAACTGCTCTCTCCACCGTTGAGTTTTATCGTCAGTGATAAGGTTCCTCGTAACGTTTTTCTATACGAGGACTCCTCGCGTTCTTCTCCTCGTTCGCCATTATACTCAGTACATATACTGCGAGGAGAGCGTTCGTCGGCTCCGGACGCTGCGCGGGAGCGAGCGGGACCCGGAAGTGAGACCTCTCAGTAGCCCGCTCGTTTGCCGTACGAATGAATACATTCGAAGCTCCTCAGAGGTCTTTTTCGTAATCCCGTAAGAGGCGAATCTCCTGATTACCGCTGGCTACGTGCCGTCGTTTCATTCTATATTCCAGAGTCAGATGCGGCGAGCCCGCACGGGGCCGGGGCGCGAGGGACTCCGCGCCAGGGTCGGTTTTTTAATCTATTTACTCGGGCAACGGCGTTGCGGTCGTTCCGCCTGTGAACTGCGCGGGTGTGCAGTTCTTTCGGCGGATATTACAATGCACCGTGGAGCCTATTCTTGCACCGTTAGTCGGGATCACGTGGATGGCCCGGGCACGCGCCGGAGAACCGCGTCTGACCCGCACTGTCGGCATCTACTGGCAGTGGTTTCACGACGCTTTGCTTTCTCGGCCAGTCAAATTACTAGACGGTGCTTTGTCGAAGGCTTCTTTGTATGGATAATTATCATGCTTTTTTGAACGCTGGAAGGGACAAAGGTGAAATAATAATGGCCGGGTAAAGAATATCCGAGTAGCGGAAGGGTTAAAACAACGAAGGGATTAATCAATCAGCGGCAGCGTGTTAGGGTGAAGCTAAAAATTTGAAATAAATGGTGAATGACTCACATGTAAAAAAGGGTAAAGAAATAGGCGAAAGGTCAATGGGTTAAAAATAAGGCGAGGGTTAATGAGACGCAGGGTCGGATCGGTGTTTCCCGCAAAAGAAGGGTCAATCTTTAACCCCTTTCGTCGGTTCATGATTCCGTGTTTTACCTCGATATTATTACGAAGTTTCGGTACCATGAAAAGTTCGTCAAACTCGTCTGCGCGAGAGGCGAGTGACGGAGGGTGTTCGAATTCTTTAGAATTCCTCCACGCGCGCGTTTTCTCGCCCTTGGCGAAAGGAACTTCCTTGACAACGCGACAAATATTTTTATGACACCCTGACCCACTTGAAGTCACGGTGTATCCGCACAGCCGCGGCGTTATGAATGAGATTAATGGTATTTTTCGACACGCGGAGAGAGGCTTTTATTATCCAAAACAATTCATTAATATCCCGCGACGGGAGACAACGACATTTTATTTGCGACAGAAGATTAGACGATACATCGTCGCAGAACTGTCGCGGCGACGAAAATATTCCGGGACGCGGTGAGTATTCGACGGACCTTCGAGATTTCCTCTCGAATCCGAAAAGAACTCGAATAAATTCACGAAACTCATCGATCCGTTATCGTTACTTCATTTTCTTGTACTCCGGATGAATTTTTTTTTTCCTTTATTTGGCTCTGATATATCGAACATAACTCGCGAGGGATGCGCAATCGGCTGGAGGACTCGAGAGCACACCCAGAACACACCCTTATTCGCCTAACTCCGGTCGCGAAGTCGTCGCACCCTCGAAGTTTCGACGGGGAAAACTATTCCTCGGGGTCTTTGCATATGCGTCCCCGTGTTCGAGTCCCTATCCTTCCGTATTTTCCGTTGCCTCGTGGAATTGGCCCGCGAAAATGACTGAGGTGGAAGCACGGAAGGCGAGAGGTAAGTTTGATCCGCAGAAGCGAACTGCGAAGTAGAACTTCCCTTCCGCAAAGCACGGACCAATCTCGATTTATTACCGCTTGCAGCGACACGGAATATCGCTGCGTTGCGCATCGGAGACGAAACAGAAAAAAAGGGCATTGAGAGAAGGGCACGGAGGAAGAGAGATTCGAACAAGAGTCGGCAGGACAGAGAAAGCGGAGAGAAAAAAGGGCTGCGAGTAAAGGGAAGATAGTGGACCGTGGCTCACCGGTAATCGACCACTCGAGCGCGAATATCGAAGGATGCTTTGAACAGCGAAGGTACCGCTTAAATCCTGAGAGATGCCGCGGCTCGGTAAAGTGAGGTCCATCGGAGGAAATAAATCGCGCAAAGATTTCTCGTCCGTGTAGTGGAAATTTTTTTATATTTCCTATCAAAACGTTTTCTCATATTATTATTGCAACAATATTTTTTTATTAATGTTATATTTATATTAATATTACGATATTTATATTATTATTCGTATAATTATAAAGTGAAGTTAACGCTTATGCAAATTCAATAGTTATGCTTAATTGAGGTGAACGTCGATGGGGCACTGACCGATCCTCACAGATGCTCACACTTGCTGACGGATTCCCAAAAATATTCATATTGTGAGCACGCGAGTCAACCTAATTACTATAAATAATGATGATAAGTAGAGTAAGGCTGCGTCCAAGTAATTCTTTGTCGGATTCGCTATACTTCCTCGTGGACGAAAATTTGACGAGTCAAGAGAGTTTTCTCGACTTATCCCGAAGACTCTGCGGTCTGTGGTAATGAAGTGCCACATCAGTGACGGAAGACGAACGACGCACGGGGGATAATTCCGAGCATCATGCCATATCGGTAGATCGTCTAGTGGAAAAGCCCTCTCGTTCACTCTCTCGTTGTAACCCACCTTGGGTGATTAATTGCGCCGATTCGCGAACGAAGCGCTGACTGCGAAAGCCGACGGGAAATATTCTTCGGGCGCTTACGCCAGACTCTCCCGCTCCAATCAGCCTCATTTTCTCCTTCCGGCAAGTCAAACGATGCGCGGAAAATTAATAACCGACCGATCGATGGAGAATGAATATATCGCGTACGATATAAATCTTTGTGCATGTGTGTGCACGGGGTCAAGACGGACCGTTCGTATCAAGTTTGCAGGAGGGTGAAAAAGTCTCGTCTAAAATGGAGAACACCGATCCGTTTTGCCCCGGCGATTCCTATATGTCCGGCGCTGGGAAAAAATTGCCAACGTTCGTCAGCACTCGTAAATTAGATTCTTGGATTCATGTGGGAATTTCA
This sequence comes from Listrodromus nycthemerus, assembly GCA_963978505.1. Classification (NCBI taxonomy): domain Eukaryota; kingdom Metazoa; phylum Arthropoda; class Insecta; order Hymenoptera; family Ichneumonidae; genus Listrodromus; species Listrodromus nycthemerus. The sequence continues at coordinate 4,882,433 of OZ021687.1, forward strand.
CTCTGCGTCACAGTGAAATTTTTAATTGACGTTCGTCGTTCGTATTCAATTTTTTATTTTTGTGTCTATCATCCTGGAAATGTTTGGAAATGCGTTGCACTCGTTATGTCGAGATTAAAAGAAAAATTTGAGTCGTAAAAAAGGTAAAATAAATTAGACGTTAGAAGACACGAGGAGGGTGAATTTGCACGTACTGCAATGGATGGCCGAAAAAAACTGACGAACCGTTCCGTGAAGAAGCGTGGAGAATTTGTAGTAAAGAAGAAATGTTAGACTGAGAAATCGTGTCATCCGCTAAGAAAGTCTCCTCGCAGACGACGCTCCAATTTCAAGGAACGTCGGAAAAGTTCCAGCTCGACGCGATCTCTCGAGAAGCATGTGTAATAAAAAAAATTTATGGACTTGAGGTATTTCGCACGTACAGCAGAATTTTTTTTTTTTTAAGTACATTCAAGCTTTCATCTCGCGTCGCCGTATTTCAGCCAATTTTCATCACGTTTTTTTTTTTTTTTTTTTCTTTCGTTTCCGTTTTTAATCATTCCTCCACAAAGTTTATTGACCTTTCATTAGAAGATTGTGTACGCGATAAGAATACGGTTCGGCTTTCTATCTTACCGACTCATTATGCAACGGCATCTCGTTACGAAAACATTCACGCGGATAGCTCCCCCGTTGGCACGAATACCGTATTCCTTTCTGAAAGCGAAAAAAAAAACTTTTCTTTTTAATACCCAACTTTTTTTTACCATCTGTAACAGAGGCTCAGACCGCCTTTGTACGCTGGCGATATGACAGATCGATAAATTTTCCGGGGACGAAGAAAAAAAAAAAAGAATTTCTGCCAATAAACTTGCAAGCTTCTGTAACAGGAGACTATAGAAATAAATTGCTTTCTCACCGCAAAGAGGTTTGTTACGTACACCAACCAAAAAAAAATATAGAACAATAGGACTCGAGGACTTGTAGAAAAAAAATGAAAAATTGTCCCTCTATATTATAAGGGAGAGAAAATGATAAAAAAAATTATAAGGTAAAAGTGGTGAACGACAGTCGCGTCGCCATACAATTGACTTGCCTGATCGTCCAGATCCGTATTAAATATTTTCCGCAAATGGAATCGTAAAAACCGTCGAAATTTTTCGAGAAAAAAAAAAACGCGAAAATAAGGGTCTCAGCGAAAAAATAAAATTATTGAGGGGTGGGCGGCGTGGGACGAGTGTGCCTCAAACAGTCGAAAGTTAAATTAGTCGGTGGCTAATAGAAAGGGAGATCGCTTATAAAATTGGCCGGGTCGCCACGACGCGACGTGGCAACTCTTTTTTTTCCTATGCGGTGAGTCTGTGCGACGACGAAGTGTGCTGGAATATATCCTCCGCAATTCTAGTACCACGAGCTTTTTCGTAGGGGCAGAGGAGGCAATATGGAACAGCGGGGCAAAATGGGATAATGGAACGAAAACGCAATTTTCCAACGTTCGGATGATGATGGTGATGATAAGTGGGGTAAAACGGGTCTGAAAATCCAGATATAGTTCTGGGACAAAATAGAGCACCCAAGGAGTATTGGAAAATTAAGTTCTTCCCTACCGTCCCATTTTACCCCCTCACCGTACTTTTTCTCTGTGCGTCTATTCCCTCTCCACTCTTCTGGTTCTTTTTCCCTCCTCTCACTTTGCTCTGGGCGAAGAGGGCAGAGAGATACGGAGAGTGAGTCGAGGAACGTCGACGAGTTACGAGCGACAGGTCTACGAGCTTCGGCCGACGGAGCGTGCTATCCCTGGCGCTACCGAACTGCAGCCAAAGGGGGTGAGAGCGAGAAAGGGTGTACTGTGGAAATAGCCAACGAGGACCGGGCACCAAAGTACCGGCAACAGCGAGAGCGTGGAAGGAAATAATTATTTTTCCAGAGCCTTTAATTGACGACCCGAATACTCCTCTCTGGTCCAGAGAATTCCCAGAATTTTATTCAACCCCTCGTCCATAGAACCACTTTAAACTCCCTCTGGTTATTTCTTCTTTTTTTTTTTCTAGTCACAAATTCAAGGACAAAAGTAGATGGGCTCTAATAATTTTTGGCAGTCGCGCCTTTGGGTTTCAGTAGTATCCAATGTGATATTACTAACAATAGAACTGTGCACTATCTTTCTGTGCAAAGAAATTTATTTCTCAACCGGACGTAAGGTCATACCAAAAAAAGTGTCACTTCCGGCGGATGTCTGAAAATATTTATTTTCTTTTTACAATTCCACATTAATAATCCGCTAGTGTTATTTTTATGATGTGTTTAATAAATAATATAATGATAATAATTGATATTGAATGTTTTTTGAAATTTGATTTTTAGATAGTTGAAAATTGTTGCACAATTGGCAGCGGAAAATTGGTTTATTGATTGGTCATCGATGGAAAGCGCGACCGTTCGGTAACGGTTTCAAATAGTGAAAATAAATATTTGTTTCGTCTCTGTGAAGACGGACGGCTACCGCGACAGAACGTTATTGACTCCCCAACGAGATCAAACGTTCATCGAGAATATTTTTCCTCGCATTTTTATGTCCGCGAGAGCTTTATTCAATATAATGTGTAACCATGAAAAGGACGGTTGAACTATACGCGTTCTCCCGCACGGGAACGTCGTTGTTGTGGAGCGGTAAATGGCGGAGCTGCGGCTCGCGAGGTTTGTGCATTCGCGCGATTGTACTTTATTTGTTTGGGTATACAGGCAGGGCAGGAATATCGTACAAAACATAAGCACAGCATATACACGCCACGCTCGATATGCGGTTGCTTGAAACGTTCCCGGCGATATTTTTTCATTTTTTTTTCTGCGTTTCTTTGTGTCTCGTTTTCGCTTTCTCTTTCCAGACACCGACATTCTATCTCGCCAGTGTATGGCGTTTCCTGCTGAGTTGTCCTTTTTTTTTTCAGCGAAACTCGTATAACGCCTCGGTCTATTAAACTCTCGCTCCAGCACCTCGGAGCGGCCTGAGAGACGAGTCTCGTAAAAGTTGTCTCGCCTCTTCTTCCCTCTTCGAACCTCTTATTCGCAGACACCCCTTTCTTCACCAACGGCCCGTGAAGACCGATTGTAAACTCGCACACATACGCTTTTCCTTCGGAAAGGAGAAATCTATTCGCGTCTTTTTCTGATTTTCTATTTTATCCTTTAAGTAGCTTGGAGTTGTACTTTGAAAGGAGCGGTGTTTGTGTCGAGCTGAATTTTTTTATTTTTTATGCCGCCTCCCATAGATTGTATGCATTGCATTTTACAAGGTATTCGGGTATTTAGGTCGCAGCGCATTTTTCAGTAATTTATCGGGAGGAGAAACAGAAAACCATTTTTTACTCATGCATTAGTTTCGATGAATCTCACTTCAGATATTTTATGATTTTTCTGACTCTTTCCTTCTGATGGTACACTCGTCGTAAATCAAAAAGTCCACCGTTTCGTCACTCGCTCAAGAATATCGCGGGTCTTAGCACCGATCGAAAAAAATGCACAAAGAGTCGAGTCATCCTGATGAATAACACGAACCGAAAATGAATAACGATTCGGCGACCGTTGAAATCTGGTCGTGCTCGTTTCGTTACGCGAATGAATCTGTCGTCCCTCATTGCCGAGGAAACTGGCAGGTGCCCCGTTGGCTGACCGGCCAATTTTATAAACGATTCTCCTCCACCACAATAATCCACTCTGGCTTCCCCGAGCGCCGCACATCTGCACACTCTGAAAACAAGCGCGTCGTTCCGACACATTTTACACGTGGAAAATCGTGCAGTGAACTTTTTACGAATTTTTGGTTGCCCGTTGATTTTCAATAAAACGTTTCACGTCTCTTGTCGCAAGATCGATGAGGAAGCAATGTGCAATTTTTAAAATTCCCCTTTTCCGGAGATGAAAAATAGACATTGCACATTGCTTTTCCATCAGTGCACAAACTAATGCTTATTGCTTTCCAATTTTTCAAGACAGTCCACAAAATACTGCGAGGTGCGGGGTGCTGGCTAGATTCCGGCTGCTTCATGGACGAAGCTTCGACGATGATGGATAACAGTGAGCGAACGATCTGGTATGCCGGTCGTCCGGCATAGAAAACAACCTCGTTGTGAAAACATCGATGAGTGGGCAATGCGGAAATTTCGGTTGTCGGATTGCTTCCTCATTAGCGAAACGCTACCACTCGGCGTGTATCCATCCATCGACCCGTCCACGCAATCTCATACATACTCATCCACATTGCCACATTGCCACAAGGCGGAGAAAAAATATTTGGGCACTTATGAGTCGGCGGTAGGACTGGTGCGGCACTCGTCAAGCTGTCGCAAAAGTGCCAAAAGTTTCCGGCCATAGAGTATTCCTCGTGTCTAGGCCAGCAGTTCTCTTCCAATCCCAGGACGACGCAAACCACGGGCTGGATAGTGTTTCCACGGAGAACCGAAAGCTCTGTCGTCGGTCTCATCCCCGTCGTCAGTGACGAAGGACGGTGTATGGATCTGGAGGCGTCTTGGCAACGAGCCATGCGACGACTTTTTCCTCCCCTGTCGGCCCCTCGGGTTGTCTATATTCCCCTATTTCGTACATAGCCGGTCCGCCAGGCTGATAGCCGTACAGTATGTATACAGAGTATTGGAGAACCGCGAGCCACCGAAGCCCCGTTGCAAAACTCATCCCTGCCTGCATCCCTCGGTCCGGCGTTCGTACGGTTCGAAGCACAACGTAAACATCTCGAAAGCATTGCGAGAGCAAGTGGGAGAGGCGAATCTTTCTTCCTCTTTTTCCATTCCTCTCTTACTTCTTTCTCTATAATCCCCCAAACGGGAAAGACTGTGGAGCTTGGAGGGCACGAGTTACGGAGGAGGATTTTCGCGAACTTATCGCATGATTCACCCCCACCCAGCAACGAATCTTCCCTTCAATGCCTTGTGTAGGTTCGATATGAATTGGAAAAGGCGGGGTTCGGTGATTGGCATCGGGGAATTCGGAACCTTCGCGCACTTCGTCGCGGCTTGAGCAATTCGGATTCCGGGTTTGCAATGGAGACCTTGTTTTTTTTTTGGTCCTGAAGGACCTGTCAGGAAAGCCTTCAAAGACCCAACTATTAGCAGCAAATTCGACCTGGAAGAGGTCTGGCTTCATCCTTGCGCTACTTCACTGGGAATAAATGTTTTTGGGCTTGCTTGCAGTAAAATCGATATGACAGGAGGTAAACATCATGTTTGTTAGAGTGGGATGCTGGTGGGGTAAACAATGTAAGGACTACAGGCTCTCGAAAACGAAGCTGATTTACAAGAACCATTCCTCAGATTGAAAGTGTGTTACCTTGGTATTGGATTTTCTGTGAGTCGATCACTGTGACGCTCATCGGAACAAAAATAACTCAGGAGGCCGCAGCACGCTGCTACCACCCAACGGACCATGGAAACGCCAAGAATTGCGGCGAAATCTTGTAAATCATAAGATTCCTTGAGGGTCTCAGCGAAAGATATGGCTGTTGGGTATTCGAGAAACGGTGAAACTCAACTGAATATTCACAGTCTCTCGTGGAATGTTCCTGAAATATTTTTCTCTTCCCAACTTGACGGTTTTCTCCATCCGGCAATATAGGCGGAGGAAACAAAAGTGGGTATTTGCGTTGCGCGATCATGACGCAGATATTAAGAATAGTTGGAACGGGAGTCTGCGGCAAATCCTTGTAGATTCTCATTCGAAGGATTCCCGAGGTGATTTTGTCGGGTAAACGCTGGGTGCCGGATTTCCAGATTTGCCCCGTTTGTCCTCTCGGAAGACATCCCGGCAATTCCAGGATTAAACGGTTTCCTGAGCGCCCCGCTAATCGAGGGAAATGGAAGCTTCTCAGTGTCCGCGGCAAGTGGTTTCAAGGCGGTCATCGTGCTGGTGAGAGAGCATGGAGCTTCCATAGTGGCAGATACGAAATCCCACGAATTTCCACGGTAGAGTTAAAAGAAGTGGTTCAACATCTGTATGTGCAAACACGAGTTTATTGTTCCTCCGAATCCTTGACAATGCGGGAGGAGAAGAGTGTTCACCGAGAAGCCAGAAATTGGCCTAGAGATATAGATTTGTTCGATCACGATGATAGGACAGAGTCTAATGAATTTGACGCGATAAAGATCCGTCCTAGAGTTCGGTGAGTCGAATCTTCTTTTCTCCCAATCGCACGAGAACTTTGATGAAGATCTAATCTGCTCACAGTATCACTGAATTCTCGAAGGACTTCTTCACTAATACCGCGAGAGGACTTCAATAAAAAGTGACAAAACCAAAGCTTTAGGCGAAAGAAGTAAGCCAGAAGCAATGATTATACAAACCCTGAATTCGAAGCTTTATGCAGCAGTCAAGAAATTGTGGAATCTTGTACTGCGCGCCAGCAAAGTCAGCAAAACCGTCTTTTGGGCAGTTTCACAAGTTTCGCATAGTGTCCAAACTCTGACCCATTCCGCAACGGCCTGAGGCATTTTTTCGTTTCGTCACCCACCCCGGCCACTGAGGAGTCACGCGAAGATTTGCACAAAGCATACTAGGACAAAGAGTCGCGAAAAAAATTAACCCGAATTCAGAGACGGCAAAAAGGAGCCAGTGCAATCCCGCTGAGTAACGACCGGGGCGGAGATGCGAAAGGGGTGGGCTTAAATTTAACCAAAACCAGCGAAGAAGTGAGAAATAACGATGAAAGGGAAAAAGAAGGTGGGAAATAAAGGCATAGTGGTAGTCGGAGGAGAAAATTAAAGAGAATAGAAGATAGAACATGCTAGCTGCGGAAGCAGGTTGTACAACGAGTAACGGTGGGTTTGTTTAGGGACTAAACAAACAGGGCGCCGGTGTGTACAGTGGATGCTTTGCAGGAACATACATCCGAGGTGGAGGCTTCGGCCCTCGCTGTATTCACCGATTCTGCTGTGTATAGTCCTATTATGGTTCAGGGATTCATCCCGCGGAATATGCCGTGTTGGTTCTGTGTAACAGCCACGTCGTGCAGCGGCTGAAAGGTTTCATATCGGAGCGACGCCAAACGTGTTTCGGTTTGACCTCACTCCGTCCCTGTCCTATGAAGGGATGGAAAATCGTTGAGCACAGGCAAGAACGACCGTACGAGTCGGCAAAGGGCGCAGTTAACCGGGCATGGAGATTGCACGAATCGTATTGCAGCAAACGGCTGGCGGAGCCGGTAAAGCTGAATTAGAGAGAACCGCCGCGACTATTATGTGTCATCCGGTTTATACATACCACCAATACGTACGTGGCCCGTTACCGTTCGTACGGAATAGATTGAACAACGAGGATTATCAGAGCTCTCGTGGGAGCCTCAGGAACTGGGGATATGGATTTTCCTGTGATGCAGTAAACCTACGCTTGTGAGCAAATGTAAACGATTATCGGAATGGAGACAACGGTGATTAGTGAAGCGAATGAATTGGAGAATTCCGAGGGAAGGCATCGGTGGGATGTCCGGCGTGGGAGATTACCGAGGCTCGGGGAAATAATTTGATGACAACTGGACCATAGATAATGCGATCGGCAAAGTATTTAGTAAAATCAGGGCATGCGACGATAAAAAAATGTTTGATTAACAAGCGTTTTGTCGTGAATTTTCTTGAAATTACACGAAACGAAGCCTCGAGCGACAAAAAATATACGATTTATTGAGAAAACCAACATCATTTATTACCGATTCAGCCGATTGCACGATTCAGTTAATTCCGCCGGCCACTGCCGGTATAATTATGCGAGGCCGAAAGAAATATAAACAAAAAAACGAGTGGAAAAATCTCTGCTTACTCGTCGATTATACGCGTTACAACTGGCCAGGCATAAATAATAGTGGGGATAATTCAGGCTCCCGTTCTCTTTCGCCCGCACCGCGAGAGAATTAACCATGGATTTACCTCGGACGAGCTTATTACGCAGAAATTTGTGGAATTCGCTGAATTAATCGGTTCATCTCCATTTTACTGCTCTTCCCTCGATTGCCCATCGGCTCCTCCCACATCGACGTCCTCTTCATCAACCCTTCCTCGTATTTCGCCCCCTCGGAAGACGATTAAAATTTTCAGACACCGAATTTTCGAGTAATTTTACCCGCGATACAATTAATCGACCGAGAATCCGAGGATAATCCTGGTTTCGATGACAAAAACTTATTACAAATGAGCGTATTTCATAGTAATTAATAACGCTCAAAAGTCTCGAGGTCTGCGGGGCAATAATAACACGATCCTCCGTTACTTCATCTCCCTGCCGTCCCGAGACAACATTTTCGCCACTGACATCAGCGCGAAATAAACCGTTGTACTGTACAGTATAACCTAAATTATTATCCCCGTTGAGTATTATTATTTCTCCATGAGAGATTTTCCTCCGGCTGGCCGGAGGCGATCTGCCGGTACAGGGTGCACCGTTTTCATCCTCCTGGGAAACGGTCCAAGGCAGAGAAGCTTCCTTCGTAAAAACAAAGCGGACCGGGCACAGATATATACATGCATAAAAATAAATTAAACAAAAAAATACGTGGGATGAAAGCAGAACGAGACTATTTTAGGGAAAAGAAAAAATGAGGACGGGATTAAAAAAAAAAAGGAAGAAGAATAAGCGTAAAGAGAAGCGGAGGGATGTGAGGCGTAAGTGACGGGATGGGTGAGAGAATTTTCACTAGGTCCGATTCCCCTCATCCACCCCTTTTTCCTTCCACCCCCTCGTGACGAGGATCTTCCGCACACCCAGCATTTCCGGCTTAAGTTCAACGGGCTAATGCACCGTAATAGCCCGGCGCACAACCAAGAGAATCCTGGAGAAGGCGGCGAGGAGGAAGTTGGAACACTGGTACCAGCCATCGTGTATGTGGGCAGCAAACACGGGCTGCGCACGGTGAAGCAGACTGGCACGATAGATATTTCTTTTTTTTTATTGGCGTGTGAGGTGATGTTTGGTAGAAAAGAATTATTTTTAGCCGCTCGGCCATCGACGAAGAGATTGCTACGAATTCCTGTTTCGGTGCTCCGAGCGACAATTTCGTTTTCGCAGCGACGGATACCCTTAGTCGTGGTGGCCAATCTTTTTCTTTTTATTTCATATTAATTAAAAAAAAAAATGAATCTCAAGATAATTTATAATTCTTGTTTTTCCTATGAAAAATGGCATCGTAAGGTAAAAAGGGATAACTATGGGAATCGTGAAATTTTCCAAAAACTCTCCAAAACAACACGGGATAGTGCCCGTGATGATTGGGGTTGAACGCGTTTGAAAATCCAGATGTATCGTTGAGACAATCTCCGCTATATCGCCTATGAAGTTTCTATGCGCGAAGCGGTCGGTTAAATTCGATACCGCTTTTCTCACAATAGCTTCGCAGCTCGGTGCACTAATTATGCATACATTTTCAACAGCGTACTTCAGCTCCATTGTTAGGTATCTCTTTTTCTAACTCGGTCTGCGAGGGCTTCGAAGCGAGCCGATCAGCTTCACCGTGTCGTCGACGAATCTCGCGGTAACTCGCAATATATATACACTAAAAGTGGCCCAGTGGTCCCGCTGCGTCATTTCCTTTTTCCCCGCAGGCTTTCCGGAGGAGAATAGGTAGTTTAGTAGACAAAGCGTCGCGAGCTCGAAACTTTCATCCCTCCGCGTCCCGGCCACGTCCGGAAAAATACCCAAACCCTCGGCAAAATCCCTCCGCAACGAAAACACCAACCACCCCTCAAAGAGGGCAAAAAAAAGACCTCCCTTAGCAGAAAAACCAGAACTGAACAGCGAACGAAAAAAATAACAATAAGTGGATGAAGGGTGAGGGAACTGGAAAAAAGATTCAACAGTGCGAGTCGTCGAGCCGGGGAAAAAACGAGCCCTCTCAGTCGATGAAACGAAGGTGATGAGTGGTGGAAATTACCGGAACAAAGTTAAAGGTGCTCTTCGGGTTCGACTTTTGCCTCGGAACAAGAAAGAACTGAATCCCATCCAGCATCCTTCCCCTTCAACCCTCTCGTTCCCTCCTATTTATTTCCCTTTCATTTTTTCCTCCGCCCCACTTTTTTTTCATCTCTTCCACTCGTTAAGAGGCCAGAAGCCGAGAGGAATGCGCACCCTCTACACGTGTATCTCTACGTGTACAGAGCTGTACACGTGTATACGCTGACGGGGAAAGCCTCGCCTCGCGGCAAAGAGACGCCATCCACCGTGGGGTGTAAATTACCCTTTAATCTTCCGGTCGATCGATCGAGTGGGCGAAAGTTTCGTCGCTTCCTCGCGAGAATGTCGGGCGAGCCCGTTTCCCGTCTCTCTTGCTTTTCCGCTTTCGGTGCTCAGACCTCAATCCTGCCAGGTTGCAAGCACGGATCTCCTCTCGCCTCACTCTTCATCCTCGCCACTATGGCTTGTCGCCCGCTTTTGTCCGTCCTCTCGCAGCCTCCAGAAGCTCCGTTGCGGATCTCTTTCTTCTCATTGTTTCGCCGCCGTCGCGAGAGCCCGGCATGAAAACGTCACGAATACGCGGACGGGGAAAATAAGGGTGCGAGGAGGGCGCAATTATTTCGCCAGTCGGCAAGAGAACCGCGGTTCATTCCGAACCATTCGACGGGGAGAAAAACCCTCCCGATCCGCATGGATATCTTTCACGGCAGAGCGAACTTGCCGCGTCTGAATTTTTAATTCTCCCTTCAGACTCTGGGGACGAAAATTAGGAAAAAAAAAATCAGGGAGCAGGATTTTTTTTTCGAGGGCAAACAGATATTTTATGGGGAAGCTACTGTCCCGGAGTTTATTATGGAATCGGTATGAAATCGTGATTTCTTGTACGCGAATTTATTCCCGTTTGACGATCGGATCGGCCCGATTTGCATAGATAGGCCGTACACACGACACCCCTGCGTGTCATATTGCGTTTTATTCGTCCGTGAAAAAGTTGCGGCGGCAGGTTTTTGTGAATATCACACGGTATCGTTTTGAGCGATCTACGTTTATGGCGGGACTATTTTTTTTTTTTTCAGCCGCAGCATTATGTGTTTTCACGGTCCGGAGTCGACTGATAGCTCCGAGGTAGGTGGAAGTGTGGCGGGGTTGGTTTAATGTTTTGGCGAAATATTTATGTGAGATCGTTTTCGGAACTCCTAGATGAAAAAACATTGTCATGGGATTTTTTTTCTAGAATGCGCGGTTCTCGAGATAATGAGGTTACACATTCACCCGGTTTGCCAGCGATCTGTTTGGCCTGGAACTTCGAAGGGTCAAAACATCTTAAATTTTCATCGGTTTTTCGGGATTTTTTTTCGATTTTACCCCCATGTGAGCCAAGCTCTTGAGAACATCTTGAGGACAATCTTCAGACCGTTATCGTCAATAGTGACGAAAATATACATTTTTTCTTGTTTCGAGCGGGAAAGAGACAAATTTTATTACTCGCGGTACGAGCAAAATTTTTTTCCTCATTTCTGATATTAAAAGTTATCTTAAAAATCGCTCCAATTATCTTGTGCAGAGCTTATTTGCGGGTGCAGTTTTAACAATGCATTTACACGATCTGACTTGAGAATGTATCACGGGTTTTTATCCGTGCACTTACTTTGTATGCTTTTCCACCCTCATTCACGTCTACGGTAGATTATCGATTGCATCGAGTGTAATGCAAAGAAGCTTCGCCATTCCCACCACGTAAGTGTATGTACATATGTATCAATATAGAAGTCACGCGAGAGACCCCGAGTAAGTTGGGACAGACTGAAAAGAATGAATATATGATTCGTTTGCAGTAGGAAATGATATCACTGAGGTTAAGGCGAACGAGAGCTATGTACTTGGCAGTATATAGGGCATAGCGTGTCAACGATGTCACCTTATTTTATCCTTTGTCCATAAATATAAGTTCTTGCTTCTTCGTGATTCAAAGTATTTCAGACCTTTCGTTTAACTTACAAGTCGAAGACGAGAATATCAAATTCGCTTCGCATACAAAAATAATCATTTTTGTACAACAAAAAAGGGTGCAAATTTTAGGTTCTCAGTGGGTTTTTCTGTGAACTACAAATTTTCGAAAAGCTCAAAAAAACCTAAGACGTTGAAAATCGATTTAAAAAAAAAATAGGTTAGCGGAAACTCGATTTTTGTCTTAAAAACATAATGTGTGTCTGTTGCCGAGCTTTGGAAAAATTACGTCTATCAATAGAAGATATAAATGTTACACACAGCTATGACCATATTGTGCATAACTACCGTGTGTATTTATATAGGAATTTGAGAAAGAACTCTCGCAGGACAAACGCAGGTTGCCAATATCGGTTTATTCAAGATGTTTATTCGCCAGCAGACCGAAATGGTTTATATTCAATTTCATACTTTACGTGGAGTGAATATGCAAAAGTCCGTACGGCAACTATTTACACTGTTGGCAAAATTATAAATATAGTGAATCGAAGTAGAAGTTTTTATAAAAGAAATTGAAGCGTTGGAACGAATATATTTGAAGAAAATTATTCAAAGTATAAAGTATTTCTGAAGCTTTCAGTATGTTACAAGTTACTTTTTCATCACAACCGTGCATAATATTTACTAAACCAGCTTACGCATAAAAACTCCCAGTACCTGCGTTAAATTGCATACGATTTTTTTTTCAGTCCACGTGTGAATCGAAAATGAACAATGGGAGCATTTGTACAATATTGAATATAAATTCAATACACACCGTATTGTGCATACCTACGGCATTGATGTAAATATTTGAGAGAAGACTCTTGTAGGTCGAGCGAGGGATGGCAATATCATTTTATCCGAGATGTTTATCCGGCAGGCCGGCGTGGCTAATATTGGATGGCGAATACCGCCGAGAGAGCTGCGCGGGCAAATATTCGATATTTGCGACTACGGATACACACGAGGAGGAGCAGACTTCTCTACGCGAATATACGCAAGAATCTTAGGTGGAATCTTGCGATTCTCGGTGAGAATTGCCTTCGTTTCAATGAAATCGCTTCTCCTTCGTTCCTCTTCATTGGCGCGGAGATAAAACGGAGACGACAAGGGTGAACCGGAAGGGTGAGAATCGGGAAAGTAAGCCCCGATCATACGCACGGAAAACAGTGGAGCGGGCGAAAGGAGTGGAAGCTCTTGCCGCCTCGCGTTAGTTTATCGATTTTCAAGACACCCGGAGCAGCGAGCTGCGGCATCATCGCCAGCATCCCATCCCGACCCGACGTTCGCCGGAGAAGAGAGACGCTCTGTCTGACGCCTCGCGCCTTCGAGCAACCCCGAAAGTCGGCGAGAATACTCACTTTCCCGTGGGCCGAAAGGGTCTCACCGGAGGATTACGAAATTCCAGACATCCTCGCCAGTCTCCGTTTTCACCCGTGTGCGGCATTCCGGTACTCATCCGCCACGGGGACCAGAGCGTCGTTCCCTCGCGTACACTCTGGATCGTGAATTCCTGGACCGCCTTTGGATAGATGCGAAAACAAGAAACACCGAGGAGGAGAAGTTTGAGAATTCCATTTTACGGAATACTCCAGTTACATTTAACAACAGTCGGGCAAATTTTGAGGCTGGTTAATTGTCTCGGAAAAAAATGTTGATCCAGTGAGGGTGTTCATAAAGTCTCGCCATACTCCCGCAATATATATTGTATTTAAATATCATATGATGAGGGCCTGGAAGACTGAGGTTACTCGGAGTAATAACTTCACCCCCAGGGTGTGGAAAAAAAAAAAAAAACTGAAAAAAGATCACAACTTTCCAAAATATGTGACAGACAGAATGGAATTTCTAATGCTAAGCATTAAATGCCCAAAATCGAACTGATTAAAGTAAGAATCTAATGTTCAGATCAAATCAAAGGCTCGAATGATTGCATTTGAAGCCTCGAGGACGAGCAAATCAATGTCACTCAGCTGGAGGACAATATAAAAAAAAGGTCGAGAGGAATTAGTCTCACTTAGCCGAGAGTGCTGCTTCATATCCTTTAGCAACCTTTCTCGAGGACATCTCCGAGCCAAGATCCGCAAATATAATTTTCGCACGTGCCATAGCACGCCTCCTTCCGGTTCCGCGCGACCCCTTTCCTTTTCCCCACTCAAGCTTATCAGCCCCTTTTTCTTTCCTTCGTCCAGGCGAGCTTGCGAGTCCGACATTCCCCCAGGGGACTAATTCAGTTAGGTGGGCTTCGCGCCGTTGACTGGGACTGATGAATGGAGCGTCTTGTCGGTACGACGCCGGCGGCTCAACCTGCATGTTGCTTCCTTCCATCGCCATGCGCGTTTTTTCACACCCGGCTGTCGCAACGCCATTGCCTCGAACCTCCAGCTCCAGCATCACCACCCTCGCTAACTCGCTTTCTTTTTTTTTTACCCTGTCGCATGAGCGTCGACAGTTCGCCCCGTTCCGTTCCACACTCTTCGTTCCTGTCTTCAACCACCTTTCTGACAAACCCTACAACGTTTTTGACCCTTGGACTCGATGTCTGCTACCTGGCTACCTCTGCATTTATATCCTGATTTCTCTTGATACAGAAATTCTCCACCCGTTTTTTTAACCCTTTTGCCCTCAAACAGTCACCACCCCTCGCCCCCGACCCGGCTGGCAGCTCCACCACTGACGTAACAGCCGCTGACGTCATCCTCACCCCAACGCACCAGAGGCCAATGTTCTCGCAGCGCGGTTCGCTGTGGATACAGAACGGGTCGAGCGGAATGTTTCCACTGTACACTCGTTGTCGAACTCGCGCGAAAGTTGAAATTTTTCTCGGTCGAGATTCGTGCCTCGGGCATTCAATCGCCTGTTTACCTCTCGTGGGTCGCTCGAACGACTCGGGGGACTTAAATGGTTAAAAATTCATTCATATATTAAATACAGTTGTTCGTCGGCAATGAAACTTTTTTTATGCGTAATTGTCGAATACAAACTTCGGGTGACTCGTCATGGCCCATGTATTAAATAATAATTAATAGTAATAATGACAATTATTATTAATATTATTATTATTAGCAATCGGACACTTCGCGCTCAACGCTCGGCTCGCTTTTAAAATTTCTTCGTTTACATGGTTGGATTGGAAATAGACAAATTGCAAATAATTGTTACTATGTAATGCTTTTTAACCGTTCAACGATAGTCGGTTAGTTGTTTATCACGATTTCTGCCGTTGACGGAGCAAAAAATGAACTACGAATTTATAACCTGGGGTTCGCGTTTTTTGCACTCTTCTTTGGCCATTCTCGATCAAGTATCCCGCAGGTAAGAGACAAAAGAACGGAAGGACTTTCCCGGTGGGAACGACGCGAGCAGAACCCGACGGCATCGTCGGGTTTTCTTCCGCTACCTCCCAATTACCGACTATTCGAGAAGCGAAGACAAGAAAGATCTGTTTTTTTTTCCTCGTCTTTTTACCTAACAGTTCGAGCTTTTTCGCTCGCCAATCCTCCCCGGATGTTCTATACTTCGCGTCCCTTTCTTTCTCGATTCGAGGTCATAAAGTGTATATGTATGTGAATCTATATATATATATATATATATATAGATCTTTTTTCTCTTGGCCGAAGAATGGAAACTACGACGACGGGCTTTAAATCGCGAATGGTTATTGCCTGTGGAGCCTGATATCAAAATTTATTCCTTTTGTGTCTATGTATGTATACGTACGTGTACATACGTCGATGATGTAATCTGAAAGCGATAATCCCACTGGTGCCTCGTTATCGGAGTTGGCACGCTCGACATATTTGCCGGGTACGAGTAAATTAATATACGGGCGAACAGTTACGAATTTACAAACCGACAGCACGAACCGTTAGTGATAATTATTACGCTTTGGCGACAATCGCGACGCTTTCGGTAATCGACGATCGTGGGTGATCCCTTGAGCGGTCGAGCTCTTTATCGCTCGAATGATTAATCGAGTGTTCTACGTGAAAAATATTTACACATCTAACGAGAAAACAAATTTTTCGTGCGAGTATTTCACGCGATAAAATTGTTTTATCTAGTCGTATTTCGTATTAAAAAATAATTGCTCAATGAAATAAGGATGCCCTTTAGAGGTTTCTGTGGTAGAATTTTTTATATATTTTTTTGATGGGAAGATTGTTTTTTTACTAATTCACATCGGACTTTGATGGCTATGCCGTTAAAAGCACTCGGCGGCACCGGCGTTACAGCGTTTAATCATAGAATAAAAGTTTTGCACGCGAAGCGTTCGTACACTGTTCGTGATCAATGTTTTTTTTTTTTTTTATGGTCGTAAGTCGTGCTAGAACTGTGCAGCCACCTGCGCCCTTTTCCCACGAGTCCATATAAACATATAAAAAGGACATCGAGATTTGATCGCCGATCGTAAAAGTGGTGACACAATGCGGACACTCGTCGAGTTTGATCCAATCAAGACAAACGACACGTTAGGAAAATAAAGTAAGGAAGGCTTCTATTAAACCTAAAGATCGTAACCATTAAACTCAAAACACGTATCTCCTATCGGAGTTTCAATTTTTTTAAATGAATCAACGAAAATACTATTAAAAATAAATTTGACGACGAACTACAAAAATTTCAGTTGTCGATTACCTATAATCGAGTCATGGAAAAGTTACTTTGAACTTTTAATTTCGAAAGCCCAAAAAGGCGCTTGACGCTGCGAACCTGATTGGGAAAACTGGTTGAAAATAGTACTTAATACCTCGAGAACTTGTGATTGACCTTTGCCACTCCGAATATGCTAGAACTCTACAAGGAAAGAGCAGAAAATTAATATCTGCATAAATGGGAATCCCGAGGACGAGGGAATCGGCTGACTCAATTCTCTTCTACACAAGTGCGCTCAAACTGCCCTCCGCCCTCGGTAAACTTGGCGTGAATGCTTGCGAGAGGCGTTACGCCGCGGCTGATTCCGCAGGACGGACCTAAACTCCTTGTATACGAGGCGGCATTATATCGCACCGTATGCACACACGTAAAGGGGGACGTGTAGTTAAATGCATCCTATAACGACTATAAAACGAGTTGACTATATAATATCGTGTAAGATCGTTTGGCGGTAATGGCCCTCTCTGGCGGTCCTTTATGAATATATTTTGCCTGCAAACGTGAGGAAGCATCCAAGACCATATCTCGCCGTCGACTCCCACTTTCCATCTTTCCTTGCCGCCATGTAAGAAGAACGCCGAGGCTACGAAGTTACCGCCTTTTTCCCTCGGTTATCCCGGAATTCCCTACTGGTGTTATACAGCGCGGTCATCCCGAGGGGAACGTAGTTGGCTCGAACGGTACCGAGGCATCTCCTGGACCATTCTTTACCGCTCGCTTGTATATTTTTCCCAGCATCCAGTCGTGGTAACAAGGTGAAACGACAGGGGCCACAAAAAAGCTCGGATTTTTCTCACCTCAAAGCATTTTCTGTGCGGACCAAAAAAAAAAAATTAAAATATTAGCGGCAACATTTTCCGCGATATAACGAAAGACGTGAAAGACGTTGTTCATAATAATATCGTTATCGAGAAAAGATTAGAGCGCCAAAGCCCCGTTCAATGCCCCATTGCCAACCGCACGGGGCATTTACGATAAACGAGGGATGAACGTGACTCGATCAACGATCTTTGCTTTCGTCGGATTATCCGGTCGATCTCATCGTCTATCCTTCGCTCTGGTAATCTCCCACGACGTTTTTAATGAGATAAACTGTCCCCAGACATAATGAAATTGACGTTGCAATATCGTTTCTCTTTGATCATTAACAACGACTTAAAATGTTAGAAGGTCACTTATTAAACCGACGAAAATACGTAGATCCGATAGAATCGGAACTTTTATCTTTCAGAGCTTACAACTTCTATAAGATTTCCTCAATTGTCGCGGCACCTCATAAGACACCTGGTCCACACTCTGACGTATCGATTTTGCTATGAGGAAGCCAAAGAACATTTATTTTTCTCAGAGTAACACGCCGATGACGATGAGGTTGTGAAAACCGTGAAATTAAAGAGATACTAAAAATGATGGGAATTTAATAAATGGCGAATCAATAAAAATGTGTGTTCGATAATTTCAGGTGAGGAACTGGAGATTGGTGGGTCGAGGCTCGGCCCCAGGAGTGGCCCAGGGCTTACCCTGGGGACCTTGAAGCTTCCCTCGGGAACGTAACGGGAAACGATAACGCGGCTCAGGCGCGGCGTTGGCTGCGTGAAGCTGGGGCACTGGCGGGCCTCGGCAGCGGAGCAGCAAAAATAGGAACAACAGCAGGAGGCGAGCGATATGAACGCCAGCGTCAACGTCGAGAGAAACTCCTGGCGGCTACCTCCCGACGAGACCGTCCAGGTCGCCGATCCCCGATCGAAGTCTGCACAGGTAAAAGAGGTAATCGATTCAGGCCAGCACTACATATTGGTGTCGTTCATCAGTGTCTGCCTGTCTCGTCGTTTGTCTCGTCTACTAATAACTATTGTACGTTTACACCTAATCGTAAGAAAATGTTATAAATATTACCATGTGTGTGCTGTCTTGTCTCGTGTGATTTTTTCTTAGTTCATTATTTTATTAATGTCAATCATAGCCCGTTTTAGACAAAAAGTTTGACTTCACCTCACGGAATATAATATATTATTTGAACGCCCTTTCAACCCAAATGAAGACTGACAGCGTTAATTGTATTTTGAAAATACGATCCTCAGATTAATCTTGGGACGCAAAAACATACAAAGCAATGCATTAACATTATTATTATTTTTTTTACGTTACAAGGTAACGTGATTCATATTTAATTGTAACGCATTATGATTTATTTATTTACTTTCTTTATACTTGAGAAAAACATCTTCGCATATGGTAGTGGCGAAATGAAGTAAAATATGATGAGACATTTTCTTTGATGTACAAGCGAGATTCATTAAAACTGAAAAATTTACTGAAAGGGTTTTGGATTTTTTTTTTTTCATTATTAATCTCTCGTTGAAAAAAATCGAGAAATTGCGAAGCGTTTCGTGCCGATCGTCGAAATCTAAATCTCCAACGGTGCAAATCTTTTTACGTGGGAACCAATAATGATCGTGGATGGGAATACATTTCAAGTCGAGAAAAGGGTGGACAGTTAATTCAACGATTCACCGTTACCCTTTCGTCTTCGTCTTTGCCGATGTCCGGGAACATTTCTTTATGCCCTTGCGAAGACTCGTCGGTCACGGCACTCCTTCTTCGGAGCTCGGCGAAGAGGAGTCCAGCGATTCCGTGCACTTTACGACTCTACTCTGCTCTTCACTCGCGGGCGTGGAGTCTCGGGACGCTCGTTAAATCACGGTTAGCGGGGAAATGAATGTCACGTGGATTCCGATTCCTTCGGGTGCAACAGCGAGACGGCTGGTATGCGGCAAGAAAGGATGGAAAATTCTTCAAACAGGAAACTCCAATCTTTTACAATCCTTTTCCGGTGAAGACTTTCGTGAACTATTTTTAGTTACGTTTTTCTATATAAAGTAGCTTTCGCTCTCATGGTTTTTTTTTTAATTCCCCGGCAAAATTGATTATGACGAAGCAAAGAATGAAGTGGATTGAAGTGAATTACGAGAAAGCATTTTTGAAAATTTTGAATTTCAAGGATTTTTGTATGATTTTTTTTTGTCATATTCTCAAAAAATATTTTGTCCGATTTGAATTTTTTTAAATGTCCGGAAAAAATGTTTCACAGTGAACGCATCCAAAATCATTTATCGAGCATAATTCGGTAAATGAATTTCCAACAGTCAAGCCGCAAAAAATGAAAAAAGTTGAGAGAAGGAGAAAACTACCGTTTCAACCGACAACGCCGCTACGGACTTGAATAAAAAGGATCTAAAAACAATTTTCAAATTCGCAAACGGTAAAAAAATTATTTGATTAAAGTAAAAAAAAAAAATCTTGCGAGGTCAACTTTTATCTCCGAGCATGGAAATGTACCTTTAGCATAACCAAATATTTGCTCGCTAAATTCTGACGATGTTATGGCGGGTGGAGATGGAAGGGGTCAGTGGTACGATGCGGAATGCAACGTGTGTGAAGCTTGGGCGTAGATGAGAGGGTGTGTGTGGATGGGGTTTCGGAGCGGGCTAATGCAGCGGCTCTATGAATGCAAAGTGCGAACATGAGTGGTGTGCGGGAGTTTCCCTTGCACACCGTCGCCGTGCCTTAACGGTGCCGCCGCCACCGCCGCCGCTAGTTGGGCCAAATATTTATGGTAATTAATTCCCCATTATTCAGTCTCCCGAGAGATAGCGGAGTCAAGTTTTAATTATGCACGTGGGATAGGAACGTGGTAAAACGGGTGGGAACTACTGACAACCCCGAACGGTTGACTCCTCCAACGTGTATTCGCCAATTTTAGTCGGAAGGGTTGTCGGCCCCGATTCGAAGCATAAATATTCTCCCCCTCCGTCTACCGCGGGGCGGCCGCGGACGGTTCCACCAACTTTGTAAACATCCGTACATGCCACGTGAGTTACAACATAGGATACATAACGGACAACGTGGAGGAGAGACAAACATTCGAGATATCGGCAAACAGAGAGATTACATCGAATGTATTATCGGAGCAGGGAACCGCATAGGTATAGAGGGTGGCTTTTGTGTTGGCGAGAATAGTTGGGGATATAAAGGAGCAGTAGATAAATCGAGGGGACAATAGACCCGAAGACAAAAGAGGAAAGGTCGCCCGATGCGGCAACTGAATGTGCAACTCGGCTGTGGCGATATAGAGACATATTTTGGGGGGCGGTGAGGATCAATTATTCGCGTATAGCTTCGTTGAGTGCAATTTTTTTGTGAAAATGGTCCAATTCGAATGTATAAGGGAGGAAATTCCCGACCGAAAAGGTCATTAGGCCTTTTGGAGTTTCGGGGGCGGTTTGCAAATTGGAGCAGCAAGGAGTCAAATGTACGAAAAGGATGCCCTGAGAAACTGTGGGAGGAGTCTTTTCAGTTTTTTTGGAAATATCTAATTTCGAGCTGGTTTTTGATAAAAAAAATAATTGAAGAGGATAATATTTTCTATAAAAAAGATCTCTGGGAATTTGACAGTTCGTCGAGTATTTTCGAAGTTGGAGTGCCGAGAGTCCAGGCAATGATACCTTGTGCAATGAAGGGCAAAAGCACGCGATGGTAACCGTGCGCCGAGATTTATGAACACCGTACCAGGATCGTGCTATCAATTCAGAGATAGTCGAGTAAAAAGTGACAAATTCTGTCCACGTACGGGAGTCAATGAAGTGAAAAGCGAAGAGAATTAAAAAAAAAAAAAAAATTGAATCTACGCTATACCGAACCCTCACAGTGATTTATTAAATACGGCACACAGTGCAGTGCGCTATGATCGATGACGATGTGAGATCTGGTGTGGGAATTCGAAACGAGGGACAATCGAGGAAGTCACGAGTCGTAAAATTCCCATCCGATCTCAATGATTCCACTCGGCCGAGCACCCGGTCGAGCATCGCTTGAACCCTGCACTGCCTGCGCTGTTACTGCAGCGTACGCTCTACTCTCCGAAGCGAAGATTGTCAAACATCGCGTGACGGCGAGATAGACCAGGTGAAAGATGGCGCAGACCGAGAGGAACCTCAGTTATTGGCCATACAGTCAATTAGCTCCGAGGCTTTTCGTGTCACTCTGACGAACCGACTTTCGCATCTCCCAAGCTAAAAACTTCGGAAAAAGTTGATTTACTCCTAAATGGGGCAACATAAAATCGATCGATCGATATTGGATTGTGAGATGGATAATCAATTATATCCATCTGACGATAATGGGTGACTAATCTGTGACTGTATCGATGTATGATCGATTATCGAATACATCGATATTTGTATGTTCGATAATTCAATATGTCGATGTATGTTTAATCGATAATTAATAATTTAATATAACGGTAAACGAGCTAGAAAAGTTAGAGGTGAATCAATTTAAAAAGTCGTCGGTAGTTTCTCAAAGTGCCAATAACCGCGCGCTTCGCCGTGCAGAGTAAGCGAGGGTGAAAAACGAGAGCGCGGAATTGCCGCTAATTGGCCTACCACTCCGGTATCGTTAGCTGGAAGCCATATCGAGAGGCCAGAAAATTAGAACGATAAGAGAACGAGAGTGGAAGAGAAAGAAGTCAGAGAGCAAAAAAAAAAGTAACCGCGAACTGGAGGTCGAGTTTCCGGATGGTTGGAGGGTGCAACTTCGGCGACAGACGAACGGTCGTAGCTTTCGGAACCTCGGCGCACCGGAAAAACCTCTTGTGACGCCACTCTCCACGCAACACCGAGCAAAGCCTCAACGACTGGATGTCGAAAGGGATCTTCAGTTGCGACCGATAACCACGTCCGGTTCTCCGGCAAACCCTCCGCTCCCACCTCCCCGCTCTTCTTCATTAGCGGAACTCACAGAAGCGCAGCTCAATCTTGTAAACGTCATAACTATGTATGCGCCGGGAGTCAGCTGGATCGATATTACTAGGGTTGTCGCCCACGGCTGCTTCATTATCGCATACCGGACCGATGGGTTAGTCCGTTGATCGTCGACAGTTGCTCCCCGAAACAGCAGCTTGGCGAGGTACCCGGAGAAACGTAATGTTGCCATTGGGAGAAGAAGGTGAACTTTCTCGAAGTTTGCGACGTTTCCCTAGAGATCGATGTAACGAGAGTTTTCGCATAGAAAACTGACGCCCAGAACTGAAAGACTGTCCTAAAGTCCAAGTGATTTATATCGAGAAAAAATTGATTAAGATTGTTTTTGAAGATTGTTTTTTTACTTTCGACCATCCCTCAAGGAGTTTTAGTTTCTTTTTACTTTCGACGATCCCTTCGGGAGTGTGAAACGTTTCTGAGTGTGAGTTGAAATAATCGGGGGGAATGAAGAGCCGAAGTGGGCTTTCGAACATCCGAAGAGTGTGAGAATTGCCACGGTCGGTAAAGGAATCTGTAATAATTTTCTTAACCACCCTGGCAATTTGTGGTCAAAAAAATCTTCGCTTTGCGGATAGTAAAATGTGGTGATTCAGACCTTCCCGAAATTCAGGAATTCAGTATCGACATTACAAAGAATGTTGCCTGTGGCTGCTTGATTATCGCATATTCAACGAAAGTACGACGATCGCCGACAATTGGTCTCCAGAGAAACCGTTGTGAGGACTATCGGGAGCGATGTATTATTGCTATTGAGGGGAAGATGGATTTTCTCGAAGTTTGCCAATTTCCCCGGAGGTAAATGTAACGGGAGACATTTCATAAAAAAGATGATCTCGCCCAAGTTCGACATGGAGGCTGTCCTAGAATGCGAGATATATAAAGAAAAAAATATTTCTTGAAAGATTTGTTCAGCTTCTTTGTACATTGGGTCATTCCCTAAGGGACGTGAAACTTTAGTGGATAAGTTAAAGCAATTGGACCAACGGAGGGGCTTCAGTCACAAGAGCATGGGAATTACTAAAAATCATCCCGACCATTCACGCTCAAAAACAACTTCACAAAACAACCAGAAAAAACGTCAAAAATGATTATTCATAATTTTAAGATCAAACCCCACGACACGGCAGATTAAGCAGTCAACGTACATCGTAATCAATTAATTACTCATGCTCGAAATTTATTCCACATGAATCATAAAAAAAACATCCTTATCAATAATAAATTCCACCGAAGTAGAAACGGCGTTTTTACTGCAGACGCAGCCTCAAAAATAGTTATGAAACTTTGAGTCTCTTTTCTTTTGTCCAACTCTTGTTAACATCCCTCTACGATCCTCGTCGAGTAACGCGGGTTTGATGCGCCTCTAAAAATGAAAAAGTGATGAAACGAAGAGGGCGAGAAGTGCATCTGCTCGAGCACGTGTACACTCGCCGAATACATTACACGAGGCTCGTACAGCGGTACGTGGCGGGCCGCGAGAAAGCTGACGAAGATGAAAGTGAGAAACTCGAGAATTACTGAAACAACGCGGATCGGTACGTGTCGGAGGTAGTTCCGTGCCGAACGTCAAGTGCTTAACACGCGCCGCGGAAAGCGGGGAGGAAGAGGAACACCGCAAACAACGTTGGAAGGTGGAATAACTTGATTGTCGGTCCCGGTGCCAGTTTCTCGGCTCGGTGCTTTGCCAGCGTTGGGATTCCAAGGGTTCCTACGGACGAACTTACACGCGGACGGGTGCGAGTGTGTGCGACAGTACGGGGGCGTAGTCCCTCGGACCGTGTCGAGGCTCGTCGACAACGAAGGGTAAAATCAGCCAGGCAACACGTGCCATTTACCGCGAGGGATCGCACCCTTGCAAGCCGGACGTGCAAATCGTCTATGTAAGCGGTTATAGCGTTTTCCATCGCGGAAATAATCGTAATTCCTCGCGCCCATGGTTAATGAAGAGGAGTCAAAAATAAAACGATGAAAGTCGGTGTGGCGCTTCACACCCGCCGGTGAAAGAAAAAAAAGAATCTCCGGATACGATTTAAAAACTTTTTTCGGTGCTCTGATGAGGCTGAACATTTTTTTTCGATAATACATCGATACTATTATAATAATTTTTATAATTGTTATGAAATGGTGTCGCTTAATTAATTGATATTATAACTCACAATTGGTAATTGTAATTAAAAAAAATGATGATGGGATAACGTATATATGTTGTTTTATTATTATCGTTGTAAATAAACACGAGATTTTTTACTTTATTCACCGATTGGCTGCGAAGCCCGAGTCGTGAACGACGTCGTGGCCGATATCTGTGTCAACTGTACATCAATTATTATTATTATCAGTGATTGATCGATAGTATTATATAAAAATAAAAAAAAATCTAACATACATCGTACACTCAATCATTAATATTGTAAAATAATAATTTACAATCAATATTTATAAATAACAATTCGTTCCAATGACGATAATAATTCATTACCATAGTTCATCAACGTAAAAAATTATTTATATATCGACCCATAAAATAAAAATCAATTCCGCAAGGACATCGAATGGCGAGGCGGAAAAACAAACGATAAAAATTGAATTCCCCGCTCGGCAGCGAGGCGCGACTAACGTTCGACCATGGTTGTGCAAGACCAGTGTTTCACTGTACGTTCGCCGTCTACAGTTAAGTATTTCAACTGTACAGCGATTCCCACTAGGCAACGTGGTCCGCGCGCGCCCCTTTGACTTCCGGCTCCCCCATTTCGACGCCGCCGAGCGGTCTGTCGTAACAGTCACGTCGCACGAGCCTCGAGGGGTGTGATGGAGCGACGCACACAGAACGCCACCCCGTACACATACCGATAGCGAGATACAGTCGATCGGGAGAGAGAAGAGATCGGAACCAGAGATGGAACACAGTGTTGCCGGAGTGAGACGGACGGCTGGTAATAGCGTCGGGGGTGAGGAGAGAGAGGAGGAAAGGGTGGTATCTGGGAAGCCACCCAGTCCCGCTGGGAGTCGAGCGGCTCTCGGGCACCCGCCACCCCCCGGCGAGCAACGCGTTGCTAACCGTACGTACGTACTACGTCGTGTCCCAGCAGCACCACCAGAAACGACGCTGGAGGTGAGTGTGAGGACCAGAAACACAACCACGCTTAGTCCGGCATTGTCTCGCCGTGAGTTCGTATCGACGATTTCTACACTCCATCGTATTTCGCCTTCTGGCTCCCCGGTCGGGGTAAGAGTATCGAGTGAGATACGCGAAAAGCGTCGGTGTTCGTCCGTGATCAACCGCGTGTGCGTATTAGATGCGCGGGTGAGAGAGGGTGTCCGGGCGAATCTCGTGTGGATTTGTCATGACGCGATGCTCGCGGGTTCGCGAGTATCTGGTGAGTGAGTACTTGTATTCCGAGCGAGGATGAAACCTTTTTTCGGGGCGAAGATACGTATGCATGTGTGTGATGCACGGATTTTCGACTGGTACGACGACGAACGAAAAGTCTCGAGTCACGACCTCGTGACCGGAGTGATTGGAAGCGTGGTTCTGAGATTCTTTTGTGGAGGACCCAGTTGGCTCCGAGTTGTAGAGTTTTCAATTGTGGATGCTTTCAAGCTTTTTTTAAATAGGTGCGTCTAATAGAATCGCTCACTCATATGTTGTTTCTGTTTATTGTTTTTTTTTTTTTTGAGGTCTGTGTTGAAATAGGTGGTGCGTGGTAGAATGGTTTATTCACGTATTGTTTGTAATTTCTTTTTCCTCATTGTTTGCAGATTTATATTGAAATGTGTTGGAGCGAGTGTGTCTGATAGAATGATTTACTTATACATGGTTTGCAGGTTTTTTTTTTACTGTGTTTCGGGTGAAAAGGGTGTCGAATCTCAGTAGATATATTTCAAGTGAGCACTGGAATTCCGAATTTTTTTAATCATGAAAATAAATACGTATGCTCCTCATAAATAGCTTTTCCACTGTTTTGGCGACGGTCAAAAATTCTCGAATCCCCGCAGAGTATCGAAAGCGATGGTCCGAGACTTTTCCATAGTGAACCGAGTTGTCTCCAACTTATAAAATTATCAATCGCGGATGTTTTCCAACTGTCAAATAGGAACGTGTCGGAGAGATATGTAAATATGTCACTTGCAGATTTTATAGTTTTCTTTTTAATGTGATGGTTCGTGTTGGCCTGCATGTGCGTATTCGATCCGCGAGTGAGAGAGCGTCTGGCCAACTCTGTGGAATTGTCGTGTTTTTATATTCACGGCATCGTGAGTATCCGAGTACTGGTATTTCAAGCGAGAATGGATTAATATATAAATATATAGATATATCCATTTTTTTTCTTTTATACATTTATTATATTATTATTTATTATACTGTTTACTCGACTATAAATATGTGTATGTCGTACATCGGTTTTCCACTCCCTTGACGACGGACAACAATTCTCCCGCCACCCCTTCGTGGTCGGAGTATCGAAGTCATGCCTCTGAGACTCTACAGAGCCACCGTGTTGGGTCGAATTTATTGAGTCTTGAATGGCGCATATTTTCCAGCTCTATACTAGGCGTGTTTCTGATAAAACGGTATAATACAAAAGAAAAGATTTAAAAAACATTCAAACAGTATATGAAATACTGTTTGTGGGTTTTTATCTCTGCTATTCTAGAGGTTTATGCTGGACCGCTTTACCGAAGAATCTTCAATTTTAAGCTCATGAAGGCGACCCGAAGAGAAACGAGCGAATTCTTTTTATTTCATCGAAGTTTTTTCGTGATATCGAATTTTATATGTGGCGAAACAGCAACGTTTATGCGTGAATAAATGCCAGCAAAATTTGAGCTTTCTCGCAGAGCTATTCAAGCAGTTTCGTGTGCGAATTCGTATTTTAAAAAATCTACTACCAGCGGTTTTTCCGGCGGATAGAATCGCTCGAATAACGAAAGGGTTAACGAACTCCGTTACAAAAAGTTTCTTCGTTAAAGAGAACGGTCGTCGGAGGAGCTTCCGTGCGGCGAAACAATGGATTCTAAATGGTGTTTCAACGTCACTGTGTCGCGACAGTGAAAACGTATCGATTATATCACGAGGTCGAGTCGCCGCCGACCGAAACCTCACCGAGCTCGCCTCCGCACAGCTCGCGAGCTCTCGACGCTCCGACAGCTTTAATAAATTGCAGCGAAACACCAATTTTCTCGCCGGTTTTCGCTATACTGCACTCAATTCAAATTGTGTCGATAAAACATTCGCGGTAAAATGAAGCCCGTGACGTTCCGCGTGACAATTCGCGTTTCACGTCTTTATTTCACCTTTCATCTCCTCGCCGCTTTGATTCACGAACTACCCCGCGCGAACCAATCGGTAACTGGCCGTATCTAGAGACGTGCCGTGACGTCCATGTTTTCCGGGCGCCATTTACCGTAAAATGACCGTTAATTGATAATTTTTTCAATTCCAAGAAATATTTGTTGTGGCATAAACGTTATATTTATCGAGTCACAAGACTAGTAAAAAAAAAAGCCGAAAATGCCGTTATTTTTGTGATTCGACATTTTTTTTTGTGTCACAAATTTGGTTAACTCAAAATAAATTGTTTCTGATCAATCAACTTACTGGTATTTTTATTTGGTTACTCGGTACTTTCTTACTTTTTTTATTGCCGTCGTTGTGACAGTGCGATCATTTCCGGGTCGATCAATTGGCGGTCGTGCGACAGTCGATTGACAGAATTAAAAAATCGGTCAAAAAGCCAGCGCCCGTTTCTAGCCAAATCTACTTTTAGAGTCTCGCGGGCAGCGCGCTTAATGAAAGATTTCACGGTCACAGAGATGCGATCGGCCATTCTGTTGGGACAGCTGGGCGTGCTGTGATTTTGCAACCTCGAGCAGAGGGAGAGGGAGAGATGCGACCAGTTCAGATCGACGATGAACGCTTTGTGTCCCCGTCACGCTGATCTTATTCGTGCGTGTATACGAAAGCGCGCGGATGTGTACGCAGCCTCGCGGATCTATCTTTGGTCCGTTCTAGCCCCGAATAGTCAGCCATTGTACGTCCGTCAGACGAGACGAGTCGTTCCACGTAGTGAAACTGTATTTTCTTGCGACGCCTAAATCTTGAGTTTCTGTGTGGAATTCAGTGCGACTGACGAGTGATGGAGTTTCAAACACGATCGGGATGCGAGCTTGGGTGGTTCGATAGATGAATCTTGATGGATTAATTATTTTCGCTGGCGAGAGAAATCGATCGCGTGGGTCGGATCGATGATCGCGAGGGGCGGCGGAACCGCGACTATAGACAGATGTTCGAAGATACAGGACTACCTGGTGAGTCGAAGGATCTTGTTTCTGTTCTTGAGACCATTTTTTTTCTCTTTTATGCCGGAAAATTTGAGGAGGCGAGGAGGTCGGATATCAAGATATTCAATTGAAAATTACGTCGAAATTAAGTTGGAAATTTCGCTGAGAAATTAAATAAGATATTAGGTAATGAGCAGCTGCGGTGTTTAGAAAAAAGACCTATATCTACTAAAATAAATCTGTTTGAAAAAAAAAAAGGTAATCATACCGAGAAACCATCGGAGTCATCAAGATTATATTTTTTCAACAAAAAAATTTCTGTCACGTTGGAGGTATATTGAATCGATTCATAACCGATTTGTGTTAATTACTGAATGTTTGAAATTAAGATTCCGTCGATCGACTGTTGAATCGATTCGGTTCGCCAGAATATCCCGTCTGATTGACGAGACTGAAAAATTTGCCGACAGGCAACGGTTCGCGACGAATCTTTTACATCGACAAATTACATTCTTCACACACATTCCTCGCCACAGACGACGGAAATTAAATGCGAGAATTTTCACCATTACCGGAACTCTGCTCGAAACTCAAGTTCTGGACGTCATTCGAAAACGTTCAGGATAAACTGATGTCCGCCAATTTTCGTACGCTTCTGACGAAAGAGCGCTAGAGTGTAACTGGGGCGATGCCAGAGGGAGAAGGGGACAGTCTGAGAAATACAGAATTCACGAAAGCGTGAATTTGGCGCAAGAAATTTCGTCTGGCTCGCGAGAGGAAACCGAAGATGCATAGGATTAGGATGACGGTAGAAATTCTCGCTCTACGAAACTGTCGGATGGAGTCTGAGCCATGTAGAACGAAATTATTCATAGCGAACTGGACGCTGAACAGGTATAGGACAGTTCTTGCCTTTGGGAGCGCGCTAGAGAAGCGTAGAAACCGGTAATGTTCGCCGATTACCATCAGCATATCATCGCCGAAGCGCGGTAAATTTTGATCGATAGTTCCCTCTCGATTAATCAAAGGGAGCCGTTTTCGATGCCCGAAATCATCCTCCATTGTCCATGACCCGTTTCACTGTTTAATCTATTTTTTGCAGCTATCCGTCCGACGAATACGGATTCCGCGATGTATCGAGCGTTCGCGTTAGCACGAATGAAACTTTGTCGATTGGAGAGCTATAAACTAAATAAAAGAATTTCCTCCGTATGAAAAAAAAAACAGTCGAAATTCGGGAAAAATAGTGGATTCGTATTCGGGCTTCAAAACGGAATTCAGACCGATGCATAGTTTCCGAGTTACGAGGATGATACGTCTGAGCAGCTTTTCCAGCGATCTGATTGGCTAGGAATTTACCCGTCGCATACGACGAAACTACGCAGCCTACGAAAATTCGCCAAAGACAAAGTACGTTCGGAATAGAACGGTGAATCCGACTCCACACTTATTGCACTAGATTTTCGGAAAATATTGTCACAGACTAAAAAAAATATATATGTATAAAATTCTTCCGAATAATGATAAAAAATGTAACACAATTTTTTTCACATATGTTCATATGAAACTAGATTCAATCCTCTGCCTTTCCGTGCATCCGGGCGATCACCTTTCTTCCTACAAATAAATTCACTGCTGCCCCGACGAACATTATTATTGGAATGCACCCTAGTACTTCATCCCCGAAACAATATTCAGCGCCGTACAATTCAGAGCTTTCCATTTCCGGAACACGTGCCCACGGCTCGGTAACCGTCGCGTTAACGCCGTAGTTCGAACAGGTTCTCAACGGTCCTATCTGGCCCAAAGGACCCGCGCAGCGAGTTTCCACTGGCGCGAATGCGTTTTCCAACCTCGCGACTGTCGTATTAATAATCCGACTGGCGGTCCTCGCACGACGTGCGGCAGTATGTATTACACGCTCCGAGAGTGTTCCGGCGCGCTCGAGAGTCATCATGTCGACGGGGGTGCACAACCCGAATGCAATATGCATGTGAAAGCTCGTTGCAGCGGGGTGTCCGACCCTGGTGCACTCTACGCCCACACGCTCCTCCCGCGTACCCGTGCGAGAGAACAGCCCGATGAGAGACGCGCACAATGTCGACGTGCCCCCGTCCGGGTGATATCCGGTTGGTCCCGCTGGACTCCGAAACCCCGGGCGTTGCTTTCGGTCCTCGCGGTTGATGCAACGCGACATGATTATAACCGCTCTGTGGCTCACGAAAGCTCTCTGGATTATGTGGAAGGACAAGCGGAGGTGGTGGTTTGGCTGGGGAGTGAGCGGGGCGGGGGGGGGGGGGGAGGGTTGATGCAGAAAGGGGTTGAAAGGGGGCTCGTCACGTTGAGGTCGTTACGGGTAATTTCTCGTGGAGCTCGCGGGATTTACGCCCGAAAATGGAAGGACCGGCCCAGTGCACACATTATGCAAGCCGGTGTGTTGGTCCTTTTCATTACACGAATTTTCGGATCGGATATCTGGGGGGGGATATATCGTTATTACTGTGTGTGCGGTAGATAGGATGATTGGATGCAAAGCGACGATTGGATAATTCGTTATATCCTCGGGTAATTGATCGATCCCGATTTTGTTGGGGAAGGGGAATTTGCAGTGGATCATCCGGGAACGGCGGATTGGGAGGATGCGCATGGAAATGTTTGCTCGAGCGCGCGTTCGATTTATCACCCTCGATTCCCTATCGGTGATTAAATTTTGGGGCCGACGGTGAGATTCTGATTTGGTAATTAGGAAAGAGTTTCATCATGTAGTTATCGTATAATTTGTGAATTAATCGTGAAAATAATACCGAATTTAGACGAGATACTGGAAGGGTCGCCACTTCAGTTTCATCGTTATTTCAGGAAGTGTTAACATATTTTTTTAAGAGCCGACTCAAGGTGAAGCAAAGTGAAGTTGGAAATTCGGTTCCAAATTAAGTTTAAACTTTCGTCAATTTTCAGATTCGAACTTGAAAGTGAATTTACGTTTATTTTCTAATTCTATCTCGGACACATCGACTCGAAACTTAAAAATCGAAGGGTGAATAACGAATTTACGTTTCCACGACACATCAAGCGGTGAAATAGAGACACGTCGATGTATTTGTCGATTCTGTGCGGTTCTCATCATGCGGAGCTGTATCTCGGGAAAATTAAATGGCACATTCCCGCATGTATATCGCGACGGAACGTGGAATGCACAAATTTCTGAACAAGCTAGATGGAAGAATCTCTCTCGAACGTTCTTCAATAATAAAGCTTTATCAGGAATTCAGACGGCGAACCAACGAGAACGAGTGCGATCGGGAGATTCCGCAAACCTCGAGTGCAGACCGAGCTTCATGTATAATTGATGCGATTCTTTGCCCGGTATCTGGCTAGCTTCGACTTAAAAAAAGGAGAAAATGGAGCAAAAAGTGCATACTTGACTTCCGATATTTCCGTCTAATTTTCACGTCAATTTCATATCGCTCTCGTTGTCCGTATACGTACATTTATATCGTACGAACGTCGATAAAACAGACGTCAGCATGACCCGACGTCAATCGTTTTTCGCATTTAGAAACCTTTCATAACTGTCGGAAACAATCATTGCTCCGCTACCTGCGCAGTGCACGGAGGCACGTCGTATAACCGGGAATACCGTCGAGCCAAAACTATTTATGTGTGTCGATAAAAGTTCAGCTGACGCGGGTAAAGAGATAACTATGAGATGTCTATGCTATGGGTTGCTTTCGGATTTTTTTTTAATCTCTTTTTCATTTTTTATCGCATATGGGATAGGGAAATGAAAAAGAGGAATTTGTCGAAAGCGTCGAAAATATCCTGAAAGCTGTCGATACTTATTGTCTAATTATGAAAATTCAAAGCTTTTTTAAATCTATTGAATGGTAATTTTGTATTTTTGCAATTATTTTTTTTTTTTCAGGACTTGACTTACGGCGAGGGTGGTCACAATTGGAGAAGCATTATATTTTCGTTGCTAGTGATCGGTCTCGTTATCGCTGGCATCGTCACCGCCATTTATCTCCTAGGGTGAGTCCTATGTGAAGACGAACGTGACATTTTTTTTTTTTCTTTCGTCGCATTTCTTTTTTTTTTCGTTTTTACTTGGGATATCTTCAATTTTGTGTTTACTATTTTTTTTCATAGCCTAGCGATCAATTTTTTCATGAAGGAATAATTTAATTAAAATTGTGCAGTTACGTCGACGAACTTCTTTACTGGAGCGGTAGACGTCTCACGTTGGACGAGTGCCTTAGCGGTGACCTTTCACCCCATCGTCTGCCACCGGCGTGGATATCACACGACAAGTTCGTCTATCAGGCCGACGATGGCTCTCTCGCTCTGCTCGATACCTCGAACAACTCCGTGTCTCTTCTAGTCTCGAATCACACTCTCGTAAGTATTTCCATTTTACTAACTACTTTAAACTCATAGCTTATAATTTTTTTTGGGACGCGAAAAGAAAATCATATTTTACATTTAACTTAAATCGATTAAAGAAACTTTAATCTTTTTAATCACAAAATTTTCCGTCACAACAATAATTATTTACAGCCGAAAATTCCTCGACTGTAATTTATTTTTCTCCAAAATAAAGATACGGAAAAAGATGAAAATCAATTTTTCTAATTAACTTGAATCAATTTAAATGACGCCGATATCTTTTAATCACAGAATTTCAGCCGCAGGCTCCCAATACAGACATTTATTTAGAGCCAAAACTTTGCCGCACAATAACTATAATAATTTTTTTAGATAGAACGAAAATATCTCGCACACAGTAGATTCACTGGTGATTCAATTAATTCGGAAAGCAATTACTAGTTTCCGCTATAACCCGAGAATTCCGGCTCCCTTTCTGCGCCGCCACAAAGAGATAGTGGATAATGCCTTGAGTGCCTCGTGCCGCTGACACAGCCGGTAGATTGAATCGCGTGCGAGTTAGCTACGAGCGAAACGGTGTAACGTCGATAATTGATTGGCCCTTCGATGCATCCGTGGGGGCTAAACTACCTCTTTGTCAGGTACACCAAGTTGGAATCGAAGGCGGATGGTCCGTGCCGGTTATCCAACAAAATTCTACCATTGTGCTTTTTTCCTTTTATAAGTTTAACGTTTTCCGTCCCAGTTCGTGTCGACTGAAATGCGTCGTTGCATAAACGAACGCATCAGGGTTCCATGGCCGTTTAGTCTTGCCGATACCTCGAATATGCAATCGTGTGCATGCGCTATAGGTCGGAGGTCAAAAGTACCCATCGGCGGGAGAAATGTTGAATATTTTTTTTTTAGTTCTCAATAATGTCGTAAATAATCGAAATCCTATATAACATTTTTCAAACAATTCACCAAGCTTTGAAAAGCTGAATGGTAAAAACTAGAGCCGTTTCGGTTTTAGGTTCCCTCAATAACTATGTATCGTCGATTTGCTCAACTGCTTTTTCTTTGAAAAAAAATTTTTCATTCAAGTTCTTAAATTAAAAAAAAATTATAACGGTCGCGTTTTCTCACATTTTTTTAAGACTCGAATTCGTGTTTTTTTTTTTTTTTTTTTTCAAAAGTTTACTGGTTGCAGAGAAATGTATATATGTATACGATTTCATACTATGTTTGCTGTAAATTGCACTTCCTAAATTGCCTCGAAGAGTGTAGCTGTCTACCTGTCTAGTGAAAATTTTGGCAAATTAAACGTCGGTTTTGGATTTAAAGAAGGGGGGGTCATGACGTAGCAAAGCCGCTATCATTAATTGCTAATGGAAGAGAGAAACCATACTGGTAAGCCGACAATGCGTCGCCGATAACAAGACCACGAGTCATTTGGGGTCGGTGATAGACGCAGTGCATGGCTCCTGTGGTGCGTCGTCACATCGCCGCAGGAACCAAAATGACATTTCACCGGCTACAAAACCCCGGACATCGCATCGGACCGCTTCAATTCTGGGGGAAGGGGTTTTGGTGACGGGAAATTCGTTAACATTTGGTCGAGTTAAATTTTGTAATCACCCCTCGTACGAATACACGCATTTTACCCCATTAAATTTCGCTGCAAGGCAAATACCAGTGGAGAATTAATTTTTTTTATTATAAAAAAAATTATACTATTCTTCTTTCACACCTCAGTACCTATTTTTACGTACCTCTAACTATTTTATATTTTTGAAAACAAAAAAATATCGACGTTATGCGAATCGATCCTTGCTCCAAAAAGATCATCCCTGCCACTTGATCTCAGCGTCAATAAAAAAAAAAATCTCTTTTACTCGACTGTATACTAAATTTTTATGTAAAACGATATCCATTACTTCATCTTAGATGTCTTTAAAAAAAAATGTTATATTATTTCCCATCCTCGATATTATCGCTGAACTTTTCTAATAATCCCGTCTTATGACCTCGGAGAGTCCCGAACGGCGAGGGTTTTAAACGACAGATTTTCGGTACATCTATGAAGGAACAAAAGACTGTGTAGTCTTACAGTATAAAAGCCCGTACAGTCTTCCGGGTCGAAGCGTCGAATTTCCGACTTTCCGGACCAGTTTGATTCGCGGCAAGGGCGCGGGTTCGGGAGAGGGGAACCGAGAAGATAAAAAAGGGGTGGAGAAACATACGAGGGTAAAACGGTCTGAAAGAGAGCAGGGAAAATACGTGGGAGGAAACGTATATGGTACATAGCTCTGTACACGAGCCGAAGAGGTATTGCATTTTACGCTCGATGGCTCGATCTCTCGCGGCTGCCTCGGATGGCCGCGTGTATAAACGGGACCAAAGAGATCGCCGCCGTTATAACGTACGCGACACGGAGAGACGGATAGAAAAGAAATGAGAGAAGAAAGAGAACGCGCGCAGAGGGTGATTGATCTGCGTACTCGGAGGCCATCGTCGATAGCGGAGAGGCGAAATAAAAAGGTAACGTCTGACGGGGAAAATAGAAGGATCGAAGAGAAATGCGGCGACAGCAGAAAATTCTTTGCGTCTCTTTTCCACGATTCTTTTGTAATCTTTATATCCGGCGCAAAATAAAGATCCTTGAACTAAGTCGATTCTAACCGGCTTTTTCAACTTTAATCTACTGACCATTATTCTCATTTTTTACTTAATTTTTTTTCTTTGTATAGACGATGAGGTTTTTATCCACTTTGACGGTAGTTCACGGCGTTGAATTATTTTTTTTCTCTGAACTTAGTTTTAAAGAGTCACGTGAAGGGCTCAAAAATGTTGGACGGTGTGCCGAGAACTTTTGACAAGTTGCTATTTTAATTACCTGCCTAATGAATTTTTCCTAAAGTGCCGTGGATAAAAATAAGGTAATAAAAAAAAATCGGCAAATAAAAAATTAAGATAACATTTAAACCTACGTTTGAACTCAATTTCCTGCTGCAATTGATACGACGGGGTTTCCGCAAAAAAGCATCGATTGGTGAAAGTACACCTTTTGAAAAGTTCATGTAGAAAAATAAATTTAAAAAAATTGATAAATAACTATAAAAAAAAATCCTAACTTTAAGTTCAAACTCGATGTCGAACCCTAACTGAGAACAGACAAATCGTATTAGCCCATGAAAGGGAAAAAAAATGTTTTATGCTCTCCGGGGGAGGGCAATAAAAACAGGGGAGTAAAATCAATTCGGCAAACTTTATCCGACGATAATATAAAAATCCATAGGACGCACTTTACGATTCACATGGGGTGGTTTACGAACACGAACGCATCGGCGCAGCCGCCGCGGTCCTCAAATCGTTCTACATCTGTATTATGTATACGCGAACACGTTTGCCGGGAAGCGGACCAGGCGAAAGGATTCGGAGTGGAAGGTGCGGAGTTGGAGTGCAGAAGGACGAAGGGGAAGCGGAGGGTGTTATGTTGGGCCGCCTGTTTGGTGGACTCGTTCCAAATCCTCATTCCTTTATTCCTGCGAACTCTCGGCGATGGGCGGAAAGGGGGAAAAGCTTTTTTCCTCCGTGTCTCCTTTCCTCCGGTTCGGCGCTTTCCATTCCATTCTTTCGAGTCCCATCGGGAGGTACGGGAGAGAATGAGGCCGGAGCGGCATCGATCCAGGGTACCGATCCGTTCTGGTTCCGGCGTGGTTCGATGCCGCCCGGCAAAGTACAAGGACCAGAAAGGACGCACTCGCTGAGGCGGGCGAGTACAAAATCCCGACGTCGAATGATTCGCGCTCGGTCAGCATGAGAGTGGTATTATTGAGGAAATGTTCCTCGACCACGGGAACTCTTTACGCTCGAGGATTTTACGGATTTAACGGATATTTGTTCTCTGTGGGCAATAAAAAGCAGAGAAATTGTGGGAAGAATTCGGTGTTGCGAAACCGACTGAGTCGAAGGATTTCGATTCAATTTGTTTTCGCGCCACTGTTATTCTCGCGAGTTCACGATTTTTTCCGTGACTCTAGGACGCATAGTTTCGGAGTTGCTGGGAGTGAGTTTTCAGCCAATGGGATTGCTCGAAAATCGACCAAAACGTAAATCTCGGTATCTCGAAACGTACGTTCCATAGGAACATTTTTCTAGGAGAAAGTTTACTTGGTTTCACACCCTGATTCCGATGGCACAATTTTTCCCGCGGATTTTCGGGCTCTTCGTACAAGCCATACAGAAAAAATATAACAATAATAATTATTACAGAAAGAACAATCGACACATAATTGCATATATTTTTTCCGAGACTTCAAGCGGATAAAGGAATTAACCGAAGTGACGATTCACTGAAACAAACTTGCGAGCATGAGAGAGCTTTATTGTTTTTTATATTTATATTTATATATTTTTGATCGTATTAAATTACTGTGACTGAAGGATTGTATTTTTTTTATTTCAGAGACAGCTTAACGTTCAGGGATACCAGTGCAGTTCCGATTTACGCTTCGTTCTATTCAAGCACGATGTCAAGCCGGTAAGCATAAGTAGGAACGTTCGGACGAGAATGCCACGTCTAGCTTCGGTAAAAACTGTGTAGCTTGGATAAAAAAAACAAGCGCGAAAAACTGCAGCTGCCTTTCGGAGGTTTTGAATTTTAAAAAGTCGGTCCTTTTATGCGCTAACTCAATGGACGCTTCAGTCTTGATTTAATTATGCCCGGGCAAGCCGTTCCCGACTCTCGTCGCGGAGAAGAAAGGGACTTTTTAAAAAGACACCGCGAAGCGGGCACCGGACAGGAAGGGAATTCCCCGTTCGGACACTCTTCGTTTCTGCGTCCCGCTCTCCTTTCTCGTTCGCTAATGGAACCCTCTGTTTCGCGCTTCTTATTTCCGTATCTCCGGAATAAAAAAGTCTGCTTTTTGTCCGACTCTCGGGTAACTTCACTCTCGAAACAACCAAGGGAGATAAATTTTTCGACCGTGAATTTTAATAGACCAGATGGCGATAATTTGGTTCTCGTTAATTTTAACTTTCGAGGTTATTACGTCGTTGGCACAAAGTGTGATTAACGAACCGGAAACGTATTTTCCAGCCCAACATACACACCGATCATTACGTTCATAAGTTTAAAATTAAAAATCGTTACACAAGATTTTCCAACGTAATCGATCCTAATTTTTGTATTTTGCTTCCTCAAAGAGGTTACTGTTTTCATAAAAAAAATTTTTTTTTAATTTCAATGCCAGAGTACATAAAATAGTCTGAAACTTCAGAAATGTCATTTTTAACGGGCGTCCAAATGTATGTATGGGCATGAATTAGCGTACACGTTGCTCTACGAACTTTGTCGTAAAGAAAACTATAAGCGAAATTGCAATTAATGCGAAAGCAATGTGCGAATAACTTTGCACCTTTTTGTAAATCAATGTTGCCACGATAAAAAAAAAAAAGTGCACAGCAACAGGTAAATGTACGAATGAGAATTTTTTTATTGATAAAAAATGTGTATGATCATATTCAGGATTCATTTTACGTTGTACTAATTCTGAATGAATTGAAACTGGGCTAGGGTGTTTGTTGTCAGATCGGGGCGTTGACGTCATACGCGTCTGGTTCGCCGGGCTCCTCTACCCCCCGGCTACCTCCGGTCAATCGCTCGTAGAGCCCATTCACGAGAGTGGGTCGCGCTCGCGCATTCTCACACGCTATCGGCTTTCCCTTCCACGTGAAGACTGCACGTCGGCGACGTCCATGAGAAATGCAATAATAAAAAAAAAAAAAAAAAAAAAAAGAACCGAGACACTGTTCGAACGCTAGACACCGTGATACACAAATGATACGAAATTATTTCGCTATTTATATCCTGATAAATATCTTTTGAAAATGTCTACAAAAATAAATTGCAAAATCGTACAGAGCGCTCAAAACTGATTAGACTTTTCCTTTGGCAAAACTTTGTACGACGCCCAGTTATCGAGATACTGAGCTTCCGATTTCCAGCCAATCAGAACGCTCGAAAAGCGGTCCAAACGCTTAACACGCTTTTATCTCGGAGACTAGAAGGTTCCGAAGAAATTTGCCGAGACCAATTCTCTTCAGTTTTGAACCTTGAATAAGACTACGGAATTTTTGGGCGAGTTTTCAAACGTCCTATTCAGGGAAGAATTTTAAAAAAGGAATGAAAAAGAACGTAAATGTAATTCCCGAATTTTTGACGTTTTCTACTTTCAACATTCTCTCGCCCTCTTGAATATTACAATAAAAAATCTCTGGGATGCGAGAAAAGTTAAAAAATTTTGTAGCCTCCCAAGCTCGGAGAAGTAGAACCAGAAGAGGAAGTACCCTCGAAGCTCCTGTTCACAAGCAGTTTGCATATATTTCGTCCGCCCGAGATTCACCGGTTGCTGGAGTTTCGTGTTCAGCAGTACTTTGTTTTATTTTCGACTCCCTTCCCGCCTTGCGAGCATTTCCCTTTCGCCTCCGTTTTTCAAGTTTGGGCGCGTGTACCGAGTTGGTCGTCGCGTGCGAGCCGGGCCGAGCGACGAGATATACACGCCCGAACAAACGTCGAGGATGTAACGACTTGATCAAGCACACTTTAAAGTCGTTTAAGCAACGCGACGTGATTTGAATTTTCTTCGTCCAGAGGCAGCGCGGGTGAATGACCGAGCGGCAAGATGAAGAGATGCACACGCCTACCTCTTTCGCCTCACTATTCTCCACTCTGCGACCAGTTGCCTTACGGCTCAAAGAAAATTGCCTTGGACACGGCACTCTTTACAATTTTTAGTTTTTTTTTTTTCTTAACTTTATTGTTATAACTTTCTTTTCCTCGAGACCCAAAATGAGCGCAATATAATTTTCCAGCTAATTGCTCCCTGCAACAGCGGCAATCCTGCAGTTAACGATCGCCCGGTTCTCCCGAGTACCAATATAATCTTGGTCTACTCGGAGCACTAAACTCCAAATTACACGGTCAGGGTTTTCGTGCATAAGGCCATTACTTACCGGTTATTAGATTGCTGGCTATGGTTTCCAGCTCCGAACTGTTGTCACATCGATCATTTCGGACATTAATTTGTTTCAGGTCTTCAGGCACACTTTTACTGCACTCTACACGGTTTACGACGTTACCAACGAGTGAGTATCACATTCACCCTCTATGAACACAAAAACATATCTCATTTAGTCGATAGAATCGGAGAACACATCTTTCGCAAACCGAGAAAATGATCACGAGCCTTTGACTCGCAAACGATGCATCGGACAGCATTTTTGCTAGTGACCTTTTTTGTAGAGCATGCAATTCTCTGCAAGAAAGGTCATGTCGATGTGCCTCGTAGACCCATCGGATTCCGAGTTAATCCAGCACAGACGATGACTCAAAGCGCGATTGTCTCCTTCAAGTCACCACACACCCCTCCGTCTTCAAGCGTCGCCTCGCGTCCAGCAGACTCGTCTGCAGTATGCAGCCTGGCTGGGAAACACGACGTCCCTCGTCATGATATCGGACAACGATATTTTCTTGAGAATGACGCCATCCTCGACTAGGGACCAGAGACTCACGGACACTGGCGTTCCCGGTGTGATATACAACGGTGTACCCGACTGGTTGTACCAGGAGGAAGTTCTGCCCAGGCCGGAAGCGATATGGCCAAGTCCGGATGGCTCGAAACTCCTTTTCGCCAGTTTCAACGACTCTGGAGTGACAACGCTCGAGTTCCCATGGTTCGGCACGCTCATGGGACAAGATTCCGCGAGCTCGAATCCAATGAGCAGCACGAGAAGAGGATCCTTTCCACCGTCTAGATCGATCAGATACCCGACACCGGGCTCGCCGAATCCGGAGGTCGAGTTGTGGATGTTGGACGTCACCAGTGGGACATCGACGAAAACCAAGAACAGCTCGAGCGACGGTGCGACATTCGCCAGGATGAGGCTGAAACCACCGCCAGTTTTCGATGGCCAGTGAGTAAACGAAATTCGATCGAATCTCTCATTATTTCCTATTGGCAAAGGGTGAAATGGAAAAAACCGGAAATCCGAACAATGACACGAAATTGGATTTTTTTTTCATTGCAGAGAATTCTATCTGATATCCGCCGGTTGGGTCGGGGAGGATTCGGCGCAGATCGCCGTTGTGTGGATGACGAGGTCGCAAAATCTCTCGGTAGTATCTGCTTGTCACGCACCAAGCTGGGAATGCGAGGAAACCCATTCGGAGCGAGCCCCGGAGGGCCAGTGGTTGGACGCTCAGCCACATCCGGTCTTCGCGCCTGACGGTGACAGCTTTCTCTTGCTCGCCGCTGTCCAGGAAGGCGGACAGGAACATTTCACTCACATCAAGCACATCACGCTGACCCAACAGAGGATAGCCGTTTTGTCCCACGGACGATACGAGGCAAGCTTTACGTGAAAATAAAAAATTAATATTTAGATTGATCGGTAGCACTCAACATTTTGGATATGTAAAATAGGAAATTTTGATCACGATTTTGAAAATTGACTAACAGTCATTTGAAAAATTTCTGGGTTCCACATTTTTGGATACCTTTAATATTAAATCGTGAAATGTATTTTATATTAATTCTTCTTCTTGCTTAGGTCAGCGAGATTCTTGCCTGGGATACAAATGCTCATCTGGTTTATTATCTCGGTACGAGGGAGCGAAGACCGGGTCAGAGGCATCTTTACGTGGTCCGTGATCCAACGGCCGACGATCCCCGCCGTTTGGAACCCCTGTGCGTGACCTGTGACCTCGGGGACGTTCTCTGGAGCAGTAGATTTTACTACACGAATTGCACGCACTTCGGTGCATCGGTCAGTCCACCGAGCAATCACACACCCGTTAGCCCGAACAATCCAGGATACTACGTTCTTCACTGCGAGGGTCCTGGTCTTCCACTCGCTGGCGTTCACTCGATGTCGACTCACAAAATGGTCCGAGTGCTGTACGATACGAGGATACAGCGCGCCGACAGATTGTCACAGCTCGCTCTGCCG
Source organism: Listrodromus nycthemerus (assembly GCA_963978505.1). NCBI lineage: Eukaryota > Metazoa > Arthropoda > Insecta > Hymenoptera > Ichneumonidae > Listrodromus > Listrodromus nycthemerus. The sequence continues at coordinate 4,924,480 of OZ021687.1, forward strand.
ACGAGACGAAGCTTCGAGGTGTGTAGAAGGTTGACCCTGACCCGAACTCAGTCGGTGACGGAAAACGTACTCTAATTCTTTATCAAAGCCGCTGATTTTTTTTTCGGTAAAGCAGATCATTAGCGTTTGTTACCGACCGACTTGGGTTTTGGGTATTTTTGCCTAACTGTACTATCTGTTAATTTTTTTAAACATTTTTATCACAGGTGCCCCTGCCTCAGGGCTGGAGAGCTCAAGTTCAGCTCTTGTTGCCGCCCTCGTGGAGGGAGGAGTTACGGGACGCGGCATTTCCGGTTCTCGTCGAGGTCAACGGACGCCCCGGAAGCGAGGCTGTTACCGACAAGTTCCGAATAGACTGGGGAACGTACATGTCCAGTCACAACGACGTCGTCTACGTCAGACTCGACGTCCGTGGCGCTCGGGGTCAGGGAAAAAGGGCCCTTTTCCGCAGAATCGGAGGTGTCGAAGTTCAAGATCAATTGACCGTGCTTCGACATCTACTGGACACTCTCAAGTACCTCGACGAATCGCGGGTCGGTGTCTGGGGCTGGGGATACGGCGGTTACGTCACCGCGATGGTTCTCGGCAGTCAACAAAATGTATTCAAGTGCGGTGTTGCCGTCAATCCCATCGCTGACTGGTTGTACTACAGTAAGATGATTTTGCTGTCCTTCTAAATCAGAATATAAAAATTTAACGGAGTTAGCCGATTCCAACAAATGATTGAAAAATGGTTGACACATGTTCATCGTCAAAAACCGAACAAACTTTCTCTTTACAAAATTTTCTGCAAGCCTCTAGTTTCCGAGATATGAGCAAGTTACATTTTTACCGATTTTCCGGTATTCCCATTGGCCGAAAATGTAACCACTCGAAAGTCTTGATCTATGCATCGCACGAAAATTTGCCAAAGAGGAGATTTGCTCAAATTTGCAGCCACAATGTGATGCACCTAATCAATTTCAATAATAATAATAATTTACATTAGTGTAAATCGAATACATTTTTTTTTCTTCCTAAAAAATAGATTCAGCGTTCACGGAACGGGTTTTGGGTGCCCCAGCCGAGAATTACAAGGGTTACGTGGAGGCTGATTTGACTCAACGAGCGAGATTAGTACCGAGTCACAGTCTCTATCTTCTACACGGTCTAGCCGACCTCACAGCGCCTTATACGCACGGCATTGCCTTCGCCAAGGCTCTGTCCGAAGCGGGAGTTATCTTTAGGTACCAGGTGAGTAATTCCTCTTTGTCTTTCTCTTCATTTTTCATCTTCAACTCAATAAATTTATTATATCGCCCATGAATTTGTTACTTCACCCAATGATCTATGATATACAGAGCTACGCGGACGAAGATCACGCCTTGACGGGAGTGATCGAGCACGCTTATCGTTCCATGGAGGACTTCCTCGCCGAGTGCCTCACTCTGGACGCCTCCTAGTGCCTCGATACGAATTCTCCCTCATTATCGATAACGCGTCTATTCACGACATGCTTCTGATAGCGTTCTCGTCCTTCAACAAAAATGATACACTGACACACTGACACACACACACACACACACACAAACACTCTTGCATAATAAAACAGCGTAAAAATAAGTCGGGCGAGAAATCGAATTTCCTTTGAGTAATTATGAAGTAAAAAAGAAATGCACAGCGCTCACTAAACCGTTTGGTCCCGTACGAGAGTTGGACATCCTAGTCGCGATTTAATATCGATAATCGAACGCGTGAGAGAGAGAGTGGCTCGGAGAGTGAATGCAGGTATATTTGATGAATGAAAAAATTCCACATATGCAAGCGAAATTAAAAATCGCCCGTTGATACAAATACGACTAAGTCACCGTGGATAAATAGATTGATAAGTAAAATAAAATTGAAAGACGCGGTAAAAATTCTCTTCGGAGATTGAGGGCTCCAGCGTAATTGGTAATTGGTTTAAAAAAAATATCTACTGCCGTTGCGCTACGGCTTCAGAGAGGTCGGATGAACTCATAATTCGTTTGTACGAGCAATATCGTTATAGCGTTGTATATCTGCCTGCGCGTCGCTGCGATATTATTATTATATCATTCCTATGTCTTGCCGCGAGACAGCGAGAAAAATGTAACATTTTAAGAAACCTAGGCGATATTGACACTTTCGCTCTCAATGAATTTTTGATCCGCTTATTCGACTGAAACACCAAGAACATTGAAGATTCAATCACAAAAAATCAGCCGTTTCAAACATCTCAAATAACATTCAGTTCATATAATTTTTTAAAATTTATGTTGAAACAAATTGGGATTTTGAACATTGGAGCGAAAGAGTTAGGCGATGAAAGCGTGGTAAAGAAAAATGTTTTCTCGCAGCCTCTAAGCGCAATCCCCTTAAGAAAAATGAAAAACATGCCTACTTGTTGTACAGCTTGCTGGCGCCTAGTCTTATCATGTACTATACGTAATTGTTACCACCTATTAGACACTAGAGAGTTGTCCCGACTTTCCACCTGAACGTTTGTACATATTATTATTATTATTATTCCTATTATTAATATAAATAAATCCGATGCTCTGGATCTCGATCGTCGTATATAAATAATAGTTTATAGTGGGACAAGCTGTAACGAAATTTCACACTGGTCACGTTCACGACGGTATTTCGATAATGACAAAAAAATAATAATTGCAATGATAATTAAATGAATAAATGGAAAGATAAAAATAGTATTAAACAAATAATCGCATTTACGCATCGCTTCGATAATCGTCGAAGGGAAAGGGCCTGGAAATACTGTCGAGAACGTGGTCACTAAGTCGTGATAAAGGCGACCGAGAGGAATCGATGGGAAGTTGACAAGACGGCGTGATTGGCGTTGAAAGATGATAAAAAAATTAACTAAATTAATTTAAAAAAATGATGTGACCGCGTCGCGATGCTGCCTGCAGCCAGCAGCCCTTATATAATGCCGACAATCAAGGCTAGTGCAACTAATCAAACTATAAATAATTAATGACGAGGAGGTGGGGAAAGGAGGTGGAGACGATGAACGAGAGAACGACGAAGTCGACGAGGTGTTTTAAAGACACACTGATAAAAATAATACGTATCTATGAAATTGACACGGCGTCATTGCGTGGAAAAAAAGTAAATAAATAAAAATAAATAAAACAGAACATTTACCGACACACACACACACACACACACACCACATACAGACACACATGAACATTACGATATATAATTCGCTGTGAATCGTACGTTGGAAAAAAAAGTCGTTAACAATATAATAATGATACATCTTAGGATAGTCAAGACGAAGGGTGAATGAAAAACCGCGGGAGGTGCTATTTCGCCAGAGGGTAATAAGCCAACGGTGTTCAACACTTATGGTTATGGCATAATTTGTGGAAACGGGCAAAATTTTGCTACATTAATGAGTTCGAAAAAGGCGGAAGAGCTAGAAAATTTGTATTTCATTATTGTCTCGAAGAATTTTGGGTAAAAATTGAACCACCCTCTTTTGGTCACGAAAACGATCGGGTTATCCATATCATTTGTCATTGTTATTGTTAATTCCGTCCCCGAATACGATTTCACAATTAATTCAAATTTACTGCAGTTTACAAACTAAATTTAGTAAGTGTGGAAAAATTGCAGTTTATCGTTAAGTTCAATGAAAAAAATTTTGCCGGATTCCGATAAACGGTAGTATTAAGTCAATCTCAGCGGGCTCATCAGCAGCTTTCCACCCCACCCCCGCGCGCGATAGTAACATTTAAAGAAAAACCTCAACGGGCGTTCTTCGTGAGACGCGTCGTTGGCTAAAGTTAATCAATGAAATTTAGTTATACGTAACGGGGCATAAGTCACAATCAATTATTAATGATAATAAAAAATATATACCAAACGAAAAAAACGAGCGCGTGAGAAAGATTGTAGACAGCGACCGGGTATGGGTGTAAGATTGTAGATAGTTGAGACGAAAACACAACAGCAACAAAAATCGAGGATAAATAGAAATATGAGCGAAAGAATATTCCAAATTTCCATCGCGCGTTCAAAAACTCGCAGTGGATAATGCGCGTAGGGTTATCCTAATAATAGCTTTTGGTAACGTATTGTCGCCGCTAGGCTGCAAAGCACGACCCGATTTTCACGCGGTATCGCCTGACCCCCAGAAATCTAGTGGTACTCATTAAAGTAAACGACAAAAGTAATGAAAAGAACACGAAAAGTGAAGGAATAAAAACAATGACGGTGCATCCGGAAAAATTAATCGGAATCGCAGCTGGTTGTTACTAAAAAAAAAAATTAATTAAAAAAAATATTGATCCACGAAGACCCTCGACGTCAAAATTATTATAAAAATTAGTGTTAAACATTACTGAAAAAAAAGAAACAGAAAAGATGAAGATGATGTTTTTAGAATGTCAAATGACGAAATACATTTTACGTGAAGCGAGGTCTAACATATTGGCGATATTATATCCTCGGGAGTTTCACTCAAGTCAATTAGATTTTTTTCAATCGTGATAGCGAGATTTATTAATTAAATTCGTAAGTTCGGGGTCTTCCGCTTAGGTGTCGCGCGGGGTGTTGATACGTTTAGATGAGAGAACGAAAGAGCGAGAGCGCGCGCGCGCGAAAGAGAGAGAGAGAGAGAGAGAGAGAGAGAGAGAGAGAGAGAGAGAAAGCAAGAGAGAAAGAGAGAGAGAAAGAGCGAACGAATAGTGATAAGAAAAATGCGTCGTTGTTTATTAGAATTGAATGTGCACTTGACTTGTCGACGATTTCGTGGATCGCACCGCGAGATAAACAGTTATCTTCCACGAGAAAAAAAGAAAAACAAAAAAAATTAAGGTGAAGAAGAAAACGATAACAAGAACAACACCCACGAGATAATCATGTTATTAAGACTCTGCGTTTTTTAATATCAGCGAGGCTCGGCTCGGGCATCGAGCGGACAAAGTGTTTTCAATAAACTGTTACATATTACCTGAAAAAAAAAAAGAAACAAAATTGGCCACAACGGTAATTGCATTGGAACCCTTCGTCTCCTTCGGGTTGAAAAATTTAGATTTATTTTCTCCATACTATATTCTATTTTATTTAGAATTACATAAAGAATACTACTTGTATGTTTAGCTGTTCCATCGGAGTCCCACGAGAAAATCATTTTTACCGACAGCTGATACTGCGGAGATCGCTGACAGTTCTCCACAACTCTACTGCCGGCATAAGAGCTGCAGTTGGCGAGGCTTTAATTGTCTCCCCGCATCGCCAGATGGCTGAATTCAACCTTCAACTACCTCTTTTAAAAGTACCCTCAGAGCCATCTGCTCTGAAATCGGCTGCAGCTGAATTTTTGTTTTTTTATATATATGTGGTCCATTACGAAAAATTATTTCAGGCATAAACTTGCAACAGTCAATATTTTAGGTCAAATGCGCCATGGTAAGAAGACGCGTAGGTAAAAGAAAGAAATCGTCACGATTTCCGGACAGGATACATCGAGAGAACCTATTCACCTACGGTGTATCAACATCCGCCAAAGACGTTGACATATCTCTTGAGAATCACCAGTACAGGTAAAGGATTTAATTTTGTAGAATAAAAAAAGAAGTAATGATCTTTTCGAAATCAAATATTTTCTGACAATCTGATAATAGATTATCATCTAATTCTATAAAGACCCTACCAGCATCCTTACGCGACCCGATCAAAAACCCTCCGGACTGCTCAATCGTCGATGAACGTCGATGAAAAAGATTGTCCGCGATTGAAACGACGGAAGTCCGACAGTAGCATCGTATTTTTGGGAACTTATCGGAAAGTCCCTCAACTCGTGGTTTTAGACGAAAGCAGCGATGGTCGTTGCATCGAATTCGTCGAAAAACCGGAAGCGTTGAAGTCCCTCAAGACCGAGAGGGTATGAGCCGAAAAAATGTCGGACAAATAACCCCTTCCATCAAAATGTCTTACAAAAATGTTCCGTATTAGAAAAACGAAAATATGTATCAAGAAGATGTTAACGGTTTAGATTTGATAATTTTATTCAAAGATTGATGGAATGTAAGAAAGTGATTTTGGACACTGGCAAACTGTTAGCAAATTTATTTCTTTTAACAATTTTTTATTGTAATCAATATAATTATTAATTAATCTAATAAGACAATTAATCGATTTTAAGAATTAATTTACATTTGCACAGATGGACTGTCAGAGCAGTGAGGATTAAAAATTTATACAATTCAAATGTAATCTTCTAAATCAATCTTCACCTTCAGGTACGCCACGATCCAGGACGAGTCATGACGATCGCCACCAATCGCTTCGATCTCCGATTTACCATTTTTCATGATTCTCAGTTCCCCAGAGAATATCTCGTCGACATAGGGACGAGATAGAAGAGTCGCAAGCTTTAACGTATCGGCCTCAGTGAGCGGTATTGTCGGAATCATCAAATCTGTCGATAGTTGCGATGGACGAAGGCCCAACCAACGAATCGAAGGACAAGCCAGACTTTCCCGCTCACAGGATAAAGCTATTGAACCATATCTGTAATTATATAAGAAATATTGGCTCAAAAAATGTTCCATAAAATTTGTTTGTCAGTTGTCAATTTGTGGTCATATTAAATGTATTTATCCATACTGATCAGGAATCGGCCACGCTTTTAACTCATAAGTAAATATTTTATATGGAAAATTACTTCTATAAAAAAGTACTAATTTTTCATAAAATTTAAAAAATTGACTTTCAGGTAAACTGACTTGTAGGTAAACATAATTTCCACTCCGTAAGGATCGGCATCCATGAGAGCATAGACTGGAAGTTCGACTTTTTCAGCGAGTATCTTCACGAGCATCCTCGTTGCCACGTCCGGAAAGCCTTTTCCGGTTATTAGAATACAACTTAGTAGATATGGACAATTTTCATCCAATAATTTCTGGAAGACAGTGTCCTTCTCCACGATGATCACAAGCTTCGCTTTCGTTTTTATGGACGTTGCATTGCAGATGGTTCTAGGTATAAGAACTCCTTCGAGATTGGCAAAATTTATTTCGCAGTCGTCCGATAGCCTCAGCGTCATTTCTCCAGCGGCCAATCCTTTCGCCGAGGCAACTAGTCCTGCAAAATAATATTGCTTTAATGATTGCGAATGATAATATTAGCAATGCCCAAGCATCCGCAATTAACTAATTTATACATTTCGAACGGTTCTGTAACATAATGTACCGTTTAGAGGATTTTTTTGTATTTTTTTTTTCGATATTTTTTTATCATGCCATCCATGTTATCTATACCCTCTTGAAAGAGTTCTCTTCATTACATAATGTAATAATGTGAAAAATAAAAACGATGTCCCCTTTTAATAAATTTTTTAATCCACAAATGTCCACTGTTACTTTCCTGTTAATCTGATAAAAAAATACATTTGGAAAACTAGCAAGAAAATAATTGGAGGCCTTTGCGAAAAATTATTGCCTAAGAATCTAAAGTTAACGAAAATGTAGTATCTACTTTTACCGTACCTACTTTTATTACCTACTTCTACTGCACATTTTGAGAAAATCTCACCCATTTCCCACGGAGCACATTCCAATAGATTTGCAAGATTGTAAACGATCCGATCGACTTGTGTCTGGTTATTGACCAACGTCGAGGCAGCCCCATCGCCTTTTAACTCGTAGAAGAATGATCTCCGTGTCTCTGTTCTGCCGCTGTCGAGCAATCCGTGAATTTTCGCCATCGTGGTCATCATCAGCGCTAGCTTGGTTCTGCTTCGTTCCGATCCGAAATCCACGAGTCTCCGCTGTACCAAAATGTCCATCGGTGATTCTTCGCGTTCGTGCTCAATGCTCTCCGTGTCCATTGATTCGGGCGTTTCGAAGACGCTGCAGGCCTCGAATCCCGCAAACGTTGCCGCATCGTTCTCCGTCGAGGCAGATTCGTGATTCAGGGATTCCAATTGCTCCATTAGGGTCTCGATAGTCGACATTTTGTAGGACACACTCGGAAATTGTCCAGCGCACAGTTGTTCGATAATCCCGACAACTATTTTCTCGCATCGATCTACCAGAGATTTTCTGTTAGCGATTGGGAAAACAGGAGGAATAATAGAATTTTTATCACCAAGGATTGAAGCGAGTCTGGACTAGGAGGACAATTTAACAAGTTTGTTGGAAGTTCAACGCCTGTTTCGATAATAAACCCTACTCGAAATCAAGAGAATTTGGTATGAATGGTGGATTTTAATTTACGTTTGTGTATCTATTTTTGTACACTGTAAAAGAAAAATCGATTAAAAATAAATGAACGATATTGAGAGGTTTTTCACATCAACCGGTTCTGAAATTTCAAACATATCTGCGTTGGAAACAAATGTAAGCATGTAAGCAGATTTTAAGTTTCAGTACATTAAATCGACAACTTTTTTCTACAGTATAATTAAATGGAACAAATAAAAATAATATTACATTTAATGAATATTTCCTTACCTTAATTCGGTGTCATTTTTTATGGATATATCGATAACTTTTTCCACATCTTCAGACTCTATTGCACTCGTAACTTTGTCGTCTACCGAGACGCTAAACAATTTTTCGGTATATTCTGAAGAAATTGTTTCTTCTACCTGTTCCGTAGGTGTTATTAATCTCTTTAGCGGCAATGTAAAGACCTTCGGAACGAGTTTTTCTAAAACAACCGAATTCTCTGGAATCGTCGAAAAAAAAAAAAATGAGAAACTTGATCCTTCATTTTTGAAATAACTTCAAAGAGTTCTTCATTGGCGACGGAAAAGAGATGAATAAAGATCTAAGAAACATATTTATAGTAAAAAAAAAAACAATTCTCCCTGCATCGATGTTGTGCTTGACGTTGCGATTTAATTGCAACTTTTTCCATTGACTTTCGTCACGCGACAGCCGAAGGCCGACCGGCGAGTATTCCGATAAAAATCTGCCACCGAATTCAACGATGTCTGCATTCTCACAGCAATAAACATATTAAATTTCCACTTTAGTCGAAAGCCCGTGGTATTGGCCGTGGTTTCCACCGACGTTGATGCGAGAGCGCTAGGGACATTGTTACATCCCCGTGTGCGTGTGTATGGAGACACGCTCGTATCGAGTAGCAAAATCTCGAGAGGCCCCGGGAGAGAGCGAGAGTAGAGGGTGCAAAGTTCGGGGCCCCTCCCGCTGTGCATTTGTGAGCTATCCCATTGAGTCCTCGGCTACTGTGCCCTAAAGACACTTCAGGCCCATTGTCTAGGGGAAAGGGGGCTCGGCTACTCGCCAAAACGTCGATCTAACGAAATCTCGTGCCTCACATTCTCATCGATCGAAATATGTTTTTTTTATTTATTAGTTACCCAATCGACACTGCTATAAATTTTTATCGAGCCTGAAGGGACCAGACACATTTCTCACCCCTATCTTCAACGCGGCGCTACATCGCCAAAAACTAATATGTTTGGGCTTTTTTGTAGTGAAATCAATGCGCCAGAGTGTGGACCACATATGTGTTAAGATACCACGTCGATAAAAGGAAGAACGTAACGATCAGTGGTTGTGGAAGAGAAATGTCCAAGCAAGGTGTTCTTCGGACTCAGTAGAAATAAAAAATGATGTCGCTCGGAAACGAGCATATTGTTTTCAACTTTTGTTTGTTCTTTAACGAAGTAAGTTTTCGCAGTTGAAAAAAAATTCATTTGTTGCAAAAGAAAAATTTATAATCGTGTTACATGCTAGTATGGCCGAATAAATAAACAATGCTCAACACCGAAAGTGCCCTTCGCGATTTTGCATAATTATGTTCGATTGTGTCGTAAATAAATGAAAGATATAAATGTATTTCACAAAAGAGGCCCGATGGAATTTATCTCAGCATGGCGCGAAAGTGCGACCCGTGTCCTTTGCATCTGCGCGTTATAAATTTACCGACGTCCGAGGTCCGCGGGTCAGCAATGGGTCAGGGACGTTTTGACGCGCTGGAGAGCGCGCTTGCGGTGCGCTACGAGGACGAAGGTTCGAACAATTGATGGCTAACGAGAACACGGGCAACTTAGCCGGACTTTTCACCGTTGTGGCGCGTGCCAAAATATTTTTCCTACCACGGTGGAACTCGATCGGGAGGGTCGAACATGATTTACCGATGTTTTATAGCTGACCATTTCGGAAGTTATTTACACCCCGACCGCACAATAAATATTCAATGGATATTGATGATTGTTTATGCCTTCGAGACCGAAGCCTATCGAACTCTAATGATTATCGCTATAACACACGTAAAAAAAAGGTTTGCCCATTCAACGAAATTCATCGGCTACATGTTTTTTTCTTGTTGATTTCAACATTTTTTTTTATTACAAATATGGATCGTTAAAGAGCGAAAAAAAAATGTAAAGTATTGAGAAAAAATGTGGATCTCTGTGGTTAAAAAATGTGTGTCTAGTGTTGAACAATGAATTTTTAAATATCAAACAGAAATCAGAAATTGACGTACTTTGATTACCTGTAAAAATCCAGGATATTTCTGTGCAATCAATTTTTTTTTTCACCGAGTACCGAGATAGTTTTTTGGGGTGCTCGGCCGGACCCTCCCGGACATAAAGGGCTTGTTCACGGAAAAAATAATGCACGGCTCGTACGAGACTCTCCTCGCTGGCCGATCGCATTAAAGAGACTCCGAGGACCGGTTCTTACAAAGCGCAGGGGATAGTATTACATTGTGCAACAAGTATACATTCGAAAAACACCCTTAAGAACCGCTCGAAGCTTCAAATAGCCCGTATATAAACGTCGTCTGCGAGAGTCCCGAGCGTGTCCTCAAAATATCGGTTATAAACTCGGCTGCGATATTCACCGACCTTTCATTTTTATCGACGGAGAATTTATAATGTACGCACTCCATTTCCGAGGCCTCGGCGTGCACGAAAAACGAAACGATCCCGGGCCACGAGATGAGAAAGGAATATAACAGAAACGGAAGGAGAATAAGGTGTCGATAATCCCTTCGGCTCTCGGTCACCCCTCGACCCTCAACAATTGCCACTCGTACTTATTCCCCAAGGAGTTTTCTATGCGTGTACACGTGTTTTTCGTGCCGACGAATTTTTCGAGCTGCCGAATAAAATTTGTATATATATTTTTTTCTTTTTTTTGCATACTTTGAATCAAATATCTGGAAAAAGGTCTGTGTGAAGATTTGGGCAAAGTCCTGTTTTCCTGGATCGACATTCGACACCGCGTCGCGGGGGTGAATTTTTTTGTTCTCTGCGTCAATAAAAGATCGGGAGAAATCCTGATCGGGATTACGCAGGTTTGCGACGCTCGATAAATAATAAATATTTCATGGATGAGAAAGTTTGGAGGTGAAAATGTATCGAGGAAATTTGAGATTGCGGAGAGTTGCCGATATTTGAAAATCAATCATTCGGAAAATCGATTTTCGAATGAAGCGGTAAAGAATGGAATAAGTCGGATCATTCAAAAATGTTTAAGATTGAGAAACGTATTGTTGGGTCAAACGGTCGCAAAAATATTTTAAGATCGACGGGGAACCGGAAGGCGATCGAGCGAATCTCCCCGCCGGATCTCGACGACTTCGCGACTGGGTCGAGCGAACTAACAATGAGGAACGAGAGACGCGCGCGGATCGGTGATAGCATCGATTTTGTTCAAACCGCAGGAGGTGTGCGACGCAACGGCAAAGTTAATTCAGCGAAATAATGGAAGCAGAAGAAAGATTAAAAAATGAAGATATATCAGTTCAGAAAATCGTTACAGTAACGAGAAGTCTCAGATATAAACCAATCTTTTGAATGTACTTCTTTTTGTAAATGTTGTTAATGTTTTCAAATGTTCGTATATATATTTTTTAATCGTCACGAAATAATTTTTTAAATGATAATGTTGGAAATTTTCGTTCAATTTCTCGATGAAAATTCGTGACGTTTCTGTCCGGAAAATGTTGCATTCAAGAGAAAATTTTAGAAAATTTAAATCTAATTTTAATTTTTTTTTTTGTTGAATTCCTTCGTTTTAACGAGTAAAAAATTCGAGTCTAACGATGCATCGAAGAATGATTTTTCGATGGTAAAGTGTTTATTCAGCGCCCGTTGAATTATTCACGGAAACTTAAAGTCAGCATTCACCCTTTACACTTTAACCTTTATAATTTTATTCGTAAATTTTACTTTATTCCTTCACCACGCTCTATCATATTCTTGACTCCGCAACTTTGCTATTTTGTCGCACAGTCTCCTGGGAACTTATTTTTTTTAACGACCCTTCAAACGTAACTCGGTACGGTGGTTTGTCCTAAAAGGAAAAAAACTCAGGGACTCCCCGTGGCAACAAGTACCGAGGGAAACACTCTCGAAATGAAAAGTCGGCTCTCGCTTTCGCTCCCGATAATCGTGACGTTGAGGCGCGTTTCATCGAGTGCCCACTCGAGAAGCACCGCAGATTTTTTATTGCCCGATGAAACGAGGTTATTGTAGCGACCGCATCGCTTATACGTGCGTATAAATTCGTGTAGGTCGTTGTCGGACTCACCCGGAGGTCCCGCGATGCTTCGGAATCGGGGATGCCGCTCTTCAATCTCGTCCCCCGGCGAATGGCTTGAACAAGCTTGGGAACCCGGAACCGCTCCCCGCTCTGTCACTCTCGATCGCGAAGATTCGATCAGCGAGCCGAAAAGATCGACGCATCTTCTTGCTTTCTTCACTGCAAAAATAAAAATAGACCACACAGCAAATTAGTTTATTTTACTCTTAAGCGAAAAAATATGTTGACCATTCGATGCAACATTAATCGGTGGCTCACATTCACGAATAAACGATTCGATTGCAGGAACTATATGAAAGAATCGGCTCCGAAATACATTGCTGTTAATTTTACTGCAAGAATGAATTCATTCTTAAATCCGATAGACGGGTTTATAAAATTACTATTTAAGGATCTTCGAAATTTTCACCTGTCTGAGGTCGTGTATTGTGGTTCGAACGATCGTTCGCACAGGTAGAGGGTAGGGGGGGAGTTACGAGGGTGCATCGACCCGATGCCAAGGATCAAAGACGCTTCTGTCTCCAGCGAGCAGCCGGCAAGTGTAGGTCAGTTAGACCAGCCCGACTGGTTTCGTCCCTCGGACCACCGGACCGCGCAATTTAATTAAAAAAAAAACCGAGTAACCTGTTATTTGACCGGTTGCACGGAGGCGCCCCCCTTTCGACAGCACTTTTAAAAAAATGTACATATATATACAAATCTCCTACGTTCACCCGGAAGAGCCTGTCGTGATATGTAAAAAGATCGGAACGCTCCTCATTAGTCGAACGAGCGTCGACGTTCTGCATCGCTTATTTTGATCCTTAATTATTGAAAAATAAAATGATCAATTTTTTAACCAACGAGTCGTTTCTCGAACTCAATAAAAACCGAATGTTATACGGACCGTGGAAATCACAACAGTTATTGAACGAAATTAAAGTCTCCAGAAACGAAGATCTGGTTTCGCATAAAGCGCACGAATAAACGTTTTAATAAGAATCGTTACAGCTGTCTCGTATCGTTTCGTTTGCTAGACTTGCGCGATAAGTCTCGACGATGATCGTCGGCGGCGCTCGGACGCAACTTCATAAATTTTAATTACACTCTCGCAGCCGAAACTTTTTGATGCAGAGCGCGGCACTCGCGGCAAAGCGTCCGCGCCAATCCTGATCAGTTAAACCGGATTACGCTTCGATTGTAACTCGTTCCAATTATATATCCGTTTCGGAAAAAATCAGGCAGATGTCGTACTTAAACCGTAAATGGATATACAAGGCGTAAATGATGATGACGGTGTTGGGGAACATTCGCCATGGATCTTCCTGCCATCGTCCCTTTTTGGATAAAGTACGAATTCTCATCGGCGCCCTTTGAGGTTTCAACGCTGAGCGTCAAATTTTAAGACGTGAGTTAAAATTTTTTTCTCTTATAGTAAACGATTCGTCTCTTGGCTTTCCAGACAACAACTCAGTTACCATCGCAGCGGAAGCGTCTCAATAAATCAAGTTCTCCAACTTTGAAAGTTTTCTACTTATTTGTCGTTTTTCAACAATCTCCTCAGACTCATTTCTTGTCTGCCGCGGTTTCTTTCGATCTCAGTCATTCTCGTGTTCGCAGCTTGTGGGAAAGTGAATTCAACTGAGTGTCCACAAAGGCTCGTTATCTCGGTCGAACGCTCGTCGATGGCGATGATGACGAGGAAAGACCCGAGTAAAGAAATTGAACGAATAAAAACAACAACAAAAATTGAGAAAAACCTAGAAGATCAAATAAGCGCCGATACTATAATTAAAGTACGCAGTGTACATAATTTGCGCACCGGGCCTCTTTACCCGTCCAGGTCGGCCGCGTGTGCACCAATGTAATTACGTTTACCAACGATAAAGAATGTTGGGTAAACCAAGTCTTTATTCCACATTTTGTCGCGTGACTATAGAGCCCCGCTAGAGCAGCTGCAAACCGCGAATTTTTCTAGCCCTGCCGCAGCACCGCGCCCGTCGCAACTTATCTTCAATACAACGGCAACCCCTTCACTTTACGCGCTCTCTTCTCTCACACTCAAGCTCGGTCGTGGATCTGCCTGCTTCACGGACAGATGCTAACCGACCAGAGAGAAGTCGATGGAGAAAAACCGAGATCCTCGTAAGCGACAGATAGCGTCGATAGCTTTCGAGGCGGGGCACGAACGTGCCACGTGCCCGCTTCTAATTTTTCTTGTTTTCGGATTACCCGCAGAAAAACGTAGAAGCTCCTTGAGGCATGCATTATTATTTTTTTCCCCGATAAAAACTGGGTTTTCAAAGTGAATGTCAAAGAAGTGTCTCGACACGCACATTGCGCCCGCGTTCAAATAGCAGGAAGCAAATTTCTATGGAAATAGAACCGTAATTACAATGAATTCGGATGACCTATTTCTCGGCGAGACATTCTTTAGAGAAAAGTATGTTTTGCGTCATTGGGTTTTTCGTCATCGAAGATAGGGTGGGGTGACTGATAAGAACGAGATCACCAACGTCCTTTGCGCGTGATTGGTATCGATTTCGTGATTGGGTTGCCCTCGGTTTCCACGAACCTTCGACAGATTCGACCGGTTGTTCTTATCTCAATTAACCCGAGGCTTTCGCGCGATCCACGTCCACGTGGACACACAAGGTTGTTCTTCCTCGCCCGATAACAAAGACGACGATGTACGCTTAAGCCGAGGTGGGATTAGCGGTGAGGGATGAAACGCGATCGTGTCCGACTAACGGGGATCATCGACGCTTTTCGATAAAAGAAATGACCGTTGGACCTTGCGTTAGAAAGGGAGAAAGCCGATAAGCTACGTGGTTAACGAACGAACGATTAACTCACATCCTCTGACAAGGTGCCATGCCGATGCAGCAAGCGATATAGCAATTACAAGCTTCGGGACTGGAACCCTCCACTCCATCAGCCTGAAATGTGTTTTTGCGGAATCAACCATAAAACACAAAAAGCTCGAAAAAATATTGTTCCTAGAGAAAAAAATTATGGAACTTTTCACTCAACAATAAAATTGCCTTAAAGATGAGAACAATGTGGGTCCCACGATAATTAACTCGACAGAAAAAAATGGATTCCAGAATAACACTTCTGGCGCCTAAAAATGATCGTTAAAGGCACAATCAACGTAAATGTCATGTATTACTCTCATCGTGGGCGTTCTCGGATCCAAAGAGCTCCTATGTACTCGCCTCCCGCTTATTTTTCTCGTATTAGACTGCACACACCACCCACCGAAAATTTCTCCACAATGGCATCCTCGAGTCTCGATTGTAAAAGCGAAAAGGGTTTAATAACGTTTCGTGTGGTCTCGTGCCCGGTGCTTCAGCCGTTGCCTCACTGTATTGCTGCATTATTACATTATATTGCACGAATATCGGGACGACAATAACTCTATCTACATCGAGGAGCTGCCTGAATGACGTGAATCCCTTAAATCTCAATGGGAACGATGGAACGACAATGGATTCGCGATGCTTCGCAGCGATGCGACGTTCCACCATCGGACTGTAGGAGAGACCGACGATGAGCATGCGGAAATCGAACGACAGCCGAAGAGTTTCCCTTTCGCTCGTGCGGCGAGCGGCATCGAAAGGGACGAGAGACGGCTCGGTTATGCGGTGTGACTGGTCACCGTTGGAATCCCGCACGAGTGAGGCGCGTGCACCTCGTCCAGGTGATGCGCCTTGTACGCCGTACCGCAGGGGAATCCTTCCATTCCCCGTCCCGAGCGCGCATCACCGACAACGAACTCAGTACACGAGCTGTCGGCTTCTGCATCGCTGTAATCCCGAGGATATGCCCCTCTAGAGAAGGTAGGAACATATGTCTACGAACAATATGCGCTCGCCCCCTCAGGACAACGCTAACTTCCCGAAGCAACAAACACAAACGCAGCCGTTTTCTGATGATTCAAAGTTGGGTCTGAAATAAGGTTTGAAAAGAAATTTGCACTCAAATTTAAATTTAAGTTTAAACGCAAGATTGAATTCATGTTCGAAATGAAGTTTCGATTCCAGTCTGGACCTAAGCCAACACTCAAGTTCTTCGGTTTCTTGGCCATCGATATCATCCTATCGTGTTGCGACGACAAAATTAACATCCTCTCTGTAGAACCGAAATAAATTTGGTCCATGTCCTTGAAGGTGAGGAGGTGTCTATGGGATGTGCATTGGGTAAGATACTGGTCGTGAACGAGATGGCACTTATTTAAAATGAATTACAAGAGGCTCCGCCTTTTCCCGCCCAGAAGCGATAAATAACCTGCCGATCGAAGAGAGGAGGCCGCTCGCGCGCCTTCACCGATGCTGCTCCTGCTGCCGAGCCGCAGAGCTTCTGCTGCAGGTTGCAGGCTGCGTCCTTGACAGCCTCTCGATCGTTATCACCGTCGATCATTCCGTACGAGTATCACGTACTTGTTCGGTATAATGTGCACACTTAAGCGCGGTAGCCGAGAAACGATCTGGTCTCCCTGCACGGAAAGTCGCGAGTGCTTGACGGTGTGAGCGAGTTATCTCACGACTTACCACCTCGAGCAGGATCGGCGATACTTTTAAAAAAATATTACTATAATCGTCAATCGATCCGACCAACTTCGTACAGATCAATAATTAGCTCGAAATTAGCTTCACGTCTAGATAGAAGTCCTAGATTTTTTTTCAGAAAAACCTTTTGAATTCACCTTGCGGAAACAAAACTTATTCTCTAAACCTGAAATTTTACTATGCCCGTTTAAATTGACAGGCCCTCTTGAGTTTGAGTTTAAGACTCATTCATAAGTTTGAGCTTGAGTCTTTAGTTAAGTTAGACCTTAAATTCGAACTCAAGTCCAAACTAATCTCTTAAAATTCGAACCAAAGTCAAAAAACAATTTTTTTCTTTTTTTGTAATCGTAGTATTCCGTAACAAGAGAGGATAAATCAAAATAAAGCATGTGCCTATGTAATTTCATGTATCTGTCGAACGTGTCGTTGTGACCTTATTAAAGAAATTCGGTCAAAGGAGCCTTTCAGTATCGAAATAATCAAGGACCGACGCCGGGCGTGAGCTCGATCATTAATTGGTTTTCGTCTCACCTTTAACAACTTTTTCACTCTTCTCCCTTTTTTTTTTTACGGGTTTCGTAGTTCGGCGTTGAACGGAAGTGCGACGAGAGCACGAAGGAGGCTGCGAGGGCAAGGCTGAGACGCACGAGAATATAAGAAGCCGGATAAGAGCGACGAAGCGAAGAGGGACAGGTATCGAACTGGGCAGGGCTCCGGAGCTCGGTCACCGTAAATCAGGCCGTCAGGATTTACGAGGAGCGAGGCCTTTCGCGAGCGGGATCGATCGAGATTCGCGCGCTCGCCGGGTGGACGTGATCGGGAATCGCGGGAAACCGGTGCGCGATCGCTATTACGCTTCCCTCGACGCATAACGCCTTCCACATACAATCGGTCTCTTCTCGACTCGAGGCGACCCTCGCAAAAACAGGAAAGGTTTACTTTTTATCAAAAGAACCGGCGACATTAAATTTAGAAAAACCAGGTCATTCACTAAAAGACCGAAATATTATCATTTCATTGAAAGTCAAATAAAACTGTTTTTTGTAGTATTTCATCACACTTAAAACCTCGCCGTTAAAGGTTTCATAAACAATTTGTGTGGTTAAAAAAAACGATGAAAATATTGTTATTGGATTGATCTTTTCGATGATGGAACTTTTACAAAATAAATTGGTAAGTCCTGTTATCGGCTCCGTGTAGTAAATGTCTCGAATTGTGGAGTATCAAAGCAGTAGTCCTGACCAGATTAAAAAACGAGTCGCCGATGTGCCATCTGCGACGGTCTCGTGAATCGGGCGAGACTCAATCGAACGGCGTTCGAATCGCCGGGACGAGATTGCGCGTCCATGCAATTATCGTCAATTACGAGGAGCGAATGAAAGAAACGTGAGATAAGAAAGGGTCGGAAACGATGTATATAAGAGGAGCGTACGTGATCTGGCCGTGAAAGAAGAGTGCGTGAATGCCTCTGCGCGTCGGAAATGGTAAACGTCGTCGCTCAGTGTTTATACCGCAAATATCGACGTATCACATGAAACCGCTAATATGTTCAGAATTGCGAGCTTTTCGCGAATGATCGTAGTGGAAAAAAAAAGTTGGTAATAAATAATCGTATGTGTTCAACCCTTTACGACTTCGAGTCTTCGATCATATATTTTTTTTTTTTGGGGACGGGAAACAAGTCGCAACCGAGAAAGCACGACGAAGACGAACCTGACAGCAACGACGGCACTGCCTGTTATACTCGCCGACCTCGAGTGTCCCTCCACGAGAGGTATCCGGATGGAGCGAGGATTCTTAAAATAATGATAATTGTACACACGAGCGAGCATTCGAAGAGACACATACACACAGATCGGAGGACCAAGCCACTGCACTCTGCGATCGTCCTCGTGCGCGATCTCGTTTGCCGACCGAAAAAAAGATAAGTAAAAAAAATGTGCCAAAAAGAGTTTGATATTAAACAAATTTGCGAAAGGTTGATAGGTCTTTACCGATTTTTCGCGGGAATTTTTACTAGAGTTGAGCCAGCATTCGCCAGAATGGTCAAAAAATAAATTCTTCAAGAATGTCGTACATTTTCGATCATTTTCGGATAACCCTATCTTTGTAATTTTATTGCGGGAACTTCTGGCCAGAGACGAGCCAACACTGGCTCAGACTTCCAAAGACTCTCAACGACACATAGTCATTTTTTCCCATCGGTCAATTTTTTCGAAACTCGCCTCCAGCGCAGATTTATCGGTATCCCGGTAGCAGAATGGACGACAGCAAGGTGCGCGCCGCTTTCCGTCCGACTGTGAGAAAATAAAAGTCCTCGAACTCGCCGTACTCTACGACACTGAGGGTCACAATGGCACTTGTCGCGAAAGTCATTTCGTGTCTCGTTTACTCCATCGAGGGACCCTTCGGAATCCCGAAGACCGCGGCTCGACCTTCTCCGTCCCGAAGCTCCACCAAGACGGGACCAGAGGGCCAAAAGCCCTCGCCTGACGACCGCTTCATCTCGACATTGGCACCCAAAAATACCTACGAAAAAAAAATTCAATGAGACACAAATCCAATAGCTCATCTCTTTTTTATAACCACCAGTTTATTCCGTCCCTCTGAGGCGTTTTCCCCTTCCAAGCAAAATAAGCAAGATGATGAAAAAAAGACATAAAAAGGACTCTTCGTCTAGCCCTCCAGAGTCAAAAATTCGTAAATAAAACGTTTTGTACCCGGTTTAGCAGTGCGGTTATGCAGGCCCACCTCTCACAGAAAAGGCTACCTGCTCGATCTCGACCTTTCTCGTTATTTCTTCTATTCCTCGTTCTTTTTCCTCTCTTCGAGGGCCTTCTCGATCTTCCGTTTTTCGACTCGTTTCCCTCACTCGCTTGCGCCTGAGATCTTCATTCAACCCTCGAGGATTTCTTTCTCCTTCGTTGTTCTCGCTCTATCTTTCCGAGAGCGACAAGGAAGGCGAGGACCACGTGGGGTTGGCCATTGACTCGGTTTGACTCCCGATGGCCCAGAGTTTTTAATACGGCGCATGGGGCAAGACGACAATGGCCACCATGAAAGCCGAGGAACTCTTCGTACAGATGTAATCGCCTGGGAATCCGCGGGAATCACTGCAAGACTTCTCGGATCGATGTATCTTATTCCTTCTTTTTTTATATTTATTTCTTCATTCTTAGGGCGATGTCTTGCCAGTCGGGTTCGCAGGATTCGTGGCTAGAGCCGGAATGTATTTTTGATTCGAGGAGAAAACAGGGAGTCATTCTTGCTCGACGGAGTCGAACGGCGATGCGAGGTGCGCGCACAGGTATGTACGGAAGAAGGCCCATATTAGTGATCCATCACCCACCCAACGGTAGCTGGTGACTTCTTCCAATGAAATAAAAAAAATTTCGTCCACCCGAACCCACATTAATCTGCCCTCCGTGGGATCAGATAAGATGTATGTGGCATCTTTTTTTATCTTTATATATTTTTTTTCTCTTCGCGATTTCACTTTGTTTTGGTAATCATAGGCAGTAAAAAAATAATACGAAATAAATATTACGATAAGAAAACATAAAAAAATTTTGTAAACAATAACAAAATAAAAAGACTTTTAACAGAGGACAAAAAAGTAGCAATAGTTTTACGTCGTTTTTCATGGGGGCGGGCAGGGGAGGCGATGTGTACGAACGGCTCGATGCTACGTCGAACGCTCCGATAGCAAAGACGAAGACTTTGAGCGAGTGGCTGAAGTTAAAATCGAGAGAATGGATCGGGCGATGACTGACGGGTCGTCAGCGAGCTCGAAAAAAAAAAAACGATGTCTTGGAAAAGGCGACGAGAATTTCTTTTCGACGCTACATTTCATTCTTGGGACATTTTTTTCCAGAAGATTGAGTGGAAAAACACTTTACGCAACGATCGATCGATCACTGACCCTTTCGAACCTCATAGCTTAATTTCTACTTTTTTAAAACTTTTCTCAAAAATTTTATTTCACGTCAGTATCGAACCGTGACATATCCACCCAAGAATCGAATGATTGATCTCGCTATATCAATGCAACGAATTCGTTATATTATTATTATTATTATTATTATTATATAAGAAATTCGTCTGCGTAATTATTATTTGTATTAATATGATTATTGCTACGATAATTCGAGTTATTCGAGGACGGATTTCAGTTCGTAAAAAAAGTAATAGCGTAACCACAGCGAGAGGTGTAATAATGTAATCAATTATCCGACGCCACTAAAAACGTGCCCGATTCAGTATCGGGAAATTAGTGCCGGTAAATTATCGGTAAAAAGGCGCGACTGCATCGAACGAACACGTCCGGTATTAAATGAAGTACAAGTAATTTATACAATTAGCCTTGTCGCGCGCTCAGCGAGACAACGCTTCTACGGAGACCGCGCGACATCGGTTTTATAGCTTTATTGTTTTATTGTTGCATCAATCATCTTCTATAACGACCCCTTGTCTCGCCGGATTTCGTCCATCTTCCACCTTTGAAATTTTATTTACCGAGGCGTTAAAAATGAAATCTGTTTTGCGATGATTCAAAAAAATTTTCTTTGGGCAGAATAATTTATATTACATTCGAATGATATGAAGATATTAAATTGATAAATAAATCGTGGTTTGTTTCCGACTCCTTTCTAGCAGCTGCGTACATTCTAAAAAATTCTTCTTGTTCTCTTCATTTCGGACGCTCGAGGCGAGCTCGCAGAAGACGACGCCGCGGCAAATTAATACATACAAGACCAGGGCCACCGCAGAGATTTTTTTTTACCCTTCTTAATTCTCCAATCTCAATGTGTCCGTCACCCGCTCTCCCGGCACTTATTCACCTGGCGGTGGTTAATTACAAGCGGCGCATTTACGAGAGAAAATAATTTCCGCTCGGCGGACAGAGAGCGAGTAGTGAATAGTGCGCGTGGCACCGCAACAGTCCTTACCGCGCCGGCGATCGTCTATTTATATCGCTTTATCGATAATATATCTCAATCGATTCTGACGAATTTCATTCGACCGAGAAAAAAATCTTTTATACCATTATCGTATATATATATATATAAAATATATATAAAATATATTTCCTGAATTATGTTCGTGTATCGATAGAAACACCTGCACGAGCGCCTGATCCATCCTTCACCGTACACTCTCGATCGCAAGCAGATGGAAACGTCTGAATCATAATTGCAAGGACGGACCACTTCACGACTGCTTTGCCGCATCCCGGACGACTGTATCACGTCTACCGGGTACCAGATGGCTACCGAGTGCGAAAAAATTCACTTCTTAAGGGGACGATACGGTGATTTTTGAAATTCCTATGCATACGGAGACGCGCGCAAAAAAATTCCGAACACCATCGGGGAAAGTGAATTAAAGTTTTTCGTTATTGACCGCATCCACTTCGCCATCGCAGCGCGAGGCACGTCAAATGCGACGAATTTTTCGAAGAAAGAACTTCTATTTATTCCAATGAGATGCGTTCTTCAATTGCCACTTTTTGCAAACCCACGATAAATCGACGAAGCGAACTTAAAATGTGATTCGTCAATAAAGAGTTAAAATAAATCAGAAATATTTTTTTTATGTCCGATTATCAAGATTTTCCCAAAGATCCAAACCCCACGTAGTTGTGGAGATGGTAACTAAGAGTTTATTTAACGAAAAGTTTAATCGCTATCCATTCAGATCCTAGGCACAAAATTTTGAACAACATCGATGGAAATTAATTACAATTTTTTGAAAGACCTAAGCTTGTGTATTCGTTGGACCTTTAATTGAGAGAATTCCTGTTGATGCAGACTGCACCTAAAATTCTTATACACCATTAAGAAAAATAAGTTACAGTTGTTCGTTGCCGCCGATTCTCTCGAATTTCGCAAAAAACTAACATCTTTCTTTGAGACATCAATCTATAAAAATAAAATACATTCGCATAACCGCAGCTTGCTAAAAACGTTAAAAAATCATCCTTGTTTTTTTATTCCTTAATATCGGACAATCAAAAATCTCCAAGACACCTGAGAGCCACATCTTCATAGGACATCTAATGAAAGGAACACCACGTGGAGTTCGGGCCACAGCACAAGAACCAAGAATAAAGAGGAATGAAAAGGAAGATCTAGGCGACCCGCTGGCTGGACGGCGCGGAATCTCCATCGTGGAATCTCCTCGCAAGCTACCGATCAGGCAGGGAAGCGAAGGCTCGACGTAGATGCAATATTATATCTATGTGTGCAGGCCGAATGTGTGCGACTCCCCGCGGGAATATAGGCGGACAAATTATCATCCCAACGTCACAACACACAGAGCGTGCCCTTTTCTCAAAAATGAGGATCGGCAGTCGTGGCTCGGACAGTCGACTTTGCACCGGCCGAGCGACACTTGATTTATCGCAACTTCAACGAAGCGTCCACGTGAGCAGCCAAAAAAAAGGCTTCCCCGTCGGGGAACCCCCCACATGGATGCGCGACACCTTTCACGCTGCACCGACCGCTCCGCTCCTGCATTGAATTCTTTGGTGGTCGAAGTCCGCTACTAAATGGTCTCTCGGGGATCCGGCGAGCAGGTATCGATGATTTTCAGACACGAAGACACCATTTTTTTTCTTTCTATTTTTATATCCGTCGCTCGCGCATTCACGGGTCGCCATTCGCAGTCTCCCCGATAAATAAGAGTGGCTTGAAAAAAAAAATGAAAATAAACGATTCGAAGATTCACACGATCGGGGACGATCGCGAGTTCAACGGAGTATGGAGTTTACGACCATTTTTCTTTCGGGTGGCTCCTTTGTACGGCGATACAAATACTCCGTCACTTCGAGACGAAAAGACGTTTGCCCATTACCACCTGATCATCTCCGCGACAGAGGAAAGTGGACAGCTTGCGATTGCTTGTCGAAGGAGCGACGAAACCTTTTAATCCTAGATCGATGGATCGTGTGTGGGAGATGAAAAATTTTGTAGACCTTTTTTCTTTAGATTTTTTTCAATATGATTTTTCCCATCGGCAAAAAATGCCCGCCATATTAGCCTGGAACAGTAGCGAAGTAAGTTATTAATATGATTATTTCATCGGCAAAGAGTTGGCCACGTGGGTCAAGGTCAATAAAGCGATAACTTGCAATTACCCTTTTCTTCTCCCTTCCCTCGTGAGCAATTTTCGCCTGTAACGAAGTGCAGCTGCCCCCGGCCTCTTCATAACCGATGCGCAATGGATCGCGCTACAATTGTCTTTTTCTCAAAAATACAAAAGCCCTAGAAAGCCGACCGAGCCGGTGTCGTTCATGTTTTGCATATACAATAAATTTATTTGTTCATTTTTCCTCGAAGTTGCCCCTAGCTCCTCACCGCTAAATATCTGCGGCGAGAGATCAGCTCGGCCCGAACAGCTGCAACATGGATGCACCGCGCATCCGTACCAGAAATAAAAATAAAAAAAGAATGTATATATACATTTTGACAATATGCACGCAGACTGCCTCGGCGGTGTCCGCCGTCAATTCTCGCGCTCAGATGACACGGAACGATACAAGTTATTTATCTTTCCAAAAAGGGGTTGCGCGATCCTCGAGGAAGGATACGGTAACGATAGGCCCTTCGGGAGGCGCACTTTTAGGACCTCCCGCAGGTCGACTCTCCACCGGATAGCGATCGAGACTCGCGTTAGACATTTTCTTTGCCCGAAAAAAATAGTCGATTATTTTCATTTTTTTTTTTTTCTTAATTATTTCCCATCACCATTACGAGTGAGTTCGTCCCGATCTATCGTTCTGTAACTCTTTCAATCATTTGGATAAAAGAAATAAATGAAAATGTTGACCTTTGCTTTTTTTTTTTTCGTTTTTTTTCTTCGTTGCAGGAGTTCGTACATCCCGCATTTATTTAATGTCCGACGATATTTCTGAATCATCCGGTGTCCGGATATTGCGCGTAATACCCTCTCTAAATTTTGCTGAGGGACCGAGTTAATAACGCTCCATCCGACACGGTGGCGAACGCCTCGGTTTAACCCCCCGCGTTTTATTATCGCGTGATACAACGATGAATTAACGTCGAATTAGTCTCGATAGGATCGCGCCATTTGGCCGGATAGAGGCCTCGGAGTCATCCAGGGTGCAATCGGTATCTCTCGGGGATTCGTTCGTTTCGATGCAAATTGGTGTCTGTTCATCTGACGATCTGATTGATAATTGTTGTAATTATCGAAGAGATCCTAGACGCGGATAAATTGATACTTTTTTTTTGCGAGGCTAAAACTGGGGAATTTGTCAGAGGTCAATTAGCACGCAAATTAACGATACATAGACCGGGCGAAATTCAACACCTCTACCGCATGACTTTCCAGGCTTAAACGACAGTTCCGGCGAGCCCTCTTTTCAGACTTCTCATTTGACTGAATAACATTTACTCGGAAATTAAAATTTCACCATTAGACAATTAAGCTTGGAAATCCAATCTTGTGAGTTCAATTCCAATCCTTCAGTTAATAAACTCCATTCTTCGAATTAAACTCGCAACCATTAGAACATTTTGCCCTAAAAATGGAGTATATTTCATTTCTTGATCTACAATTGATACAATTGATAAAATTTAGTCCGTCGAATGGAATAAGAATGGAAAACGAATAAAACAGAAGGACCGCGCGTAAAATTAATTAATCTTAGTATATCACAATAAAAAGAGTGTCGGTCCGATGTTCTGTATATTTAATTATCTCTTGACTGATTCAACAAATCATTCCGTAGTATCTACCACATTCTCCAAGTATTGACGAGTGTATCTTCTGTATGAGTGTTTTCCCTAATTTTTGCTGACTAATCGTCAATGAAATTAGCGCTGTTAGATTTTCACAATGCGCTCATGATTTGAAGGCTCGAGATTGGTTTTAATGGATAGGGCGGTTTTAATAATTAAGAGAAATAGTTGGATTAATTCGAGACGACATAATTATGGTCGCGGAGATGGGGTTGGCATAATCGAAGATCCCCGCTTGTCACTCTCTGCATTAATCTTCGCGTTAATTGTGGCACCTTTTTCTTTGTAATCTCCTGCAGCCGGACGCGTTGAGGCCGGCGACGGCTCGTCGAGGAGGGAAAGCAAATGCGAGGCCGAGCCGGAGACTCGTCCTGCCCGGTGGTGGGCGCTCTCCGAGAGGCGAGCACCGGGGGGAAGACACCGCGATCGTGGCGGTCGCGTGCCGTGGCCCCCCTCCGAGACGAAGAGGGCCCCGTCGAGAGGGACGATTCGCGGCGGTGCACGCTCCGGCTGACCGTGGCCGGAGACGAATATGCGCCGAATAAAAACACATCGAGCAACGTCCTCGAGAGAATTTCTCGGCGTAATTTCGTGATTCCTCGCCCTTCGCCGATTTCGCGCGGACCAGGATTAAAGCGCCAAAAAAAAAAAAAGAAAAAATCACCGCTTCCTGCGGCGCTACTAATTACCGATTAAAATGAGTTTATGGATTGTAAAGCCGCAAAGTTGTTATTTTCATACGATCCTGATTTTGATACGCGAGTAATTTTAATGCCGTCGTGGTTTTTACATAAACGCGATTTTTACTTGATATTTTAATATGAACCTGATTTTTACACGATCGTTTAATGTTTTCGCGTAGGGGAACTGGAAGTAACGAAGCTGATTCGGCGAAACCCGGTTTTTTCGCTCTTACATTTTTTCGACGTTTCGCCATTCCGGTATTTCAATGTTCCACCTCTAAACGGAAACCTCCGGACCGAACAGTCGGAGAACCGAAATCCCTAGAAACTTAGAAAAAAAAAAAAAATACTTTTCTTACATCGACAAGTTTTACCAATCTCCGACGTCCCAGGTCCAAAATATCAACCTTTTTTCCAAAATAAAATAAAACGCAGCCTCCGTCTTATCCGAAATATCGAATAAAATAATGCACAATCTCATAACCCGGATGTCGAATTTCCCACGTAAATAATTTTCAACCCATTCGGGAACAATGAAGAGCGTGAAAGGAGTAAATAGGTGTGAGTACATAGGAGTAAACCGTGCTTTGGCCTCCTCCGCTCAATGTTGAAGTTCGCGGACGGGCGGGATAGAGGATTCGAGATACCCGAGCTCGGGAAGTATGGGAGCTGAAGGCTTATCGGTAGTCGTCGGTGACGGTGGATGAGCTTCGCCAACGGCGCGATCCTCGGCTCGCTCGCGTACGCCTTGGCTCGTGCCGTTAATGAGCCCGCATCGTCGCCGCGATGCGACGTGTTTCAAATGCACAAACACAATCTTAGCACAGCGCCCGGGCGAGCGTACGGACGAACCGAAACGGTACCGTCGCGCGCGTCGGGCGCGGGCGCACACACGGACAGACGGACGGACAGACAGTGCGATCGGTACGAAGCGGTCGAGGCAAATAGACTACCACACTGGGCCTAGCACCTGTCCCGGTGTCGTCGGTTCTGGAGGAACCTCGAGGAACGAACCGCGTACGCGAAGGAAAACCACTGCAGCACGCGCATGCATGTGACGTAGAAAACGAAAAAAAAAAAAAAAAAAACGAAACTTGACGAACTCGTAAAATCGTTCACGGACGAGGACTCGTCAACGGCTCTCTGGGATGAACCGGGCGCTCGAGGAGTTCGCGTAGAAGAAAAAAAAAGGGTTTGCAGACGCGTCTACGCGAGGACGAAGATCCTAGTGAGGATAATAACGGAATTATGACTCTCGGTGTGGTTTATTGAAAATACGGGCAGCTGGCGACCATTTATGACTGTCCCAACGGACACCCGACATTGAGTCATTTATCCTTCTCATTTTTTATCACGATGTTTCGTTTTTTTTTTTTTTTTTTTCTATAATTTTTCTATTTGCGTTACTGAAGCGTCATCGGGAGAGTGGCGTTAAATGATGAGAGACAGGACTGTCGACAATGAAGAGGAGAATCGTCAGGGGGGTTGGATGAACGTCGGCCGGTGCTGGACCGGCGCCGGTCCTGCGTCACAGACTCGATTGGCCACAAATTTCTTATTTCGTCATTTACGTAATCACCGTATGATAACCGTTACCAGTTTGACCGTATTTTCGTTTTTAAATAATTACTTTATTCGCGTTATTGTAAAATTATACTGCCTTTCAATAGTAATCAATACGACTGTCGAGACCGTGAGTGCTATTGTCGATAATTGCGTACTCGGTTCAGGTAACAAAGTTGGGCCAACATCGGGCGGCGCGAACCGTCGCTGCTGGGCCTTCGTTCCACTCCCGATTGGCTGCAATTTTATTTTATTGTAATCGGATAATGATATGAATCTGCTATATTGGTATTTACATAAACGCCGGACGACCCCCGGGATTCGGTGTCGACTTTTGCCGCACTTAACGACTTCGATAAACGGTCGAAAACAATCATTTTCGCCCTCATCCGCGAAAATACGTTCGGACAGAGGACATGCAATTTGCACGCATTAAGTGTCACAGTGAGAGGAGCATCGTCGTTGGTCTCGACACAGAGCGGGAACAAAAAAATTTGGATTCGTATACGAAAACCAAAACAGACCACGCAGCCGAATACGGTGATCAAGGCGGTCGATCGCGTGAGCCGGGAATTTCTATAACGAGGATTCGGACGTTTGAGTGCCGTGAATCGGCCCGCCGGGCCGGACGCGAACGACCAATTTCAATGAACGAAAGAATCGTTTATTTCGCTCATTTCTCGTACCTTTTGGCGGAACTTTATGTTATATTAACATACAAAAGACCACTTGGATTTTTGCGATTTTTTCATTTTGGCACGCGCACAACACCCTGCAGCCTCCTCCCTCCCCTCCCCCGCCCCCCCTTCACGAAGAACGAGCGTTGCCGCAAAACACTGCGAGCTGGTTCCGAAGAGCTTCTGCCAGCTCTGGATATGCTCACCCCCCGGGGTAAACGGATATCCCACAAAGCGCTTTATTGTGTGAAACTCAATACTCACTAAATACGTGGTGAACGCGCTCACCGCTACGGGACACGCGCAGGGATGTGTATATATATATATATATATATATATATATATATATATATATTGCTTTAGGACTGGATTCAGTGTTCGGTTCACGGTGGGATGTACATAGATTTATATACAAGTTTGAGAACGGGGGTGGGGAATTGGGGCGGGTTTCTTGTGTAGATGCATTACTGCAATAACAGGATCTTTGTACACCGGAATGGCATAAAAGAGCATTCACGGCATTTTTTTCCTCTCGTTGAGTTTATTATATTAGCTTGGATTAATTTTGTAGTGATCGTTTTTTTTTTTTTGCTATTTTTTCTGGGGGGTTAAGTTGGAGGCATTTTTTTAGGAAACTCTTTTCCGTAACCCATCAGTCGAGATTGTGACTTATGAGTAAAGCAAAATAAAAAATGAACTTTAAAAATTGATGCGAATTCATTTTACCGCCTGGCTTAATTTTTTTGTTGTTTACATTTCGTTGACAAAATAGAAGTTGAGTGGTACGCTGACTATTTGTCTCGTTCAGCAAAAGGTAGAACGAGGTCGCGGAGTGACGCAAAGAGCCATTGCCCGAGCGACGAGTGGTAGAAGAAAAAATCAATTATTCAAATGATCGAACGGTTTGCGCACGCAAACAGAAGCGAAACGATTACAAACTCGGTGGGTGGATTCGTGGCGAACGTGAGTTGAACAATAATTACCCGTAACGAGTATTCAGCTTCAATCTCACGAATCGCCCAGGCGATTTCTTTGATTTGAATCGATTGAAAAAAAAATTCTATCGACTGAAAAAAAAAAAATATAAAAATAAAAATCAGTCACCGAAACGATAAGAGAGATGTCGAGGATTTGAGTAGCACCTCGTACCTCGGCTATCGGAACATGTCGGTGGCGCAGGTGCGCAGACTCGGCAAAAATGAAACTAAAATGAAAAAAAAATAGCGAACAGAATAAAAAAGACGAAAAAATAAAACGCACAAGAGAGTCGACGGCGCAACGCTCGACAAGTACCGAGAGCGGTTTCATGCAGACTGCGCTCGCATCTGCTTCTGCGGCTAACACGAAGACCATTGGCAGAAGCGTGCAAGCCCCGTGGTTTGCTATTTCTCTTTTTGTCTTCCTCACCGCCGTGTTGCCAAGCGCACGTTCTCGACTATGCGTAGATCATTGAATAATCATCGCTCCTTATCGGCTCCCCGTTATTAATTATGGAAATTTTGTGAGGCGAGAAAAATTAATGGTGGCATCTGCGCAGACGCAGTAGCCCGTTGCATTGTGTTGCGGAAAACCGTTGGGCGTCCATAATTAAAATTGGCACTCTCGTTATTATTAAAGCGAAAAAAATTTCAAAGCGAAAACGACGTAAAAAAATATAAGAAATGAGGTAAAAAAAGTGACGGCTTAAAGAGCGTTTATAATGATAGTCCGCGAAATTGCCGGCGAAGTGACGAAAAAAGATGATAAAGAGGAAAATTGATTCGATCACGTGGTCGATTATTCCCGGGGGATAAACGAGAGCGATCGCAGCTCTAATAGCCATCTCTCGTCACGCAAATTACAGGATAAATCATCGCCGGGAGATTTAAATGACGTACTCGTCGAGTACCCGCGTCACTCGGGTACTCGGTCAACTCCGCCGTGTTCTTTACGGCCTTGACGCTGAGAACATCGTTTCAGAGAAGTATCTTCCAGAGCCGCGAGTACATAAGCGTTTCTCTCGTCACCTTATCAATCTCCCAGATGAGCACTTTTTTTCTCGGGTTATCTAGACTCACGACCCTACCCTTGCGGTTTAACAAAAATCGGACGTGGCTCGCGTAACTCACCTCGATCCGTCGGTACGACTTAGCGGGCAAGCAGTTGCATTCCAAATTCGGCAGTGGGAACTTAACTAAACTAATCCAAATTAAATTTCCCCAAATTTTTTTTCCCTGGTAAAGTGAAGTTTCTCGTGAAGAATACTGGAAAATTATATATTTTCAAAAAATGCCGTCTAAAATAAAAAAGTAAACTATGATCCGTTCATACGAGGTCCAGGAAATTCATCTCTTTCAGGGGAAAGTATGTTATATTTCAGGAAGTGTGTGTCATAAACATGAATAAAAAAAGTTTAGTCATGCGGGACTCGTGCGGCTTATCTCAACCCGTCGGTAGAACAGTTTAACGAGCAAGCAGTCGCGGATGAAAGTCAGACTGGGCATTGGTTATTTTCAAAAGGGTTTTTTTTAAATGTAATTCACAACCGAAGTTTCTCGTAAAAAATTGAACAAAAAATGTTCAATGGTGTTTTAACAATAAAAATCATTTTCAATAAAAGAATAAAACTATAGTAATAAACTAAAGTCTGAAACTGCAGTGAGGGCTTTATCGCTTGCGTTTCGATTCATTTCGGCACGAGCCACGGTGTGGCGAATCGTTTCGGTGTCATCAGTTTATTATATCGCATATGGAACACTTTGACCCCCTGCGAGGTTGCCTGCAGTTTTGGGCCTGGACCAAAAATTGAAGATAAAAGTTCGACTATCCATTAAGCGGTACCTCGGAGGCGAGAAAACCCGAATCGAATTTATTTCGTGACATGTGCATCGATACGTCAGTGCCTCGGGAAAATCAAGTGCAACTACAGGCACTCCAAGCCTCCGGCGAATGTCTGCACTGCCGGGCTGACGAGGGGCTGATACAGACACGATTAACCCCCCTGCTCACGCTCGAGAGACCCCGAACGAGGAATGGGGCTGGTTACGCTGACATTTGCCACGAGCCCAGTCACCTACTGCTTTTACGATACCAAATGATTCCTCGATGACAACGAGGTTGATCGTACCATACGGAGTTAATGATACCTCACAAATATGCAGACCTTTTGTTATTCCTCCTCCCCGAATTGAACTACCATTATCCGAAGAATTGTAATATTAATTGCAATTCGACCTTTCCAAAAATTCCCGAAATTTAGTTGTATATAATTCCATGATTTTCACCTCGACTTTGAATAAGTAAATAGAATGCTCGCGGTATAAAGCCTTTTTGACGTGGATAGTAGAATTTTATTATAATTATAATATGCATTTGAATTCCAAGTTTCCAAAAATCTACGAAATTTGATTGTATATTATCTTATCAATTTTTACTTCGACTCTGCAGAGCAAGAAAAAATAAAATAAAATAAAAATAAATAAATAAAAATTGTATCAAATATTGTTCGATGGAAAGATTGGTGATTTGTTCTTGTGTTTAAATTTTGCATTGTTAAACACGCTTGAAAAAACCGCACGTGTTCTCCATGTCGAACACGTCACGCCGATAAATCCTTCTCTTTTTTTCTCCGACTCTCTCTGTCTCTCTTTCGTTTTCCGATAAACGACAGATAAAGAGACAATAATGCACACTGGAAAGTCCGTCGAGATAATCAACCCGTATGTTATAATCGGCGCGTATTTGTTCCAGGCAGTACGCATAACTAACACTATCGTCGACTCCCGTGTGCTTCACCTGCTCGCATAAAACCGAGCTAGTACGTGTACACAACGCACTGTGCGATTCGTCGCCACGTAGTAACTAACTAACTATATGTGTAGCGACACGGTAGACGCGTGCCCGCGCCGATATACTCTCGGATATGTATAAGCCTCAACCGTTACGCACTTTATTGTTTCTAGACTTTTTTTTCCCATTTTTTTTTTGCAGCAGCAGCGTGCAAGGCGAAAAAAGACATATTATGGGTGAAGGGAGAAAGTGTGTACCGTTATACCGTCTATTACGCGTTTAGTACTATCATTTCTAGCAGTACTGGAATCATAATGGTAATTTTTGTGAAAAAATTTTTTAACGAATTTATTTAAAATGCATAGAAATTGCTGAATTTGAAAAAGTGGCATCCCACCTATTATTCTTACGTTCTTTGAGCTAATTATCGAAAGTTTCAACAAAATCTAAGAAAAATATTCGAAAAGCTCAACACGAGTTTACTATTGCTATTTGTAAAGAAATTGTTATCACCTTGCAAATGTTAGTCGAGCAATTTGAAAAATGTTTGAAATATATAAAAATTGAAACAAATATAGAAGTTTTATCTCACGCGTTATCCAATTCAAACTCGAGTTCCACTAGCGCCGGTATCGGCTAAAACAAGAAATCAGTTTCTAACTTGAGTTCGAACTACGAAAACCAAAAAAACGACCAGAAAATTGAATCGATGCTTAAGTTTTATATTAAAAAAATGAATTGCCCCAATAAAATAGTCAATTAATAATTGAAACAGATAATGTATAAGCTATCTCTCGGAGTGAAAAATATTTTTACCAAGCTGTTTGTAGCACTCGACCGATTATTAACGAACTTTGCTGTTTCTTCAGCGCGAGGTTCTTTGGCGCATTCCTGCGGCGTCCGAAGAATCCGCCACCAACAAAGCATTGTAAACTTTCTCGTGAAAGCTATGGAATCGCGTATTTGCCTATGAAAGGAATCGAAGACACCTGAGGCGCCACACACGGCGCGGGAAACCTGAAACCACCGCGGTAGCAGGCGGAGCAGACGTACATGGTCGCGGACAAAGACGATCAACCCTCTCGCTCCCGCTACCTTTCCATCGTAACCCTTTCGAGGACTCGAGATCATCTTTCTATTGACGAGGAGGAGTACGCCGCCTCGTGTACCTTCCATCGTTCTCCTTCGGCCTGCGGGACGATAATGAAAGACTCGCGACGCCAACAGGTTCGCGCGCTTCGGTCCTGCGTCACCCTTTCTCGAAACTCGCTCACGGCGATTTCTCAACCCTCCTGGACTCTCACGATACTCGCTTCACCAGCTAACCGTGAATAATGTGTAAACTACGATTTTATCCACCAAATCAAATAAACTTTCCTTTACCGATATTCACTTTCAAATGACTCATTTTTTTATATATTTCAGATCATTTCTCGGTCTATTAAAAATGTTCAAGAAAGTATTCGTGGACACTTTAGGCGCGACTGAACCGAAACACCCTCGGCTGGATATGTTATTTTTTAATAGTAGATCAAATTCGATACTATCCACCAAATTAAATGAACTTCTCTTGCACATTGAACTGATTTTTTTTACATTGCCCATATTTCTCACTTTGTTAAAAATAATTATGTGTAAAATAAATAAATGCTACGATAAGCTTACGTCAGCTCAAACGTGTTGCACTCGTTGTACATTGAATTGGTTCTTAAACAAGTTAAAAAATACCTTGCTTAACGAGCAAAAAAAGAAAAAACCAAAAAAGTTTATAATTAATTGGTTCTCACCAGTCACCGTCATTCACTTTGCACGAAATATAATAAAAGAAAGTTTGAAAAAAATAGTGCGCTTGTAACGAGGATAATGAATGATTCTGTTGTCGAAGAAGTCACGATTGGCGAAGGGGGGAGTCGAGATGGACGGGGGGTTGAAATGCATCGCGATGCGCAGCAGTCCGTAAAGTCGGAACGCGAGTTGTCGGGATGAATCAGGAAATTTCCATACGTAATTGCACCGATTACGGCTTCGCGCAACTGGTCTTACTGATGTCCCCCCCCCCCTTCCCCCTTTGGCTACCAAAAGGTATTGTTGTCGCGAGGATCGACCAATGCCGACTGCGGCACCCCCGACCCTCCGATATGTGTGCTGGTATTGTCCCGGGAGGGTTCTTGGTTCGCGTATCAACGACGCGCGTTCTCGTCGACAGGCACGCACGCATGCGCGAACGTTTTGTCCCGGGATGATGAAACGAACGTGAGTATCCGAATTTGTCACACTTATCGCATCCACACGGTTCTATTTTGTCATTCAAGGGCATTGTCGTGGAGACTCGGTCGGTAAGAGACCGACCTCCCTATTCACCTCCGTGACTATCAATATTTAGGACGGAAGAATATTAAATTAATATACGGACGCATAAAAACCTAAGTTTCTCCAGTCCGAAATATTGATTGTCATGAAAATGG
Source organism: Listrodromus nycthemerus (assembly GCA_963978505.1). Classification (NCBI taxonomy): domain Eukaryota; kingdom Metazoa; phylum Arthropoda; class Insecta; order Hymenoptera; family Ichneumonidae; genus Listrodromus; species Listrodromus nycthemerus. Next base: position 4,959,514 of record OZ021687.1, read on the forward strand.
AGAAACCCGCTTGTTACCGACTGCGACGGTGTCAGGTGTCCTCAAGACGATTGTCTACTCAAGGTTTTCCACGGCTAACTCAATCTTAATAAGTTTGACAATACTTGTTGTCTTTTGAGTGGAAAAATGCATGTCTTTATTTTGCAGAATCAGATGTTAGGAAATCCACGTATCTAGGGTCTGAAATCAAAAAGGCTTATGGAGTGTCCGAACAAGTCCTTCTGGCGTTACCATTAATATCCATTACTATACGATGAGTGCAATAGGAACACCTCCTAAATGGTGTGTCGACCGTTTAGATCGAGCATAAATTACACCGGTATTTACAACAGCTGCGCTGGTTTGGATGGTACGGGGTAAACTGCGAACAGAGTCGAGCAATATGGTCGTGAAGTGCTCGAGCTGTGAATCGGACAGCAGCAGACCACAGTCGGTAAAGAAAAAACATGTATATACACGTACGTGTTTATTATGTAAGCGAAAAGAACGCCACCATGCAAGTTCATGCGTGACCAAAGAATCGATTTAACGAAACGTTCGAACGTATCATTTGTGCTTCTGCACTTACTTGTCGTATTGGAGAATCGCTGAAACGTCATATTAGTTTCGTTCATGTCATTGTGGTAATGTTATGTGCAGTCCTCAGGCGTAACAGATTCAAAAATTTAACTGATGATAAAACCACAGAACTGGTTTTCGACATTCTTGGGTTATTTTCTCGTTCTTCGTTTCGCGTTTTTGCCTATTGCTGCTTTTTTTTTCTTCGCTCTCGGCCATAACAAAGCCCAAACACATAAGTCGTCATGCATGCGATGGCGCGAGAACATAGAACGAGGTAACGAGTGTGTCCTCACCCTAATTGCAATATCGTTTCTACTGTTAAAATGGTTGCGTGAGTCGAGTCAGATACCGCCGAGTGTGATCATGTGAAATCTACCCCATCTCGGCTCTGGGCTTGAAACAATTATCTGTACCCTCTCTGAGAGTGCCGAGGGACTGCGACGTGAACTTTTCTGCCTCTCTCTCTCTCTCTGTGGCCCTGACGAAGCCCGGAGGAAACGGAGAAACAGCAGGAGGAGGATGGGAATGACTCCATTGACCCAGCATGATTCACTCGGCGGCGGGTCGGTGGTATAAAATTCGCCTCGTCTCAATTAATATGTACACGGAGACCGGCTAACTCAATTTCCGCGTGAACCATACCGGGACGAAAATACAATATTGTTGTAACAATTAATCAGTAACTTCATTGTACGGGACGATGCAATTCTTTTTACATTGAAAACTGAAAGAAATGATAATGAAATAATGCAACTGTTTCCACCAATTTTTATATTCGGGCCCGTGGATTTTTTCAGATGATTGAATCACCATAGAGGACCATCAGTCTTCAGGCCTTTGTGAAAAAAAAATTTATCACCGAGAAAAAAAATAAAATACGTTTTGCTGCCTAAAATCGATCAGCGTTGACCCGGAAACAAAAAATACAAATTAACAGGCGACCGGCTCTTCGTCTAATTTCTTGACCTTACTTCGAGATTTGTCCACTGGCTTACAATACCAAGCAAATGAGTCAGAGTTGCTAGTAAAGCAGAGAGAAAAAGGGGGAGGGAGAGAGAGAGAGCTATGATCGCCCGACATGGTGTAAGGCCTCACAATTCCGCAGCAGGGATGTCTCGTGAACAACGAGACGGCGAGTCCCAATTGAGCGAGTTAAAGGATCACCCTAACCGGAGAGCAAGAAAAAGAAAGGGAGACCTTCACTCGGGTAAAGTGGGAACGCCGTTACTGTTGCTGCTGCCACAACTACTGATTCTTCCCCTTACACTATATATAAACCCCTCTTTAATTCGTTTATTATCGCTCTTATTACAAGCGCCGACGGACTATGGAGTGAACAAATGAAAAAAAAATATGAAAGATGCTCTCAGGCGTAGGAAGTAATCGAGAAAATTTCATCCTACATACGTATGTAGCTCCCTGTGACTGTACAAAAAAAAAGCAAACCGGACGGTGCATAAATTAAGCGAAACAAGCATCGTCTGTCACGATCAAATTATTTCGAAATAAATTTTGATCTTCTCTGGAATTTACCGTGTGGCTCGGGCAATGCCATATGCCCGGAGAATCTACCCCCAGTAGACCGTCGGGAATGTAAGTGGCCTGAGGGAAGGGTATAATAACACCGGAACAAAAAATCGAGACACAGCGATAGAAACGAGATGGGCAGAAAGCGTGAAGAATTTATTCACCGCGATCGCTAATTTGCCTAACCGCCGTGACGATCGGTTCTGCTCCTCATGCCCTCCTTTACTTTCGAATATATCACCGTGCGCACTTCGTGATCGCCCTTTCGGAAGAGAACGGGAGTGAGGTGTTGTTCTTGCAGACATAAAAAAGTGGTAGTCGCACACCACTTATTTTTCTTTTCATTGTCTTTCACTGAAGATCGAAGGGCTCGCTGCACTCGCAAGAAAAAAGGAAACAATGATACGAAGGGGTTCTCCTTTTTTCAGTATTCTCTAGTGGAGTACTCGAGACGATGAACAAGGTGGTATAATTATCGGTACGAGTGCACGGAAAGCCTCTTAACAATTATGAAAGAAATGAGCTACGCTGAATAAACTTTGCCATTTAATGCTTTCGACAGCCAGATCTTCAGTAGTAGTCCAAGTACATTTATGGACAATATCGTGCAGTTTATCGACTACCCGGTTCATCTCTCCACGTATTAATTACATGAAGTAAGCCTATAATACAATATGAGTGTTCACTACATTCGGGTGGATTAACAATTTTCTTTAAAGCATATCACATACTTGTATTTATATATTTTCTCCGCCTTCTATATTGCCTTTTTGTTAAAACTCTTTGAAGAGTGCTCGAATTTTTTGAATGCAGAAAAAATTCATGTGCATCCATCGGAGCAGCGAATTTCCCAATCATTACGCTTTACACGCTCACCGCTTCTCTCACTCCGTTACGACAAATCGCGTAACGGAGTTTCGGAGTGTACAGTTCACCTCTTGGACGGAGTCGGTAAAGCCCCGAGAAGATAAACATCTCGGTGGCTTTCGGGTGTATGACTTCCTGAACGGGAGCAGAGAAAGGCAGCGGGTGTATAATAGTCCCCGGCTATCCGACACTCGGATAATCTAGGATTCCTTCGTATTAACCGCAGGAGATATGCGGTTGAAGGAGAACCGTGCGGCTAAACGTAACAGATAGAGAGGGACGTGGATGGGAGCAGGATGGATCCTCGTCGGACCGTGCCTTTGTACAGGCCGCGGCCCTTTGTACGCCCCGGGCGAAACAATGCTCGGGCTGCTGAACAGGCACACTCTATACGCTGCTGCTCCTAACACATACCGCCCCAACACAAAATCTGTCGCTCCTGTGGAGTCTGCGGCAGTGTAGGCTCACGAAGGGGGCGTGTTTATGACACCGGACTAGATAAACAGAACTCCTCGTTATACACACTCACTTCCGAGGACACTGATCCTCGATGAATGCGTAATAACGGCCGGAGACCGAAGGATTCTCGATCGAGATTTCTGCAGAGGGAGATTTAGAGCGAATCGTTTAATCACGATTTTTTTTTCTTTATTCTATATCAATGGAATGCTTGTCTTGTCAACTCTAACGGTCATGAGGCTCTTAAGCACATAGCGCAGAATTCTCGTCAAACAATATCGTTACGGAAAACATTTTTATTTGACTACAAAAAAAAACAATAAAACAGATAATTTTTTAATAGACGAATAAAGGTATATCATTTTAATTGACGGTGGAAAAGATTTCTTCGACAAAATTTAATTTACCGAACCTTCCGGATGCTATTTGGAGTCGACATTTGAATTGAGAATAACTGAGATACTTCTCGGGAATTACAGTCGGAAAGACTGGTGGATACACAGAAACTGTAGTGAACCGAAGAGAAGTGAGCGAGGCGAAAAAGACCGGCCGTGAATCTTCCCACACCAATCAAAGAGGCACCCCTCGCGTGGCCCAGCACAATATACAGCGCAGTACACAGCGGCTGAACCGATGCAGCAAAGCGACGGAACCCAATAGTCGCGCAGCGTTAGGACGTAGTCGGGGATTCTCTCACCCTTCTATCGCCCACTACGTTCCTCCGCCGTGATCCCCGGGGAGTTATCTGCCCCTAGCCGGTCGGATGTGTGCGCGCGCGCGTAGGGCTAAAGCTAAAAGCCCCTTAATTCCGTTCATTTATACTCACCACTGGCTATCCTACATGGATAACACGCTATCTCATCGGCAACCGATCGGTGGAAAATGAACGGAATAATTAAGGTACTTTCTCTAACGAATCTCTCACGCTCGTTTATGAAAACGATTTTCTTGAAACGATCCAGTACGGTCCGGTCCGGCCAAACATCTCGATTTTACGCATCAAAAATCATATTCTTGGGATTTGAATGAAAATGATATTGTGCTGGAAGTAAAATACTTCGTATCAATGAGAATCGATGAAACAACGGTTTTCCAGTGTTCGAACCACTTTAGGAAAAACCGAGAAGAAAAAAAGCTACGACAATAAATCCCATCAAAATTAATCTGGAGCGATAACTTTTGAATTTGAAATGATGATTCGGCTATTCCGTCACGTTTGATTATCCTCGACAACTCTGGCGAAATGATCGTTCGGGGTTGGCCTCCACCTATATTGAACAAGCAAATAAACCGATATTTAAGAAACGTTTTCCCATGGATATACATAAACGATTGTGTACCAGCGCAAGCCGGTAGCTCGACAGTGCGCAAAGGGGAACTCTCTCATCTCCTCGCACCGACAGCAGCATGGGGGTACGGGCGAGCGTTCGCAGCACGGTAAAATGCCCCCCGCGGCTAGTGGCAATACGCTACCAGTCGACGACAACGACTGAGGCACTGAGAGCTCCGATCGAATGGAAGAAGGAAGGGAACGGGCAGACCGAATCGAAAGAGAGACGAAGAAGCACCCCATAAACATCGAGCTCGCGCGATACTCGAGACCTCGAGTGCCTCGTGTGAATATTTGTATGCACTCGAGTACGCACTTCACAGCCTCGTTACGTTACGAATCACGTTGTTACATTCGCTAACACACATTTGTCTATGACATCCGGTTGAAAAAAAAAAACACTGGGTTTTTTTCATAAACAATATCGGATTATTTTTTCCTTGGGCTTAACGAATTTACACTATTTTGAACATTCCCGCGAAATACGAACTTTTGTTACGAGATTAAAATTGGGACTTGGGTTATTCATCTCGTTGTATGAAATTTCTGTAATATTGCATGTTAATCATGTATGTAATACTTTCTTAATTTTCTGATGATTGCATTCATGTTAGTTGTTGCAGGTAAAATGGGCAACTCGAAATTGGAGGCTACTTGGGTTCAAAATTCTTATCAATGGTGTGAAATTAAAGAACAAGAATAGGATCGTTTCTAGGGCGTAAATAGGAATAAAATAGTGTTTAATTTTCATAAATGAATTGTCATCGAACTGAAAGATTTAGTTTGAAGATCTTTTGCATATGTATTGTGGTATAAAATTTGAATATGCTAATAGCTCCAGAAATTTTTCATATTGTCGTTGAATTGTATTATATGTCAATAAATTTTAGTAATAATGTATTGTTATTAATTTATTCTAAATTCCGGAATTGGGCATAAGGTTTCAACCGGGTTGGGAGGATGACGAACCTAGCGAATAATGTCGTATATTTTAACAGTATATCTGTTGGCCCGTACGTAAATGCAATTCGAGGGAATGTCATGACGGACACGTGACCGAGAAGCACACCCCAGGTTCGACACGTGGTGCAGTGGAGGCGCGCTGCCAGGTGGTTATCCACGGTCACGCACCGCATCTCGTTAAACGCTGATACCGTGATAAGAGTTTTACAGGAGTGCGAGAGTCGAGGGGCGGCTCGTGCCGTGCACCGCCCCTTCTCTTTTGTAACATTTAGCGCATGACAAAACGAGTGTCCCAAGTTTTTTATTTTTTTTTTCACGTCATTCTCCGAATAAAATTTATAGTCCCAAAGGACACTCGGGTTCGAAACCAAATAATAAACTTAAGTTCAACTCCAAATTTTAACTCGAGTTTAAGCGCAACTCCTAATGTAAGTTCAAACCGAACTTCTATAGCAAGTTTAAATCTCAGTTCAAACTCAAGTTAAGACCAAAGTTCTAATTTAAGTTGCAACTCAAGTTCTAACTATAGTTTAAGTCGAAGTTTTAACGTGAATTTAAACCCAAGTTTTAACTTAAGTTCAAACCCTGTTTTGAATGTAATTTTTAATGAAGTTCTAATTGCTATGATAAACCGAACAGTCATTGAAAAAAAAAAATATCAAGATTCGCAGACAAAACATAATCATGGGAATCACGAAATCCGAGCCTCGATTATTTCGAAATAAAATTTTCCAAGTGGGGAAAAATCCGTGGGATTTTTCGAGAAAAGGCGAGTATGAGAATGAAAGAATTTTCATCGTCGAATGAATGGATTAATTGTGAGTCGGTATGGCACTCGATGTGGGCGGTTTGACGGGCCAATAAGGCATGACGTGACCGATCAGCTTACCGTTCGGTTCCGTCGCTGGTATTGCTTTCCATCTATCTCTCTGTTGTACAGCATATTCCGTGCCTATCTTTTCTCTATCGTCTATGCGGAATGTTCACACGAGTCCCCGCCTCGACGAGCCACAAACACACACGGAAAAAAAGAGTATGTAACGCAGCGTCGAGTGGGCAGAGCAGGCAGACATTAGGGGTGACGTTACATAATAGGGGATGATTGCCGTTTGACGAGCTCCGAGGACAACGTACGTCGGCCACCCTTCCTGTCGCACTTCCCGTGCCCCTTTCGACCAAGCTTTTAATTCATCGGACATCACCGAACTCATTCAATGGAAAAACGGGTATGTTTTTCTATTTCTATTATTCACTTACGTTATCATAATTAATTTGTTTTTCTTCGGTACGACAATTTAGTGTGAGCAAAATTTTCAGATAAACGATTAAGTTTTAGATTGATTTCGTGATTAAATTCGATCCCAAGTTTGATGAACATTTTTGGTTTCATACCAGAATTGAAAATCATTTGTGGTTCTCTAAACTCAAGTTTGCAGTTCTTAACGGTCAACGTTCAGATTAATTTTAATTCGGGCGTTGCAATGTGTCCTCGGATCTCGAGCAACCACTCGGAGGCACTCGATCCGCATCTCAAATTAAAATGACTTACCCCAAGAGGCGTGAGTCCGAAATGATTATATCATTGTCCAAACTTTTTACTACTTTCGCTTTCACTTTTGGATGTCCTTCTTTATTGATGGATTTTTGAATAAAGCTTTTCTTCTGACAATTTTTGTCCGCTTCGCCTCTCGATGTCCAAACGTTCGTCGCACGAGTACCTTCGAGTGCGTGCTCGAGATCTGAGAACAGAACGAGTGAATTGCATTATTACACTGATTTCTCGTTATTTATTCTATAATTAAAAAGGTATATTTAAATTACCATTGATAAAAAAAAAATTGCTTCACAAAGACTACCCAGTTTTTACCAAATATGAAAAAACATTGCAAAATAATTTGCATAGAGGTTCCTCATTTATTACTATCTGTCGCATAACTTCGACTACGAGAAAGGCAACACTCCATCAATAAACTTACTCAGAGGGAAGACTAAGAGCAGAATTGTATTTTATAATACTTGCGCTAATCAAAAATAAAAATTGTATTTAAAATTTTACTTAAGAATTGTACGTAGAACTATTTCAGAATATTTTGGCCTCAACGATATTTCAGCATCCTCTCACTAATAAAAAAATCCCTTGAATTATCAAATAATTTTTAAACTATGCTTCCTCAATTTCTATTCCTTCGAATTCACCCTCCAGCGATAATCTCTCCCTAGTCCTCATTACCCACTCAACCGACAAAACTTCTATCTCCGACAGACAATCGCCTTTCATTTTTCCATATGTGAAAAAAAATCTCGTAGGTTTACAAGAACCTCGACACGCCTTACAACTGCAAAAACCACACCATCCCGACATATGCCGCTTCAGCAAAGTCCTGCACGCGGTATAGAGTTACCGAACGCACATAATATTACAGAGCCTAGTGTACAAGCCCACGCTCCATCTCGTCATCCATTGAAACATCTCGCTCGTTCTCCGAGCGACAGAATAATGATTCATGGGACAAGAGTTCTCTGGCTCGCTGTCCGATCGCCGCTCCTCTTCGACCCCCAACGAAAACTCATCTTCGGATCTCAGTTTTCCCTCTTCCGAACCTTCGAAGCGCGTGCCAAAGCTCACCGAGCACATTCGTTCTCGAAGGCAATAAAATGAACCAGCAGGCGCGAGTGAACCTATCGGTTTTCCCTCAAACCGATCCGTGGTCGAGCACCTTTGAATCGAGGATTTTCGGTTAAATCGCACAGATCGTATTTACAAAACTATTCTCAATGAGCTCAATGAAACGAGGACACGACGCGATGATGTACGAGTCGGAATTCCCCGGAGACAGTCGGTAGTCCTTCAGGATCCTTTTCGGTAAGTTCCATTCAATCACTTCCACCAGAATTCTGGTCCGCCGATGGAGATTTCCAGACATCACGGGATGAGACTTTGAAAACGGATTTCCGTTTTTCCTGAATGAGAAGAGAGGTCCTTTGTCGATGATGGAAAAACACGGGGCGCGTGCCAGGAACCTAGGTAAAGCAAGGAAATTTCTAGCGAAGTCTGCGATACATACTGGGCTGGTTAGCCATTGTATATTCATAGGTCAGATTTGGCTTTTGGGGGCGCCGGGGCGAAGTCGAGTGGATGTTTTTGGGGTTGCTTACGGCAGAAGGATAAACTCGTGGGAGTCGCCGAGGGAAAATTGGCGAGCGTGACACAAACGATCGATTATAGATTTCCTAGTGAGGGGAAATAAAAATCTTCCTGTCGGTAGAATGATCGATAAGCAGGAGAAGCAACGACAAGGATTGTCCTATAGTTTTTAACAAAAAGCTGAAACAAAAATTTTAAAATATTTTTAGCCTTGGAAAGGTATTTGTAGCCTTGATAGGATAAAAATTCTTGGTCGTCGTGCGTACGAGACTTTAATGAGTTGACTCGGAAGTGAATCGTAAGATCGAACTCACGATTTAATTTCACGACGGTCAATCATAGTAAAATCTTCAATATTTTTCCTGGAAGAAGCGATTTGTTTTAATCAAGTCACGTTGAATTTGTTGGACATGAGCAACTCTCTCGCGTTTGCTCAAACAAGGATGAATTGATCGCTCGAAAACTCTTCGGTCCCTACAATGGACAGTAATAATTCCCGACAAATGCAATATCCCATATTAGCTCTCGGAAGTTTCAAGATTTAAGTGGATCCTCACGTGAGTTTCCACACGAGAAAAAACCCCTCCGCCTATTGTACGGCAATTGAGTCTCGTTTAGGCCAGGGGTTGGCCTCTAAATTGATTTAAATTGGCCGAGCAGTGTCGGGCCCTCTCGACTCTGTGAAAGAGAGACCAAAAAATGCGACTACCCACTCGATAAAAAAAATGAAAAAAACCTTAAGGGGGTTTTCTTGAATTCTTATGGCTGTTAGTAGCAATATCGTCAGCCTTCATCTTTCCACGATACGGGAGCATTTTACTCGCCGGAATCTGACCTGTCGCGCGGCTTGCCTACGTGCATTTCGACCCTGACTCGAACGGGGTCTCTCGCACCCTATTGAAAAAAAGCTCTAAACATTTTCACCCAAGAATTTTTTCGTTACCGGTAGAGCTATTGGGGCACCCGTATGAGCTCAGCTGCGAATCGTCACTCCAGCCAAGTACACGCGAGTATTAGGTGTATCGTTGTCACCTATCGTACGTGAGATCTTTCGAACGATTTATTGTATTTCCTTTTTTGGAAGTTCATTCGAGCGTAGACCAATTCCACCGAGACGAGGGAGTTCTTCGCTTTCGAAGAGTCGAACTTCATGACGGACCTAAGTTTCATTTTAAATTCAAATTTGTGTTCGCACATAATATCGAACTTAAAGTCAGTTCAAACTAACATCCCAAAATTCTACTCTTAAACAATTTAACTTTTTTCAGTTTATTATTTTTTTAATGGTTAAGAATCACGTGTGTAAAAAAATGCAAAGTATACTGCTTTTTTTTCGTGCATTTATAATTTCGTGACTCATAATTCATAATTTTATTAAAGAGCTCTGGTACTTCCGTCGTACATCCTGACGGGCACGCGACGGTCCAGTTATATTTCACTCGCAGTCCGTCTGCTCCGCCGAAAGGGTTGAGCCAATGTAACCGGTAATTCTAACGGCTATTATGCGCTCACAGTCAAATTAAATCGTTTATCTGACCCGCTCGGCGTCGCTCCCTCGACCTTCTCTCGGAAGTTGACTGCTCGGGGACTCCCCGCAGCGAAGATCCTTCGGACTCGTACTACTGGCACGCGCAAATCGTATAAATTTTGGAATTTTTTCATTTCGCATTAAGAGATCTTTCACACTGGTCAAACTGGGCAATGCATGACTTTGATATTATAATAACCAGAGAGCAATGGCGATTAAGCCAAGATTCAGCTGCTTCGAGTTTTATCTCAAGTTCGAACTTGCATGCTAAAATTCAGTATGAACTGGGGAATCGATTTAAGCTTGAACTCCAATTTGCATCCCTAAAACAACAGTGTAACATCTCTTATGGGATTACCATACAAATAATTACAATTTTTCATGCGGCGTGCGAATTATGGACTCCACAGATTACTTTTACTCGAATTTTAAGTTTGGCTTAAGTTCGTACTCACGGGTGTATATTTAACCCTTATACGCGAACAGAATATGCTTCCGATTTGTAAGTCGGTGACATTACCGTCAAACCCGTAACCCGAGATCGCTCCGTCTCTTCGTATTTTTCCGAGGGGTTATCAACAAATGTGTTCAAACATATAGGGTGTCGTTCGGACCGGAGGCGAGTTTTGAGGGGCTCGTATTAGTGGGTACATATATCTACCTATATAGGCTTTGGCACAGTGTGTATACTATTATAGTTAGCTCTAGGTCCTTGTGTCAATAATCCACCCTGTAATCCTTTCAGTCCTGGGCTCTCACTCTCTTCATCCATCCCTTTATACACCCCTCTCGTTGATGCGCTTATAACCGTTGAAAATTGATTCACCAAACGACTCTTTAATCTCGTCGAATCAACACCAGACTTTGACTCCTCAGAAACATCATCATCGTTTTTCATTATTATTGTCTTCACGATATTTTTTCCTTCAAAATAATTCAAATTGATAAAAAAGAAAAAAGTCCGACGAAATAAAAAAAAACTCTTCAGTTTCGTCGTAATTCGAGAAAATGAAAGTTACTTTTTTTATGTCGTCGAATCAACACCAAACTTGTAAGAAGCAAAATTCATTTTTTTGTGTCGATAGGAAGCTATTTTCACACTGAATAGAATGGTTTCTTTACTCGTCGTTAAGACAGTGATAATTAAAAGAAACGGGGAAAAAGGGTTTTGTGATTTATTGTGGAGTTCTGAAAACTCTTTACTAGAAGAAGAAAAGAAATCAATAAATCGCACAGATATCGATCAGCGTCAAAATCGTTCCCGAAGCTTCGTCGCACGATGCGCGCTCACGCCTCGTCGTGACGGTGGTGCATCCCCTGTTCGAGTCCCTGTCCTCTCCGAGGGGTGCCCGTGCTCGAGCACCGGAGTCATATTCGCCTAGGCGATAAACGATAAGATCCCGAGACTGCGCTGTCTCGTTGGCGAACGTTTTAATGAATGTGGGAGCCCCGGGGGGAGAAAATAGGCGATAAGGGAAATGCACAATGCAGGTACTGGGCGTGTGAACCGAACCGGAAAACTACCAACGCAATCACTCGATTCGATTTGTTTATATACTAATTCCTACAATTAATTAATTAGAGAATAGACGGGATTAAAATTAGACTGTGGGATTTTTGGGACGAGAATTGCAGTTATTCCGGCTAAGGGGATGTCCAGAGTTCTGAATTCCAAACTAGTTGTGAAAGAGCAACAACACGGTTCGATCTTTTTAAGCTAACAATTCCTTCCTTTCATTAATTATAAGAAAGAAAGGATAAAAATTCTTCTTCTTTAAGGATTAAAATTCAATTTTTGGAGCACCGCGGTTGCTCCGGCTGTAAGACGATTCAGTGTTCAGTTCGGAATTCCAAAGGTGTCAGTTTCAAAAATATAATAACACGATTTAATTTTTGTTCCACTAATGTATGCAATTAATTGATCAGAAAGAATATGGGATTAAAGTTTTCTTGTGGAATTTTTGGCTTGAGGGCTTTGACAAAGGGAGGGTCCAGGTCTCAATTCTGAATTCCAAACAAGTCAGTTTTAAAAAGGCAAGCACCAAAGGGAGATCCACGGAGGCGAACCGGAAGCAGCCGGCACGAGCCTCTCTCGGCACTTCTCTGTAACTGTGAACGAAAGTAGATAGAAGATACGAATAAAGTACACAGGCACGATAGAGCCGGAGTATCGGCCGTACCCCTTTCGTCATCTGCCGTGGGCGCGCAGACGCCCTTTCTCCATTTGCGGGTTTGACCCTACGGATCCGGAGACAGGGACCGGGCAAAAAATCTCTCTGAGAATACCGAGCAAACTATGACAATGATGTCTATATAAGTTCGGTCGAGAAAGAATGGAGCAAGGATAAAAATAAATATGTACAACACGAAGATGAAGATTCGAGCGCTCTGAACCCACCGGGTTGAAGAAAAAAGCCTTGCATCCGGCTGTGCTACAAACATTCCATGGCTTTTCACGCGTCACGCAGAGAAAGCGGTGTTTTTTTTTTTACGATAAATGTAAAACTAACAATATAGCAATTCTATGATAGAGGATCAAAAAAATTTGAAAAAATTCTTAAAGAGAAATATCAATCATCCAAGTGTGTGATGGAACTATTATATTACGGCGAGCCGATTAAGAGATTCGGTGCCTTGGAGGTGATCTAAAATAATTATTCTATTAAAACTTCAACGAGGAGATCAGAGAATGAAAAATTGATGGTCGAGCCGTGAGAGCAGGGAAGCATTCGACCACGACGGGAATATAATTTTATCGCTCGCTATGCAACATTAATGGAAGAGGAGGAGGCAAGGGAACGCGGGGGCGACCACACGTGTCAGACAGGTGAGGGAATATCCGAGTAGCGAACGGCCGTTCGCCGTTCTCGGGCCGCGCGACTATCCTACGTGTCGTCGCTTGCGGCTTCGTGGCACGCGACTAGCATTCTATTGAAGCGCACGAAAACACTCGGGACAGATGTACGAGGGAACTTAACGCGTTCACCCTTTGACGAGTGTGGAATAAGGAAGAAAAAGAAATAAAGAAAGTTAATTTTCAGCAGTAATTCGTGCCGGAGGCTCCCGAATTCCGGAGGCTGCGTGGAGAAAGAAGACGACGCGAAGAAAAAAAATTACCGGAGACAAACGAGCGGTGGGAAACAAGAGGTTCGGAGCTTACGTGACCAGCGGCTTCTGATCCGAAGAGATAAAATTCGAGAAATATAAGGCCAAGCTCCTGCTCTTTTTACCGAGAAATAACTGAGGAAAAAATCTCACAGCTCTCCAAACGGGAGAAACCGATTTTTCTGAAATTTATCAAAAATTTCTTATAAACCCGTATGAAAAGTAGCGCGTGTGAAATATTCTGATACGAGGCAGTTAATTGGATTTTTTTAATTGTACCGAGAAAAAGACAGGATTCAGTCAGCGGGTTCGATTAATTTTATGTTGCGACTTGAAACTTTGAAACTTTAATTAAGAAAAGTGTTGTGAAAAACAAATTTCTAAGAAGGTACTTTGCCCAAGATAGAGACGAATATAGTTCGGTTGATTTAATAAACCGATTTACGTCTTAATTGGAACGAATCAGGTTCGTAAATTTCCCCCTAAATCCGATCGTGCAATGATTCGCGCCCGAGAATTTCAAATAATTGTCTGCGATCGGGAAGCGACAAGGTGTAAAGGGAAACATGGAAAATCTCAGCAAACGCTCGAAACTAAAAACGAATAAAAAAAATTTCTCTTCACCCTCTCGATTCGCTTCTTTTTTGTTCCCCCGGCGACCTTTTGTCAGGATTTATTGCGCATAAAGTGGGACGATTTGCGCTGTCGAGAGCGATGACGGCTTGCGCTGGTAACAGCTCGCTCTCTGCACGTCGCACTTCCAGATAGTGTCAGGGACAGGCCGAACACTGCTCTGCACCGGGGAGGCACCGTTTACATCTCTGCCCGATATTCGCCGAACCTCTGTACCTGTGCCGTCGGATGCTGTGCACACGCTCGTACGATATCTGTGCGTTAGGCAGATAAACGGCAAAGGGATCTGACACGAACGGACGAAACGCGTTGGAATACGTTGCGGCATGATGATCGCACCGCCGAATACACGTAACTCATAGTTCTGCAATCAAAACATATTAACCATCAATTACCTCCTAAATTTTAATCTTAACCTTAATAATCTCCTCATTAATCCAATCGATAAAAAAAATTCTATATTCGAGACAACTTAACCTTCGAAATTATAGTATAAATATAATCGTGAATGAAAATTCAAGCATCCACAAACACGGCTTGTCCAATAGCCATGCACCAAATAAATGCACAAGTTCTCAAATGTCCAGCTATGTGGCGTGTGTGTTCGCCATGTTATATCTACATACTATATGTAGCTATCCACCCATGTATATATACACATACATATACACGTATATCTATAGGGATGTTATATACGATAGGACAATGAGGCCAGTTCCGGACAATAGCCGCGGCAACAATCAAATCAGTGCGCTATCAGCCCACCCCGTTATCCCTTTGATCCGCGGCGTGCTCGCTCGCTCGCGTTACTCGCGGGGGCGGCAAACACTCCTGATTGCCCACCCTCTGTGTTTAAACAGCCTCGAACTCTCGCTCACTCGGGTACTCTCTCGGCGCTTCGACGGGTATAGAAGAGACGCTCCCGCTATACACCACCGAATCTCTGTGCTACCCCGTTCAACCCTGAAGAGAACGTCGATCCACTCAACGCCTCGCCTAGTATCTTTGAACTTCAGCTCATCGCTGCGAAAGACACCGAACTATACTGTTTCGTGCTGGCATTTTTTTTCCGTTCGATTACTTTCAATCAATTTTACCTTTAAGCAACTCCAGAGCTCTATGCATTCCAATATCTGTTATCGATTCCAAAAATTAACTCTCTATTTTGGCAACCCATATGAAAAATAGACGAAATAACAAACTTTCCTGAACTACGTATCTACCAATTTCCATTTTTGCCTTTACCGTACAAAGCAACGTATCCAACGCTAATTCTATCCCACGAATAAATTTATTTCCGTCTCGTTCCATCCAGGCGTTCTCGGGAGACACCTGCTCGTCACGTGGTAGGAAGTGACGCCGGAGTCGCATAGGGAAAGAGGAATGAACGAACGCACGTGCCCACTGCGAGCTGTGGAATCGTCGAATCGCACATGCATGAAGGTTCGAGCGACCTTTTTAATTCTTTTTTTTTATCCGGCAAACTCGACTAATGTTTCTTTTCCTGGCTTTCCTGTCCCACCCTCCAGTTAATCTTGACTGTCCTTCTGGGAACCGGGAAGATTCTCCTGACACTCCGAGCCATATCCGCGATGATCCCTCTCCGTGCGTTTTCCTTCCCCAGAGTCGAGCGAATGAACGCTCCGACGAGTTCCACAGATACACGACGTTTTCGCGTTGCAGGATGTGTTTGCGTCGTCGACTGACTGTGTTCGTACGTTCGATCGAGGCGTAACGGGCCGTTGTCTTGGATGCGGGTACCTGGAGTCGGGGGAGGGACGCGAGCTCTGAACGAAAGGTAGAAAAAGGCTGGGAGTAGGAGTGAGAGTATTGCACTGGGGTGACAGAGAAAAGCCCTTCCAGGCTAAGGCCGATGGAATTACAGAGAAAGACCGCGAGAGCTACCGGACGAATGGGACATTCTTTCTTCGTACATGTCGTCCGACATACGTTTTCTACTGTTATGTAGTTTGGAATTTCTTTTTTTTTTCAGTTACCGCTCCGTTTTCTGTGGCAAAAGTTCCTCAACTGGGTGAACACGTGAAAACCGACTTTGACATTGAAAAAACAAATATCTGGTTTTTCGGAGCATGGATTTAAAGGTACGTATCAAGCTACGACGATCCAGGGTTAACATGAAATTGATATGGATACTTCAGGATAAATAAAATTCATCCCATGTGATTATCTTTAGTAACTCTCAAAGATCCAGAGGTTGGGCCATGCATTCATCCCCGATTTTCGAGGGTTGATAAAATTTGTTGATTAAACTCACTGATTAATATTTATCGCGAATGAATGTAGAATAGATAGAATATCCTTTGAAGATGGAACGAATCGTCAAAAGTACACCGATGGATAATCGGGACAGAATCTTAAATATTTTTTACCGCGAATTATCAGGTGCGACCTCAATTAATCGTAAGAAAAAGGCTCTTACGATGACTTTCATTAACATTAGAAGCTTCATGGTTAATAAAAATCATCGCCTAATTCGCTAATTAATTTTTAACGAGTGTCGAACAAACAAACAAAATATTTACAGATCGAACGAATCGTCGAGAGTACTCGGTCGGATGATCAAGGTATGACGAGGGTAAACAATTTTTCACCGCGAATTATAGCATGCGACGTTAATTAATCGTTACAAAAAGGCCCTGAGGGACGATAAGGGATGACGCGATTGGCGATAAGAGAGGTCGAGGGAGGGAGATTTCGGACGGGGGATGAAGTGGAAGCGGCAGAGCGTTCATTTGCTCGAGCAAACCTATCCGGGGATGACCGGGATCGATTCGCCGGTTCGAAGCGCGGGCGCGAGGGAGAAACTCACCGAGAACGACGGAAGACCGTAGGGGAGCGCCGAAGGGTGGGGTGGTTTTTCAGGAACGATTAGGCACCCCTTGCCGAAGTGTTCCGGGTAACCGGTGCGACGATTGGACGATCGTGGCCACTCCCGTAGGCGGTCCCAACGGGCACCAAAGGACCCAAGAGACGAGACGATCCCAACAACGTGGCCTTGCGCCGGGCAACGTCAACTCTCGTTCAGTCCTCGGCTCGACTCCGAGACGCACGCACGCACGCATGAAATTTTGCAGAGTTCCGTCGGGCTCGAGCTTCGATAACGGGAAATTTTCATCTTACCTGTAACAAAAAACGAAATTTTAATTAAATTTCAGTAAATTGTGAAAGGAAGCAACGAATATAAGTTTGGTCGAAAATATGAGAAATAATTTCTCAGAGCTTTAGACAAAAGTACCAAAGTGATACGCCGGGTATATTTTTGTTTGTTTTTTATCGGTTGTTATCCTTTTTTTCTTATTTTAATGGGACGCTAAAGTGTCGATGGATTGTACGAGGTGTTCGCCGATCGTTTGAATGGTGAGAAGGCAAAACTGCGAACTGTAGCTTGTTAGTGCCAAGTGCCGTTTATCGTGCGCACTCGACACGATTGTCTTTGCCGGCGGCGACGACGAGAGATATTTTAATCGGGAGGAAGGAAACCAAAGATCGAAGATCGAAGAGGCTCGGACCGGAGGCACGAACGATCTGTGATTTTGATATCGAACCCGGTGGAACGCTTCTGGCGGAAACGATTTATCAAGGAGCATCGACTATGGTTGTGCTGTGAGTACCGATTCTTCGACATTTATTATTTATCTTACTTCGAAAATCAACGAGAAAAAACTCAATCCTCTCGAATCATAACAAAGCAGTAAGAAAAAAAGTTAATTAATCTTATTCATACATTTGAGATATAATCATTTTTTCTGCGCCTACACCGAGAATAAAAAATTTTGTTCGTCAATTTGCTCCGAATTGATGAAAAATGATAATTTTTAAATTTTACTTGAGAACATTTTCAATAAACATTAAACGAAATTTAAATAAGTTTTGGAGCAAACAAATTTTGGCGCAATTAGAACTAAATTGATTCTTTCTCCTCATGTCCGGTTATAAATTACTCCGGAACGGAGAGAAATAATAATTGTTGGAACTATTTAAGAAATAAACAATTAAAATAAATATTGAAATAAAATCGATCGGCTTGATATTTAAATACATTTTGGAGCAGCGGTGACATTTTGGAGCAATTGAACGAAGCAAATCGATTTCTCATTCCTCTCTTCCGTCTCTCGACCTAATCTAATCAGTGGGCGTTTTGCAGGCTCACCATTGGTGTGTGGGCGTTATCCCCGCATCCCCATTGGTTGGTGCACAGAAGGTATCCTAGAACTCGCGGCTTAACCGAGTGTCTTCGCCGCTCCGATCCCCGGGGTACGCGTAATCGGGGCTCTCCGATTCGCAGAACCTTCACCATACTATTTTGTAGCAACTGCTTGTACCCTCGAAATTGTTGTCACAACGCAGCATTATAAATTCGCTGACCATGAAATCTCGATACGAATCTCTGCCAAACTCAATTCTTCTTCTCATTTAACCGAAACGAAATCTCCAAAAAATTGCGCAAAATTCGACGGTTTCTCATGCAATTTTCACAAAGTCGTAGAATTGACATGTTTTTTATTTTAAGTTTTGAGAAAGTTTTTTTTGCGTTCTGGCTCGCATCTTTTGATTGGCTCGACAGATCATCACTAAATTCATACGACGGCATAGAATAGCTCATGTCAGTGTTCGAGATTTTTATAAAAATTTTGACACACTTTTTCCCATGAGTGACTTTTTAAAATGTCTCCCGGCTCGTTAAAGTCCTGTATCTGTCAAACGACTCGATAAATTATTGTCTAATTTGTATGGCATTATAATCGGACGGTTAAAACCGAGGTAAACGCCCTACTCGTCGGACACCTAACGGGGCAGTCACCGGACATTCGTCAGACATCGCGTTTCCATGTTTCCCGCACGCACAAACTTCTTCCCACGTTTATATTACAGTTTTTGAAATGAAAAAATATAAAAATGCTACCCTTCCTGATCTTTATCTCATTTATCTGCACTTATTTACTCTTTGATAAATGGATTATGCATACATATATCGTTGGATCGGGCTCGAATGAATTAAGAACCTGTGAAAAATTGGTAACTCCTTTTGTTTTTTTTTCGCTCTCGCATCCCAAACGAAACCGATCCGAAAGGATATGAGAGAGCTCG
Organism: Listrodromus nycthemerus; assembly: GCA_963978505.1. Lineage (NCBI taxonomy): Eukaryota > Metazoa > Arthropoda > Insecta > Hymenoptera > Ichneumonidae > Listrodromus > Listrodromus nycthemerus. The sequence continues at coordinate 4,978,741 of OZ021687.1, forward strand.
GAGGGGTCTCTCGCGTCGTTGATCAAGGCGTCGACGGCTCGCGCCTCGACAGATCAAACGAGCCTTTGCCGGGGACGATCCACGCTTTTTTTTATCTCCAATCTCAAAGGTCGCGAGCGAAGGATCGTCGGTCCCACACTCGGCCGGTTATATCTCCCTCTATAACGCCCTTTTTCCTCCATTCCGTTCCTCTCTGAACCTATTTATACCTCGGAAATAAAGAATCAGAAAAAAAGAAATTATTTCGTCTTTCGCGATTTTTTTAATTGAAATTTCATTATATATTAAAGCGCGCTTTTTTTTAGTCTTCCTAACAGAATATAGTATCCAGTGAAGTCGCGGCATAATGTATATCGAACGTCCCACGTATCCGCATCTCCGCTACGTCCCGGTCCGCCAAATTTGGCGCTTCGTCGACAAATCGACGAAGAACCGTTCTCCGAGCCGGCTCAATCGAGGAAGAGGAAAATCTCGAGAAACCGGAATTTTTTTTTGCCATCGATAGTATGATTACGCACTACGTTTTCGTTTATAAGCGAAATATCGCGATTTTACAAAATATTGTACTGTTGTTCAATTGTCTTTGCACCTAATTAAAATACAATTGAAGACTATCATCAAAACCAACATACTAAAAAATTGCCATGACTCAAAAATAACGTCTTGGCATTAAAAATACATTTTTGTCACAGAAAATAAATGTATCGGCCAACCCCGTTGACTCGTTGAGCTTCCGACAGACAATAAAACTTTTTTTTGATTCCTTATTTTTCACCGACCCTCGAAGCCGTCTTTAGCATACATCCGACTCTAAATTAACTTGTATATCCTCGAGTGCGTTTGTCTCTCTTTCCACCGTAATCTCAGAACGAGATCCGAATATCCTACAGACATTCGAGCGACGCGATGCTCTTTCACTCCTTTTCTCTCGCATGCACGGTACAGAATACACTCCGGGCTCTCCTGACTCTGAGATTTTTTATTTAACTTTTTCCTTTTTTTTCTCTTTTTTTTTCACCGACCTTTCGAGATATTTAGTGGCCGCTCGCTCGAGATATCGCGCTTAATATCTGAAACGAAACGCTCACAGCTCCCTTGCACATGAATACCGTACATACGCGTATAAATACTTATACCCGGTATGTACATCCACGTATATAGCACCATAGTTATAGTAAGATTCTCGTCCCAAGCAAAGTGCGGACACGCTGCGTATTCGCAGCAAATACGCGCATATAACAACGAATATAAATAAATATATTTGTAGGCTGTTATCTGCGCCTCATTGCACATATATATACGTACATATACAAACACACATTATATACAATGCATATAACATATATTGAGACATAGTCGGTACGTGCTGATCCACAGTAATATGCATGTAATAATGTTATATACAGCGTATGACGACCCATGCCATAAGCTATCAAAACCAAAACTCAAAAATTTCAAGGTGTAGAATTTAAATTCCTCATTTCAAGATCAAATCACTGTACTATGAAAAGTGAGGGATGGGGCAACGTTCCCCCGAAAGGAGCCTCACTCTTGGGGGGACGTGGCAATAAGGAATCGAACCGGAAATTCTCTAAAAAATTCATAAGATAGTTTGATATATCTGCGTATATCTATGTAGTGTCGTTTGATATATGGAAATTTACGGGCATATTCATGTGTGTGTAATATGTACGCATATATAGTTATGTACGTGTCCATAGATATGTATATATATTTTGTTACTTATAGAGTGAGGGCGCACGCTCTGCTTGGAGCTTTAATTTTCTTCCTTCTCCCTCTTGGCTTACTCAAGTTGGTTCTTTCATCCTCTGTCCGAGGCTCTCTGCGCCTACAATCTCGTTGCTCCATCGCCGACCGATGTATCATCTTACGCGGTGCTAAAGGCGATGACTTTATCACCGATCCGGGCAATCATTCACCTCGCTGACTCCTCGCCTCGCGTGGCCATCCCTCTGGGTTTCTCGCTCCGTCCGGACTCGCCGTCTCGCTCTGGGGGTCATTCTTCGCCTCTTACGCCTGTTCCTCACGCCTCGTTTAACTTCTTTATACAGAAAAAAAATTCCGTTTTCGGTGCACTGGCTCACAGAGATTTGCCGAAAATGCGAGAACCCCAGAATTCAATGCTATCTACAAAGTAACGAAAAATATTTGTTAGGTTTTTTGGAATCGTAAGGAATTTTATTCCCTTTCTATGATTTAACATTTTTGAGTCCATATATATTCTTTTAAAACGAGTTATACGGACTTCTCGATTTTTTTATTTGCAATTGCATAACTTTGAAGCGGTGGAAAAACAAGAAGGAAAAAAAATTTCAATCATGCGTGTCGACCTTCCTAGTGTGTCGCAAATTTTCTACAATAATTCATACAAGTACACTTCCGTAATAAAGGTAATATAAAATAAAACTGAAATACGGTTGACAGACTTTGATCGATTGCTAATTGACGATACTTTTGTTCTCACGACGATCGACTCTAGACATGCCTTGCACCAACATTTTTCCACTACTACTACTTCTACTTCTACTACTACGACTACCACTACTGCTACTATTTCTACGACTATTGCTTTCAGAAAAAAAAGATAAGTAATATAAATAAGATCCGAAAGACATCCCTTCAAAAGATATCAATCGCGATAAAATATTAAAAAATCGATATGAACAAAAATATTCCGACAAGGGTGATCATTAAAAAAAATGTATTGCACCCGAATTGAACACCGAGCCCGATTTCTCGAGTGGCCCAGAATAGAAGCCGGTACAGTAACGCGTGCGTTCGAAGCAGGAGGAAGGAACCAATAAGCGAATAAGCAATTTTCTCGGATTGCACGCCTTTTTCACGGGGAACGGTCGGACAACTCCTCGGTCGTCCGTTCCGTGTCTTTCGCCGACCGGGGCGGCGCACCGGGTCGTCCCACGACTGTTCGGAGTTCGCGCGTTACACGTCGTTTCCGGAATTTTATCGGGAGACCCGTAAAACCCGGACGTTTACGATCGCTCGCGGGACACCTACTCTCAATCAACCGATGCGCGCGCCTCTTTCGTCGCGTGTACGCGCGGAGGGTCTCCTCGCTGTCGCGTAAAACGACTAGAGACGCGCTCTCGTAGTCACGCACGAGCGAGACCGTTCGAGAATTAAAACGACCAGACGCGAAGGTGTAACGCCCGGAAAAATAATGGCGAAAATAGATGAGGACTTCATTTCCGAGCCGACGAGTCGGACCATGTAAATTTCACGAACAGCAGAGAGATGATAGAAAGATCGGGGCAAAATGGACCATTCTTGTTTTGCTCCAGAAACAGAAAAATCGGATTGGGAAATTCTCCTGACTTCATTTTGATTATTTCGACCCAAAGTGTTTCACCTTCACCACGAAAAGGTCTCATAAGTAGGAGAGAGCGGGGCAAAATGGACCTTTACTATTTAAACCGCGAACCCGTTATAAAAAATTTTGTTAATTTTTCATTTGCCCAGGAAGTAATTCGGGCCCGAATGAAAATTGCATTTCTGAGAGTCGACGAGTCAAATTTCAAAAACTAAAAAAGAAACTGACTTACATTCTTTACGCAAAAAGTTACTGGCAAAAATTTTCCTTCGGAACGAATCTGTTCTGAACTCCAAACAAAAAAATCGGCGAAATCTACATCGACTCAGGGAAAAATCTAATCGGATTATTTCCGAGGACAAACAAACGATTTCTTCGTGAACGTGGATTCCGCACGAGCGAAATCGTCTGTTCCGAAAACGGCGAGAGTGTGCTGGAAATCTCGTTAGAATTCTAGCCGCGGAAAAACCGGATTTTTGGGGCCCAACGGTTCATCGCCTAGGAGGACTAGAGGGGTCCGACCGAGCCCTTTAACACCCCACACCGATCGGGAATTCCACATCGTTTTCCGGTCGCGTTCGTCCCACCGCCGCGCCGATTCTCGTCGAATATTGCCGACGGTTATTGAACGCTTTAAACACCGTTGTATTAAATTCGATAGAGCGAATGTAATAAACCCAAAGTAAGACGACGACGACCACGTAGACTGTGACTACGACCTCGCGAGCAGGTTGCCGCAACATCGGGATCGTGGGCGGTTTGGTGTCGCTATAATTTCATGGTCAATGACTCCCCGGACACGTAATATCGATACGATCGACTCGGAGCCTAGCGCGCACCTCAAAATCTTATCTAAATATTAAATCGGCAGCGCGGAAATTGTGCGAACTCGCAATAAAGTTGATGACGAAATTTCATAAATAAATAAAAAAAATCCATTCCAAATTCAATGTGAAGGCCGGTTTCTTATGGACGTAGTAATAAACGAATGACTATCGAATACTCACAAACTTGCCTTACAAGCATGGAAATTTAAAAAAAATCCACCCAAATATAATTTAAATCTAGATCAAATATAATTCGAAAATAGATAAAAAAATAAAACGGTTAAAATATGAATCAAATACGGATAAAATTTCGATCGAATCAAAATGTTTAGCTCGAACGGAAAATGCCAAGTTCTGTGTTTATCTCTCGCGACGATTTTTTGACAAAGCCATGACCCGTTTTGTTTCTCGATCGGTGGAGCGCGCGCATCGCCTCCTTATTTCCTTAGATATTTTTTTTCTCGTTCGCCCGGGTCACGCCGGGAATCCTGGCAGCGTTCGTAGGAATTCCGGGAAGTCACGGGAAGAACACGCGCTTGTCAGGCCACCCACGGGTACCCATAAGTATAATGCCCGAGGTGTGCGCGAGGTGTATTTCCAACCGGGGTTATACCAACTGAACCCGGTGCACAACCATAAATCGGCATTTTATCTCCGACTGTCGTCTCCCTTCGCCTCCAATTCTACAGCACTACCAACGAACCGTTGCGCAATTCCGAATTAGATCTTTATTTACCTTTTTTTTTCTTTCCTCCTTTCTCTCCGACGATCATCGCTCTTTCTCTACACAAGCCTACAAACACTTCCCACCTTGTTAACTACATCAGATACCGATTCGTCTACGAATTACTCAAAGTGTTCCGTTCCCTCGAGTCTTCATCCACAGCACGGCCGTAGTCCAAACTTCCCTGTGGAAATTCCAAAATTCAAGCTCAATATCAAAGACGAAATCAAGTTTTAAACATGAAACTACATCTAAAATTCAAGCTAAAAATAAAATTCGGACTTGAGTCTAAATTTGGGCGGAAAATTAATTTATTACCTAAGTTTACACGACGAATCTTTCCCAAACGTGAATAAAAGGAACTTTGTTGGTACGCTGATATTATCGTTGTTATTGGACGATAAAAAATTAATTGTTTATCAAACGAGCCTATAATCGAGATATCGCTCTGAGAGTCGTGAAATACAAGAGTCACAAACTTCCATCGAAGCGCGTGCTAGTAAACTTTCTCGACACTGATTTCCCGCCCACCAGTGTCGGAAACTATTTTTGTACACGCGCAGCTTGTCTTCGTTTTGTCTCAATTAAAGTGTGTATAATAATTTAGTCGATGCGTATCGAGCGATAATGTTACTGACCCGTGCGCGTCTACGATAATAATAACAAACCTCTCGACCGCTATGTCTGCCTCTTCGATACTGTGGCAGTTTACTTTACCCAAAAAAGTAAATATATTCGTTCTCGTTTAATTCAATTTTTATCTATGAAAAATCTTAGAAACATTTGTCGAGATGAAACATTACGATAAATAAAATTGATCTTTGTTTTTGTTTTTGCAGGAGTCGAGTGGGCTCGCCGACGATGTCAGCGACTGTTGCCGGTAATCAGCAACAGCAGCATCCCCATCAAGAGTGGGACATAAACGACTCGAATGTACCGAGGGTAAGTCCACATTTTAATTTTAATTTTTCACCTTTTTTCTAATTTTATTTATTTATTTTTTCCTATTGTCCGTAGAGTTAAATCGCATATTTGAAAATTTTGGAAAACCCCTTTTGCAAATTTTATTACCGGGTTGGCCGATGAATGAAAGCGAATAGAGAGAGAGAGAGAGAGAGGCGAACAGTGTCCTCGATCCCTGGAATTGTCCAGATGTTCCGGCTAAATTTTACCCACCCAACAATTCTGACCGTCGAACTTTCCCGGATCTTTCGTTGCAAGTCGATTTTCCTAATTTCCCGAACGACTCTCAACAATTTTTTCCAATAGTAATAATTATTATTTATTTTATGACACGAGTTCGAGGATGGGCAACAGATTTTTTTTTTGCATAAATCTAAATATGTATTTAGCAAATTTCTACGCAATTTTTTTCCTTCTTTGGGAGAATCTGAGTTACGTTTTTTTTTTTTTATGACGAAAAAGGGGAAAATAATTTGAAGGATAATATTGTGTGTCCGAAGGTCGCCGAGTACGACTCTTGGTCCGAGTGGGCGGATGGACACGTGAGAAAAGTTTACGGTCCGGATTGCGAAGAGGCGAGAAGACACGCTTCCGGTTGGGCGATGAGAAACACCAACAATCACAACGTCAGCATACTGAAAAAATCGTGCCTTGGCGTGCTGGTATGCTCGCAGGCTTGCGTTCTACCGGGCGGCGGAAGAGTTCACCTGAGACCGGCAATTTGCGACAAGGTACGAACATTTTTTATTTTTTTTAAATCCCATCCAAATATCCTATAAATTCAATTAAATTCCATTATAATTTTATTCTGACTCCCACCCTAGCTTACGAGCATTTTATGATTTGTATCTCAGTGCGAAAAAAAATAGCGGAGAAAATTGTCTCCGACCGAACGATACTTCTTAAACAGAAAAAAAAAAAGTTGAAAATTAAAAAGAACCTCAACTTTATCGTCATTTTTTTTTTCGCAATCCCCGACCCACGCATATTTTCTCACTTGTGTCTCAGTCAAGAGAGAACGAGAAAAAAGCTTTTCAAAAAGAATTGAAAAAAATGTTGATTAAAAAGTCGAAGGAAAACCGTTTTTATATCCTGTGAATAAAATTCCTGTCTATCCCTAACGTAAGGATATTTTCTGATTTGTATAGGCGAGAAAGAAACAGCAGGGAAAACCCTGTCCGAACAGACAATGCTCGGGCCGATTGGAGATTCTATCGTGCCGCGGTCACTGCGGCTATCCCGTAACCCACTTTTGGCGCCACACCGACCACGCTATATTCTTTCAAGCCAAAGGACAACACGATCATCCGCGACCGGAAGCAAAATCGACGTCGGAGGCGAGAAGGAGCGCCGGAGCTGGAAGACGGGTTCGGGGACTGGCCGTTTTGCTCGCGCGAGACGCGGCCCTGGGATCCAAGGTACATACACATGCGCATAAATTCGTGTACGAACACGCGCATGCACCAACGCACGTATCTCTTGTCTCGCGATATAAAATCGATGGATAAACCAATTTGCACTTACCTCTGTGCTTACTGTGAAACTGAAAAGTCGCGGCTTCCTGGCCGCTCGTGCCTCTCTGCATAAAATGGCGGTGCGATCGTGTGATTTCCTCGCCGAAATCCATCGCCGTTCGTTTCTTCGACTCGCCGAATAACACGAATCCATTGTCGTTCCAGCTCATGTCACTGAGGGGATCGAAGCGACCCAGCAGCGAGCCACTCGAGCAACCGGCTAGAAACACACAACCACCGCCGCTTATATCCGATAAAGGTTCGTACTTAATTGGATTATTCTTTTGTTTGTTGATTCGACAACGCGAGGCACGTGCAACGATGGGAGGGACGCGACTGAAGCTTTGTTTTTACGACGCACTAGCAGTCAGTGCGCATGCGCGGCCGTCTATACGTTAGAAAAAAACATAGCGACGAATGGGCGACAGTGGAGCCAATGGGAGGGCGAGAATTATTATGCGAGCGAGAGTTACTTTGTTCGTTTGTAAATTGGCGGGAATATAATTGTCCATCGATTTGAGAAAATATTTGTCAAAGAATATTAGAGTACATTTTAGGAGACGCGTAAGGCGTGTTTGTCGTCGGTAAGACAATGTATGATAATTAAGCGCGGATGCGCAATAGACCATATATGGGCATGACGCCGAGTGAAATTCAAACTTTCTCAGTGGGGCCAACCTAAACCATTACTTTAAAAAATGAACGAAAAATGAAATTTTTTCCGTTTTAAACCGGCAAGAATAATTGTACATTGCTTTGAAAAAAATATGAAAAAATATTAGCGACATTAAACCAGAGTAAATTGTATGAAAGACGTAGTTTGTTGGGAAGAAAAGAATGCCACCGGCCGTACATGCGTCCGACTAAGTTTTCGCTGTCTCAGTACAGCCAACATAAAACACTGCATTAAAAAAGTATCATAAATTGACGGAGTGTCACAACAGCTTTGGGAAAAAATCGATCGATACATTCTGTGGTATTTCCGAATTCTTTAATTTACACGAAAATAAATAACCTTTTTTTTCTTACTTTGTATAGGATACTCGTGTTCGTGTTCGCCCTTCGAGTGCGTCTGCGGCTTGCAGAACGCGTCGAGCATCTCGCCCTACCATCCACCGTCGAATCAGCACCAAACGTCCGTCTACCCCCATCAGGCCTCCGCGTCGGAGACTCCCTACTGGCTTCAGGAGACGATGCACGATGCCCACCACGAGTCCCCCTCGACAACAGGTGGCTATTGTCTGCCTAACCAGCACGTGCCGCAGGAGGCTTCTTACCCGGACTTTCCAGCCTTTCCCGGCGATCTCTTCCAGCCCGAGGAGATATTTCAGCTCGACCAGCCTCTCCGCCCGGATTTCCCAATAAACTCCCAAGACATCGCGCGCTCGCCACCGAGCCTGCTCGATCTCGGCAGTGGCACGATAAAGTACGAGGTGAAGCCCACCCAGGCCCAAGCGTACTGGCAGCAGTTTCTCAGCGACGACTCGAGCAGCAGCCATCTCAGTCTAGCGGCCAATCAGGACGAGCGTCTTCACTTCCCGGGCTTCGAGAACGCCAAGAACGATCTTACAACCTTCGAAGCCGACAGACGCCAGAGCGTCAGCGAAAATCTACATTACTCGAGCTATCCCCGCAATAACCAGCAAAAAATCACCGGCAAGGATCTAACTTACTGGAGCCCGAATCCTCACGACGAGCGCCTCCACTTTCCGGCCTACGACGTGCCGAAGAGCAGCGACGAGTCCAACGTCCTCGATCAACGGAGATCCATTGACTGTTACGAACAGGCGAGTAACAAACCCAATCACCAAATAAACGCTCAGAGCAACTATGAGAAAAAGACTTCGCAGATCATCGACGAGAGCGCGATTCATACTAGTCAGAGCCCGCACCTGGCGGACGTTGTGCGAACTAATGACTACACGGGCTTTGAGGATTACCATCAAATGATAAACGAACCCGCACTCGCTAAGAGTCCGAGCGCCGAGAGAATCGCCCAGATTCCCGCTGCTCTTCATCATCAGCAGCAGCAGCAGCACAGAATTCTTGAGGAGCGACTAAGCTACGTTAACCACGAGCAACAACGGAATACAGCTGCTCTGACAGAAAGATTGTTTCCCGAACAGACAAACAACATCGACGGCAACATTCATCAACAAACGAGTCCAGAACCGTTCTTTTATCCGAGCAACGAAAGATGCCACTATACGTGCGAAGTCTTGGACACGAGACTTCCACAGATGCACGTTAATAACAATAACAATAATCAGAATCAATGTCACACAGTTAACTACGGTGACGTCGGAGAATTGGAACTACCGCCGTTCGTCGATTACACCCTGGTGGGAATGTTGTGCAGCTCCGGCGAGGATAATCCGACCGGAACCATACCGAATTGTCCTCAACCCGCCCAAACTTACGTTCCTCATCACTAGACCTTTAAAATAGATTTATTAAGGGATAGACATATATATATGTATATACATATATACATATATATAATATGATACGTGTATATTGTACGTAGGGAATTAACGATTTTTCTTTTGCGTTCACCTTGTATTTGTATTATAAATAAATCTATAACTAGTTGCGAAATGTTTGGAGTTGGATCTTCGTTCTCTTCGTTCTCTCTTTTTTATCGACGAGACTTGCTTCTTTGTTTTTGGGGAGTTTTTGTTTTCTCTTTTTATTTTTTATTTTTTTTTTTAATAAACGTTGCATAGGTAACAAGACTCAATATATATATTTCGTCTCAAAAAGTCACATGGCTTTTATTCATACTCTTTATTGATTTTCTTGTTTTCCTTTTTTCATAGGTATTGTTTGTTGGTTTTCTTGTTCGTTTTATTTACTCGTTACCAGATACTCTCGCGATCACATTGGTTTGTTTGTCGTTATTTTGTTTTGTTTGTTTGTTTTCTTTTTCTATAATATTCATTTATATACATGCACATGAATCGATATATTGGCAGCCGAAAGTCACAAAGACCATCGGAGACACGCCCTTCCGATTTTCGGGCCCCGATGCATCTGCAATATGAGTAACACGTGCATTGCTCATCTTCGATTACAAGCGAAATATTATTAATATGTATCGGTTATTTCGATTTCAGCAAACGCAAAGGATTTCATTTTTTTTCTCTACCAACGAGACGCGAAACGCGCAAACAATCGTCAAACATTACTCTTTCATCATCATACCATCATCTCTCACACACGCGACCAATTTTAGCGATATTTATTATTACTAATATATTTACAAATTAAACGAACGATACTGCCGCTAAAGCGTGATGAATCAAGGTACTTCAATAAGTTTTACAAGGTTTGTATGTGAGTGTGTGTCATATCATTTACTGCGCGAATTTCAGTTTTTTCAGTGCCTGTCTTCCAGATTTTCTAATATCGTAAAATTCATAAAAGTTTGTGACGTTGATTGCTGCAAGATCAGGACTCAACGATCGCTCCTCAGATTCCTTTGCTCATTCATTCGTTTTTTTGAAACTTAGTTTTATTTTTCGTTAAACATATTTCTCATCGACCCTGACTTTTTTAGTGCAGTTTTTTTTCACATTTTAATTTTCTTTTCTCTCTTTAAATACTAAACTCGTCGTAATAAAAAGGAGTTTGCGATGCCCCTCGGTCAGCAATGAAAAAATATGAGCGATAGCCTCGAATCCTTAAGGATATTGATTTACATACCAAATTAACGCTATATCTTTCAAAAATTAATTCGAAAGAACGCTCACAGCATTATTTTACGTTCTTTAAATCTTAACCGAATATTCATACAACATATCTCGTAGCATAATGTATTCTTTACTTATTTATTTATATTTTAAAGATTATTTTTTGTTTTGTTTCAGAATTTTCATTTTTTTCATGTTTTATCCTTTGCTCGTACAAAATCAACAAATCTACAGTATTTGTTTTCTCATTTTTTAACGTTCTAAACATATTCCTCGTTTATCTAGGTGAAAAATTAACGCGAATCTTAACTACTTAGGGTTTTTTACACTAGATAAATAAATGAGTGTCCAAAGTTTTCGCATTGACTCCGCTGCAATCATTAAAATTTTTTTTTCCATTATTTTTAAGTCAATCAACACTTTTTCTTGATCAATCCTTGAGTGTGAAATAACAATGAAACAAAAACACTGCAGGCGAGTCTCTTTGATATTCGGATCTAGCAAACTGCGGTTGTGATGCTTTTTTTTTCTAAATCCTTTTTCTTTTCTTCATATACAACAAACAATCGAGATCACGTCTAGGCATTCTATCGGAACTATTCGTCCGCTACAAGTGCGTCGACCATCGATAATCATCAGAAGATTAAAAAAAAAAAACCAAACCTCATCGTGAGAATGTTTTTCTCTCCCGATTTTCTTAAATGACAATAAATTACAAGCGAAAATCGTTCGAGGCTCGGCCCCGAGGATGTATATTCATAAAAAAAATTATAGCGTCCACAGGACGCGACAGACGGAGATTGATAGAGTTTTGAGAGCGAGAGAGATTTTTTATGTATATTTTATATGTGATATATTACGTAAGACAGTAATAATAATAGAGTGCTCATCCAGAGTTCTTGCTTTGCTTTTCGCAAGATTCTTTCAATCGCTCGACGAATTGGACTAAATAGGAACGACTGCTTTCGTCGACGACGATGGCTCATGTCGCGTCGACTCCAGCTTGAGAACGTCCGTGGGTCGTGCACGTGCGTTACAGAAGAACAAAATAATAAGATAATAGAATTCGGATACTTCTTATTGGTTTTACGTGAACTCACGGAAATTAATCGAGAGAAAAGAGTAATGCATAATTAAGGGCGCGCGAGCCCTATTCCGAGGAATTTCGAATGAGAGAGAACGACTGGTTCGTAAAAAAAAAAAATTTATTCATGAACCTTGAAAAAAGATTCCAGATTTTTGTGTATCTATTCGGTTATTTTCCTTTTCTCAAAGATTTCCTATTTTTGATTGCTTATTCGAGTGTTCATTCATTGAATGAAAAAACTCGATTAAAACGAATTTCCATTTCAGCCCGATGAGCTTTGAAAATTCTGTGTAAAAGGTATTTTCACAATAATCTACTCTGTCATTCGAAATTTCCCTCGTCTCGTCCTTCGTCGACAGGAAAGCAAAGTACGCATCACAATTGCCTATAATTCATGAAGAATAGGTATAGCATATGGGTGGTATACGACCGGACTGCACGTTCGCGGTTGGCCGCGAGCGAAAAAATCTCTCTGAATTATCGGAGAATCAAAAAAGTTTTCGTCCATTTCGTATTTAATAACTAGGCTTTAAACATTAAAGGTAAATAGTAGTTGTACTATTAATAGTAGTAGTAAGTTAGTGTAATAGTTTATATAAGGTGCAAATTCTTACAGGACTCACTAACGATCACAGCTATTGTACGACAAACTACTGTAGTGCCTATTAAACGCTGCGAAATAATAATTATATCTTCGATAACGTTTATTTGTTGGTTTGTTGGTTTGTTTTTATATCCCCTCTTTTACCCTTCATTCGTTAAAGTTATCTCTATGAATATAAGAATACTACGTCGTGCATCGGAAAGTAATGAAACGAGAACTATGAGAATAATAATAAAGGAAAAAGAAAATCGAAAGATTGAACGAGCACGCAAGAAATTACAATGAAAATTGATTAAACGAAATCTTGGATACCCGCGCTGGCGACATTTAAATATACTTTTAATTTAACTGCTTAAAATAAAGCTTTTATGTTTTTTTTTGCTTTTTAACTTTTTTGTGTTATCTTTTTTTTTTTTTTTTTTTTTTCAATCTTTCTTCGAACCGCGACGAGAACAAGCACCCCAGTGTTGCGATGGCCGTCGGCGCGATCGTCACTTCGTTCAATCTCCGCGAAATTGTTTTAACGATCGTACAACGTGTGTAACAGAGCTAAGCTACGAAGTTGACCGCTCAGACTTCGAGTTATCACCGTTACGACAGAGTCGATCGGTTAAATCATTCGCTCTTGCAATTTTATCGACGATCTCTATTATTATTTTTCATGTTACATACGATTCTGCAAAGTACAGGAAAAATCTGTGCGTCTCGTAACTCGGAAAATGAATCAGATCTGATTACTTATTTTCAAAACAATTCTTTTTGTTTATAAAAATAACGTCGGAATTTCTACGCCCGTCATAATCAACATTTTGTAATTGTAGGTTTCACATTATAATTACAGCGATACGAAGGACTAGGGACCGATATACAATCGTAAAAATCGTTCCGATAGAAATTAAGATCGTTATTTTTAGAACAAAAAAATTAAATGATAAAAAAAACTTCATTATTGTAGAGATTGTAAACATAACGAGTCAATTTTACACAAGAAGAAATTCTTTACGAATTTTCGTGGTTTCTCTCTTTTCTTTTATAAGACATTATTCAATGCGCTTTGAGTGTATGCTTTTTTGTTTTGTTTTCGTTTTTTTGTTCTGTGATTGCACAAGACGCTACGGTTTTACAAAATTACTTTGAATAAACTTATATATTCATATATTTATGTATATCGTATATATAATATATATGTTATGCTGTAATGACCGTACGTACGAAGCATCTTCACGTTTACTAAATTTTACGGCTAAGATACCACACAGGGCGAAGGAGTCGAGCGACAGCGGAGGAGCACATCGACCAGCTTCCTATTTCGCGTCACACGAAACAAAACCTGCTTTGAAATAATGCGATGAAAACGAACAAACAAAATATCATTAGGGAATTCGATTTAATTTTTCTCATGTTTAAAATTTTCATGATAAAAAATTCGGCCCTTTTTTCTCGTCTTTTATCGTTTCATCGTATTCTTTTAGAGCTGGCAAAGTGAACGACCTACTTTACGCCCTAAACGCTACTAGAGAAAAATTGAACAATTCGCACGCTCCTAAACAAGAACAAATGTAATTTCTCAATTACCTGCCAAAAGTTAGATTTGATAAGGGGGTTACCTTTCTTGTAAGTAATTCAAAAAATTAGATTGCTTCATCGCTCAGCGGACGATGAACAACGACAAGCCATTCGTTCATAACTCGCGCATCAAGTTCTCGTTACTATTTTATACTATACGGGATAAACGAAAAATACATAATAATTTTTTTTTGTTTTTTGTTTCCTTTTGTTGTCTGTCGTTTGTTCTCATTATAACGCAGTCACAGCTATCCACAGCATTCGGCAAAAATTATGTTTCACTCGTGGCTTTCGCGGCTTCTCACACATTTTTAAAAAATTATATTCTTTTGCATAATGTTCTTTCATTATCGCTTCTTTTTTCTTTTTTTTGCTTTGTTTTACTTTTTTATTTTTTATTTTAATTTTTTCTGTTTTGTTTAGATTACCTATATCACAATAAAACGCCAGCGCATCCTTCCGACTCATTTCATGTCATCAAACTTGCGCGTACCTCTGTTAACATAACCGTCAGTTAATTGTAAAATTTTTTTAATTTTCATACGACAACATCGAGGATGCGTTTCGAGGCTCTGGCAGGTTCTGGCCTTGATCCGAGGTTACGGATGGTCGCGGCGACGTACGTCGTCGGAATCGCATTTAACCGTCTCGTCGAAACGAAAAAATCTCCTCTCACCCAGTCGATCGGTGACCGATCATTGCAGTTATCCGATTTTACTGATCGTCGACCGATCGCGCTTTCTTATTTTTCAAAGACCTTCCAAACACGAAACTTGGCATATCAAAATTTGTTTTTTTCCGCGCTCTGTAACTCTTCGCTCGACATTTCGGGCAACGCGATTCCACGATCACAGCGCTTTATACACCAGTTCGAAGAATCTACGGGGATTCTCGGCACATTCTCATTTGTTTTTTTTCATTACTTTTTTTTTTTACTTATCTCGTCGACAGCACAGCGACGTTGACAATCAGCGTGTTCACTCTTCTAGATGAACACGTTGTTCTCTCTTCGGAAGCCGAGCAATTACGACACGAAGGCGATCGGCTTGACGCGTACTCTGTAAAACTTGGTTCCCTGCGGCACGTGATAGCGATTTTCCGACTGCAAGAAAAAAAAATCGTGAAGAAATAATTATTCTCCGTCATTTACAAGTGCAATTGTTATAAATCGCTCAGATGATAAAATGAGCAGAGGAAGCCTTTAGGTCGCCAAAATCTGCAATACGATTTTTTCCTACTGCGTAAGATTCGCGATCCAGTTTTTGTTATTAAATGCATTTCATAGTAATAATAAATACGGCTTTTGTTTAGTACACAAAAAATTGTCGACAAGTTAACAAGCGGATTTTCCATGTGATTATTGCTGAAATACGTATATGATAAAATTGTCCATTTAATTATTCAATAGTGTATGGTTGGGGCGGTCACGCTGAAGCACATCGCACCTTCTCTGCATGCATTGATTTTGAAGTATTAAAAAGCATGAAGCATAAAAACCCCAGGAGTAGAGTACCGTTATTAAAATAACAATTTAGACACTACAAAATTCAACATTGGGTCAATCGCATTCAGAATGTATCGATACGTGTATTAAAGCAACTTTTTTCGAAACAACAATACAACCATACAAGGCTTCTAAACGGCCCCAAAGATTATATGAACTGGATCTGAACAGACGAAAAACATACCTTTTTTGCATGACAGTACTGCTTGTCGACAACTTCGCCGAGGATGTGTTTCATCTTCGGCGTACCGTCGACATTCAACCAGAGTCCTAGTACATCGCAGCATACGGGATTCAGTAGGTACGGAGTTCGGGACTCCTGTATAACGATGTAGTGACTACGAACGGTTTCCCAAACGACGAAAACCGTGTCACCGGGATCGCAGGACGTAAAGGTAACCCGGAGATCTTGAACGGCTGGATACGTGCTGTAACTCTTGGCAAGCAAGTCTCGATAGTGCGCAACGACATCCATGCGAGCGCAGCATTCTGAGCTGCTGGCGTTGTCCTGACTCGCCGTATCTGAGACGATCGCGACCGACGCGTTCATTTCGTTCTCACGACTGTCGGTGGTAACCACACTGCCGTTTTCACCGGGCAACACATGTTCGCGTCTCGAACGCTCGCGAGTCAGCTGTGTCTCCAAACGATCCTTGTCGGCCTCGAGTGCGTTGAATTTGGCCTCGACGGACTCTTTACTCTTGCGGACTGATCGCAACTTGGCGGTCAGACGCTTGTTATCGAGCTCCAGGAACTCGAGCCGCCTCGCGAGACTCTCCGGATCCATCGTTGCCTCTAGTCTCACTTTCTTTGACTCCGAGACTTCGATCTCGTCCTTGCCACTGGAAAGGAGACCCACTAGCGCGGCCTCGTGACCCGGCGCGCTCTGGTTCATCTTTATACGACTGTCGCTCAACTCCTGACGCAATGCGTCAAGTTCAACCTCGAGCTCGTGGACCTGCTTCTCGCGCTGCTTCAACATCATTCGATCTGATAACGTTTCCGTCTCCAGACGATGCTTCTCCTCTTTCAGCTTTTCAACCTATAAAATGATAATTTCGTACACGAACTGCATTCTAATTACAGCATTTTTGTAAATTCGTATTTTAGTTAAAACAGAAATAATGAATTCGAAAATCTTTTTTCTTTTTTTTTCTCATGGTAGTTTGTTTTTATACATGAATTCAAGTTAATGACAATTGTTATTGTCTTACCTTCTTGCTGAGTGCTTGTCGAGTCTCGAGATCATCCTCGGTAAGCCGCCTGATTATCTCCTGATACTGTTGACACTCTTCAACAAGGTCGGTCTCACGCAGTCTGTGAGGTTTGGCCTCCTCGATCATTTGTTGCCCCGCCAAACGCAACCTGCAGTCAACCTTCGCCTCGAACTCCGAGTTCTCCTTCTCAATCGCTTTGCGAATCGCATCGGCATTCTCGATCTTCATTTCTTCCTTTATCTTCGCGATGATCGCTTCATGACTCGCTCGCTCAATGACGTCAACGCGCTGCAATAAAAAAGAGACGTAATGAAATCCATACAGTTGTTTTACGTTCATAAGACCTAAACTTTTCAACAGCGAATGTCTTTAAAGCTTTCTGCGTATATTGAAAAAAAATGTTAATCTTTTTGTTTATACGTCGATCAGTTTTTTTTTTCTATTTTTTTTATTTTTCCGTACCTCGATCTTTTCAATGCTGGAGTCGCTGGGACTTCTCTCCATGGTCGAAGTTGCCGTCGCGACCATCTTGAATCTCGTCCTAATCGTGTCCAATTCGGACTTGTATACCATCTGCAATTTATCCGTGGCCTCCTTGACGGCTCTCTGCTGTTCGTTTTTCGCGTTCGCCAGGCTCTCCTCCAACTTCCGAACGTTCTGCTGGCACTGATTGAGACACTCAGTGATAGCTGCGATCTCGGCGCGGCTCGATTCGTTGGATTCCTTCAGGGCGTTTTCCTTATCGATTCGAGCTTGCTCGAGCGCCTCGCCGAGCTGTTGCTGCAGACGCGTTTGCAAATTTCTCCCCTCCTTGTGCTCGTTCTCGAGTTTCTGTCGCATAGTATTTATGAGATACTCGCGATCGGCGAGCTTGTTCTCGACGTCCCGCAGAGCGCCGTACATGATGCGAATCTCATCGTCGCGATTCCGCAGGAGCTTCTTCACGTGGGTCATCTCAAACTCGTGATCGACCGTTGATTCTTGCTCACGTTCGCGAAGCGCATCCTCGCATTTGCGCGAGTGGAGCACCAGAGCGTGACGAACGCGCTCAGACACCTCGTTTAGATCGGACTTGTCGACGCTCACTTTTTCACGGAGAAGCGCCAGCTCCTCGCGAAATCCCGTCATCGCCTCGCTCGTCGCGATCTTCATACTACGCAGAATACTCCGCAGACGCTCGACCTCGCTCCGCGTATTGCCAAGATTCTCCTGAAACAAAAATCCGTTCGGGAACGCCGAAATATTTAATTTAGCCCGTCGTTTCAGGTTGTTTTTTTCGATAGTTCGTGTCGAAGGATTAAAAAAATGGGATTCAGTTTAACCCTTTGAAGGCAGCAATCAGAGCGTCGACAGGACTTGACAGTTATAGAAATCTCGGAAGGTGTAATTTTATTTCGGCGTTGTAAAACCGATCGAATTTGATGAAGCGATAAAATTCAAGTTTTTAGGAATAATTGACGATTCTATTTTACTCAACATATTCAAAATCATTTCCAAATATCGACCTAATGTTTCCTCGCACTAATTTTCCATCAACGGAAATACCACGTTTAGTGATTACTCAAAAACAAATAAAACAAATAGAAAATAGATTTTTCTTCAAAGGGTTAAGAGATATTTGTACATATTCGGGTAAACGTCGACGTGCGGTATAATAATAATCGATATCTACGGTGGATCGTCATATAATCAACGTTGATTCGCGCAAGCCTCAAAAGCTCCCGCGAGCGTGTATTCGAGTCTATGATTAATGTGTCGTATACTGTGTGTGTGTATCTTAATAACGAGCTCGGGCTTCTCACGAGGAATTTCGGGGATACGATAATATGTATCGATCTATTGATGTAGATATATATATATATATATATATATATATATCTATATATATATGGTTTCAAATTTTTAATATGTATACAGGAAATATTCGAGGAGCGGGATAAAGAGTGCGACGGCGTCAGCTATCCTGGAAGAAAATAATCGAGACACCGTTCGCTAATCTTTTTTCTGTACACAAAGCGAACACGACACCGATATGGAGATGAAGAGAGGATGTGCCAGATAGAATGAGAGAGCAGCTAGAACAGAATGTGGCGCTCGTTAGCGTTTCGAAGCTTTGCGATGCAACGAGTGACCCTTGGCCTAGAAGCGACCACACGGACCAACTACGAGATATCTGCCATTTGTGAACAAAAGCGATGCACAGCGGTAGCGGTAGCGGCAACGGTAGCAGGTAGCGTGTATATACGGCCAAGTTCAGCGATTTACACTCGAGATATACTTGAGAAAAGCTGCCTTTCTAAAGGTTCTACACGGTTGGAGCGGACAGGACGAAAGAGAAAGAGGGAAAATGTCACATCGAGATAGCGATGAATGTGTGAAAGTGCTAACGGGCGAATTATGCGAACAAACATCGAGCATCCTTGGCGGTCGTTCACTCGAACGGGCAAGCGTCGTGAAACAAAGTTCAGGTCACGAGCAGTAAGCAAGGAGAAACAGACACGAAGAGACGAGTGATAGAAACTGGCGAACAATCGACATTTTTTTCGGGTGTTCGAAAAAGTTCAAGCTGGAGCATTTATACGAGAAAAAAAATCGATGTCTATCGTGAGTCGTGCATACCGTGAGTCGTGTAATTTGTGATTCGCGCAGAGTCATCGAAATTTTTTCTGAACAATGTCGCACACAGAAAAGTGGAGTACGAGAAGCGTCAGTTGACTCCGGTTATCGAGAGACTACGATAAATGTGGGTCGCCAGTTTCAGCGTTGAGACAGAGATAAACGTAAGGAAAGAAAAACAATTTGAAAAGAAAAAAAACGATAGGGGAGAGAGGTAATGGAACGTTTTACCGCTACGACTACGAGTTCAGTTAGCGAGCCTGTAATTCGTCCAAGTACCTGAAGAAGGGAAACGATAGCCTGATGCTGACCGTCGTTCGGATGCTCGCTGAGGCTGCTAGGCAACGACTCGTCCATGTAAAATTCGGTACCCAAGAAATCGTTGTTTCCAGGTTCAACGGAGGGGCTGCTACCACCGCTACCGTTTGTCTGATGATGCCGTTGCTGCTGCTGCTGATGCTGTTGTTGCTGATGTAGCTGCTGCTGGAGCTGGCCGTCGCACGCCACGGAACGTGATTGGGAGGCGGGGAGAGGACTCAGGGAACGCGCCTCGTCGCTCGTAGGACTCGAACGACTCGGACGGTCGACAATATCGACGCGATTGTAATTCGTTATACGACTTGCCGAGGCGAAACGATGATGACGATGATTGTTAATCATGGCGCCGTTAGAATTTTCGCTATTTTCCGCGCACTCAGCGAGCGGACTCAGCGGCGCTGGTCGCTCGCTGGTCGAGGGACTCGGAAAATGAAAGGAACCACCGGGCTCGCTGGACGACGAGGAACGGTTAAAGTCGACAACGCGCGAGTTCAGGGAGGATACGTTTGCCGAGGTCGAGGACGAGGGAGACACGCTTCTCGAGCCATCATCACCACCAACCTCCAATTGTTTTTGAAGCTTTTGCTTGGCCTCATCGTATGAATTCACCTTCGAGTCCGCACCGCCCTGGCCTATCTTCTCGAACTCCTCGGTGTCAGTCTCCGACTCGAAGCCAACTCTGTAATATCAATTTTTTTAAATGTTAAATTTATTCAATATATTTATTACAAATTATTATTATTCAAAAAATGACTTCGTCAAGTGGATATTTAACACAAGCAATATTTTCGATTGAAGTTTCCTACTTTACGTATTTATCTATGCGACCTCACCTGTCGCCAGCCAATCGCTCGCGCCTCTCGTCCTTTGTCGGCATATTGACGGGCATCGAAATGCTGTCCTTCTCCTTCGTCCCGTCGGTACTGCCCTCGGTCAGACTCTTCGAGAGAAAGAACTGCGTTATGCTATTCAGATCTGGCGTCGACATCGAATCCGCTAAATCTGGCAGCTGATCTTTCAAAGATTCCATGTCGTCGATAGTCAACTATAGAAAAAATACACGGAACGTTACAAATATACCATTCACTCGATGACCGCGTTCGTTCGCAAAAAAAAATTAATTTTTCCTCAATATAGTTCGAAATTCTATTTTTATCTTGAATTCAACTCTCTAATGTTGGAATTAATTTTACTCCCCAATCGAATAAGAACATTCCTTATCTAAGACGACTTAATTTAGTTGAAAATTGTATTCAAGAGAAGAGAAAAAAATAAGGTCGCTCACATAACATTTGTCTAAAGTGAAAAGTTCAATCTTTTCCTCTGGAACCATTGCCAAGTAAAACTCTCACCTTGGGCAATCCGCTGTCGAAGACGCTGGGAGCCTGAGTGGCGAAAGGCGGCGGTGTATCTTCGAGCCCAGGAAACAGTGTGTTCAAGAAGTGTCCGTCGAATTTGCTCTGAAACTCTCGTCGCCTCTCGATCTCCTCGCTGTGGACGGTAAGCAATTGGCAAGCGAGATTGCTCGCCCATACGAGAAAGGCTTGTGAAAAAGTTCGCCTTCTGACGACTTCGGAGACGGCACTCATGTACATCTGCGGCGCTAAATGAATCTGCTGCACAACCTCGAGGTGTCTTCTCAGGCGCTTCAGGCTCTCGTGGGACATTATGAGCTTACCGTCGACCTCCATCATTTTGTTTTCGACGTACATTATCCATTTTAGACGATGATAAATATTGACGGACAGCTCCTCCTTGGCTTTGGTGCAACGACGTCGGATGTCCCGCAGCTGGCTGTGATTCTCCATCATGACGATGAGCTGGCGCCGATGGGAGGCGCAGAGATCCGGTAGCACGCTTGGGTCGCCGAGATTGTTGGCGCGCGTTTGATTCTGCAAAAAGCCCTGGGCAAGTTCTCCTTGCTCCTGGACAAGTCGCTTTGTCTGCGCCATCAGCTGCTCGAGCGCGAAGAGACGTTCGCCTAGACCTTTGATCTCCTTCATCTCCTGCTTGTTCGCCGCCTCGATGGCAGCGTTCACCTCGTTCTTCAGAGACTCCATCATCCGGGCGTCGAATTGCTCCAGACCGCGTGAACACTGCTCGGCCACTTGCTCCAGACTACTTTGATTGTCCTTTGCGGAGATCCATTTAAGGAGGCTCAGCACATCGTCGCTCGTACACTCGGCTACCTGCTGCTGATCCGACGACGGCTGCTCCTCCGGGCTCAGCAGACCCTCCGCCTGAGCTCGAAGCGCCGGCAGGATTGGAATCTTCGACAGCGTCCCAAGATCAGCGTTGAAGCTGAAAGAAAAAAAGAAGAAAACAGTTAGAATTATGAAAAGAGAATCCAAATTCGCCTGAACTACCGAAGAAAAAATTGGTATTCTAATTTTTTAAATTCCATACAGGGTTAGAGGGAGAACACATCATCTTGATTGTCTTGCCATTGTTGTTCCATTCACATAAATTACATTCTTTTAATACTTCTTTGGCGACACGAAAGCGAATTCATGTTGCTGTGTAGCGTTCTGGTACTACGGGCTTCCGCTCAATAATTTGTGCAAAAAATCAGAAGTGATTTTTTTTGTCTTCGTGTCGATACTTACTTGTTCAGCAGCTGCATGTGCTGCTCACGCTCCGTGAGATAGAGGGCGAAGCTCTGTTGGAGAACCTCAGCTCTGGATTGAAACATGTGCGTTATGTCCTCCAGATTGGCCACAACAGCCGCCCAGCCTTGCTGCTGAAGATGTTGGTCGTGAACGAGATGTTCGCAGGTCCGAGTCTGATCCCTCGCAAGGACGCAACACTGCTGAGCGAGCTGCGCACGCGCGACCAAAGTACTGTAGGTCGCGGGCATCGCGAGCGAACCGTTGATCTGATCGACAAGATCGATATCTGAAAAAAAAATTAAATAACATTGATAAATAAATGAATTTTTAAATCATGGTACAAAGTTGTTGATAAACCTTTCGATCGCCCGACAAGAAAAATCTTTTGTACACAATATTTGATAGGGATAAAATTACAACAGGAAGATTGTCGATTGCGTCAAAATTAATAGAGAAGAAAATCGAACTTTGCTCGCTCCGAAACGTTTTTTTCTACGTGGATTAAACTAAAACGTAAGCGATCGTGGCTCGCGATGAAAACGCAAGGCCGTCGATAAACGCCGTACACGATTTGCTCGACTAGAGTGTTACATCATTCTTTTTGGATCTTATCTTGCGCTCCGCAGTGGCAAAAGAAACGAGACATCGAACGAGTGGGAGTCGAAAAAAGAATGAGAAGAAAGGAGAATAAAAAGAGGTGGCAGATCGCGGGCCGATTAAGTTATCGATATCGATCCCCGACGACTCGAGTGAGCTCATTATCACGCTCGAGTAACCCCCCGCGTAAGCTTTTCTTCGAGTAATCACGTCTTCCGCTTAACACTCGAGTGAAGTTGAAATCAATCAATAAAATACAAAAAGGACACGTCGCTATCTATCTTAATATATACAGTGACACGTGTAAAATTTTATGTTTTCTCAAATAAGAAAAAATCAATACGTACGTGTATTAAACCCATAATTTTTTCTTTATCACAAAGAAATTATAAATACGTATGATATACGTACAATTTTTAGTAAATTTCACTGTGCGGTACAATGACGTGCAGGGGAGGATAGAATATTATTCGATTGAAACCGAGTCGAGGAAGGCAATTGGAGAGGGAGGGGACATGATAATGAACGTCAGTGGCCAATAAAACCAATAATCCAACCGATCGCCACCTAATTCATCGTCCGATTAATCTGTCCAATAAACATTTTCCTGAATAAATATTTTCTAATAAAACTGCAAACTAAAAACTATTAAAAATCATCAAATAAAATAATTTAGTGTAGGTAACGAGAAAATATTATTTCATTGAAACAGGGTCGAGGAAGCGAATCGGCGGGGAGGAGGGGGGAAAGGTGATGAGCGATAGTGGCTAATAAAGTTGATAATCGGACGAACGACCGGGTGACCTCCTCGATCCCGTGCACGAGGCAAACTCGGGTTCCACGATAGGCGTCGCAAGGGGTCAACGAGAATCGGAACAGATTGAAATTTCGTTGGATCGTTTGCGCCGAGCCTTCGGCCTGTGTATCTAGTCTCGTCGAACTGATGGTGCTACGTAACGCGAACGGGAGGGGGAAGGAAAAAGGACAAAGGGGGAAAAAATGCAGCCTCGATCGATCACCTCGTGACGGACAGCGTACACTCGGGCAACCCTCGGCCTCTTCGCAAGACTGTAAAATCGAACACGTTTATCCGTCATGCGCTTAGGATAACGTCGATGACAAAAAAAGTACACAAGGCAAAGCACGTCCCGGAAATTTACGCAGCACTGTCCTAGTTTCACGTACAACAGTTTTTCTTTATAATTTTTTTTACACCTAACGATAGAAAATGCTTCAATACGTTCAGAGTACATACCCGTAATTTTGCCGTTCAAAGTTTATTCCAATCTTTGATATAAACTCTCGTATTTACATTCGAGTTTGATGTACTTAAGTTCGAATTTGATTTCGAACTTGAGAAAGAAAATGAAATATCGCACCAAAGTTTAGACTCGACCGAGATTGACCGACTCTGGTAATGCCGTGAAAAATCGTGCGCGTGTATGTCGGTGTTTCTCGTCGACAAATAATGAAATAACGGTGCGCCGTGTTACAGTATCGAGAGATCAGCAATAAAACAATGTCTCTGTGCGCGGAGCTCGTTCGATCGTCGAGGGCCGTCGAGAGAATCGAGCCTCTCCGCTGACGATAATTGCAATTCCACCGGGAGTGCACAGGCTGGAAGACCTCGATCGACGGATCTCTACGCTCCGTTGAATATCGCTCTCGAGATCTCTCACCGGAGCCTTCACCGCGTATAATAATAACGCGCGGCTCGGCGGTTCCTCGCATGCCGTTGGGCGACGCGTTAGCTGATAATTCGAGACGAAACCGATGTTAATATTTTAGAGCGAACTCGGACCAATAATATGGGGAACGTTCGACAGGAAAAAAAAAAGGAAAATAAAAAAAAGGTCACAGCGGAGTGACTCGAGGATGAGAAGTGAAGAAATAACACAGGCGTGTTTCTCGTATCGACGATTTTGTGCCGACGGGATCGACGATGATCTCGCCTTGCAAGCCACAACGGCCCGGTGTTGCGTCAGTCCCTGCTAGTCAGCTGCTCGCTGCGTATGGCAGCACGGCGTGGGCTCGTTCCATCGAGTCAGCTGTGCGTATATAGCAACGCAGCGCTGTACAGGGCGGTTCAATAACTGTATTTATGTTGTTCTTTTTTTTTATTTTTTTTTTGTCAAGATTTGTTGACGAGAGAAAGAAAGAAAAATGTAAAGATTCGTTGACGACTTCGATTGAGAAAGAAAAAAAAAAAAATGAAGAGAATTGTCGAGCGGGACGGAAAATTAAGGACCGGATTGAAAATTTGTTAACGGGATAAAATCAACGAGCAGGTTCGAATTAATAACGGGACAAAATGAAGTACAGGTCGGGAGTAAAAAAAGTGCCGAAACAGATTTTTAAAAATTTATTAAAGTGGATAAGATTAACGGGTATGTGAAAATAAATAACGGGACGAAATTAACGGGCAGGTGGAAATAAATAACGGGACAAGATTCAGGACTTATTGACTTGTGATAGAGAACGAATGAGCCGAATTTCGATCGGATAAAATTGTCTGTAATTTGCACGAATTTAATGAGCGGGTTGAAATAAATAATGGAACGAATGTGGCGCCTGGGTTGAGAAAAACCAAATGGGATGAGATTGTCCAGTGGGACGGAATCAGCCAGATATACAATGTTGGTCGTTTTTTAAAATCCGCAAAGTCCATCCGGAGATTGTAATCGATGAAAGATTTTTTTCGACCGCGATTGGCCGTGTCTGATATTGCGCAGTGTAGAATCAATCGTCTGCGTTGACGACGCAGCGCCCGACGCTAAAACTTATGTTATTCGAAAAACATGTTTTGACACAGAATAGGTATCGACAAATAAACGACGGAGAATAATACGACTGTGTTTCCGTGTGCATGATAGTCGCACGTCAGTGGATAAATAAAAATGAACAAACGTCGTAGAAAAGGCCCGGACATTGCAATCCTATCTCGGAGTAAACAAACACTACGCAGTTATTTTTTTACGTACCTGTAATCAGGTTTCGAGTTTATTTTCCGCAACTCGGCGTAACTAAATAGTTCTTAAAAGTCGGCCTAAAAAAAATTAAAATTGCTGCGTAGAATCGCTCACCGACCGCCAAATATTTTTTCGTCCCACTCGCGGACGGCGCTTCGCCAGAAACTTCGTACATAAATTTTCGAGAGGTTTTTTTGTACGCTCCAATCCGCGGACCGCGTGAATTAATTATTAAAACCTCCCGGAGCTGCGTTCGGCCCGATAGTGATTTAATCGTCGCTCGGTTGTTGCTCTCGAACACGCGAGCGAGTCTTCCTCCGATTCGTCAAATCGAAAGTACATTACTCGCGCCCCGAGCGAGAAAAAAGGAGAAAAAAAAAGTTGTACGATCAAAAAATCGGGCGTACGTGTTTTTCCCGGGTCGGGAATAAAACACTCGATTGCTTTGTTCGTCGATGGAAAAATCTTCTCGTGTAACTTTATTCTTTTTTTTTCTTCGCTCTCTCTCTCAATTATATTTACATGCAATATCTGAGGAACTTTTCTTTTTTTCCTTGACGGGCTCGATTAGGTTTTTATTAATACAAAAAAAAAAATAAGAGCACGTTCGTAAGTCGTTATCGAAGAGTCCCGATTAAAAAATAATATTGATGTATATTTCAACGCACGAAGTAATGTATTCTGTAGAACTGAGAGAAGGCGAGTTATTGACCTCCAACTTTCTCGAGCGCCTGCGAGTCAGCAGAGAAATGTTTCAACTGTATTAAAAATGCGAAAATGATCGAATGACAAAATACGTGGTAAAAAAAACCCCCCCAATATACTAAATAAAAAATCAACGACAATTTAGAGCTCGGCGATCGTTCGGAAAAATGATTTTCATACTTTTTACTCCAGCAATTTTTATTCGGGTCTTAAAAATGCATGCCAAACATTTGCGAATCCAAAGGAAAGCAAAAAATTATTAAATGAAAAGAAAAATGAAAAAGTACTATGTTCCGGATAAAAGCTCTCGACTCCCGGGGGCAAAATATGTAATACATCATTCGCCTACGTTACCGTGAATCTGCATATATACATATAAATATATATATTTGAAATACTGCACAATGTTTCGCCGGTGTGGGTCGTACGCGTGCATGAACTCTCCGGCAGAATCGAAAAGATATATAAGCGTGTACCCGAGTCTAAATACGTGTGTATGTGTGTGTGTGTGTGTGTGTGTGTGTGCTAAAAACTCGAAGCCATTTGTATGCTTCCCTGTGGCCAAACACGTGCCGGAAAGAAGAGAGGATGAGTGAAAGAGCGATAGAGAGCATCATTGTACCAGAAAACGCGAACGACCGCTTTAATTTAAAGCTATCCGACTGCAATTGTGAAGAAGCTTTGCCGATGTTTCCGCACCGATAGTCACAGGCGGCGATGCGGCTACGAGACGAGATCAGCGCGAAATTAAAGAGCGAGCGTCAAACCTCAAAAGCACGAGATGTTTCGAGAGCTTAATAAATTTTTATTATCGTATAGAAAATGCCACATCAGTGGAAAGTTTAATCATTTTCATTTTTAATATTGTACAATATTCCCGTAAGTCTCATCGTGCTGTGTACTTTGTAAAAGCATTAAAAGAACAGTGTATTTATATCGTTTTTCTGTACTAAAAAAAACGTGGGCTTTTGGATAAATGTTTGAAAAAAAATCGATAAAATTAAATGTTTTTAATGATTTCTCAGAAAAAGAGGTCGGTCGGTAAATTGAGAATTGGTCGATTGCAAACATTTAGAGTAGGAAAAAAATTGAAAAAAAAAAAATGTAAAACGTAAGGACCAATGTTTATGCTCTGAGAAATTTTGAAAATTTTTTTTTATGGATTCCAAAGGAAAATGAAATTGGAAACGATAAATCGGGAATCCTCGTGGAATAGTGCGATTCCGAGGCTCGATGAGAGCGTTGCTATTATTTGCGTCAGCTGACGACATCGGCCGAGTCTGGGAGGTGGAAAAGTGTGACTGTAGCGGCAACCCGAGAGACACCTCGACGGGGCAACGACGAAGAGCGGGTTTACGCACCGCGGAAACCTCCGACGAGTCGACTCACTTGCCTCATTGCGATAAGTTATTGCGTATTTATCGCTTAGCCTTTCCGATGCGAACTCCGTTTACTTGGACTTGGAGCAATGTGCGATCTGTAGACTTTACGCTTTACATTGCAAAATTATTATTATTTTCATAATATTTAAAATCGTTATACTTCTTATGTACTTTTAGTTGTAATAATCCCGATAGTTGTTGCTGTTGGTATTATTATTGAATAAAAATAATTTGTAACGAGGTCACAAAAATTAATCATTAATTGAATGATGTTCTCTACGTTGGCTATAAAATTCGTTTCGTGTTGTCGCCTGCAAGAATACTTGCAATTTAATTCCATTCCCTCATCCGCTCCTTGAAATATCAAAGAATTGCATCTTCCACCGATTCTCCTCGAGCTAAAATTTTCGAGCGTTTCGGTTCAAATTTATCGTGACGATATTAAAAAATATTCTCTCGTATTTGAGAGGACGAATTTTCGGGGGAAATAACTTGAACGATATTGATAGCTATATCGATCTAAAAATCGACGATTCGATGCTAAAAGCATATTGTGGAAGCAGACAGCAGGGTCTCCGTATCGCTCACCGGAATATGCAATTACGTATGCGATACGCAGCACAGGAATAAATTAATTATTCGCTCGCGGCTAGGAAGAGCTTCGAGCTGCATTATCATGTTCCACTTTACTCTGCATAGTCAATGTATACATCGTGAACAAGGTATACAAACGTCTGTGTGTGTGTGTGTGTTATTTGGAAAAATTTAAGTTCACAATTGTTAGAGAGTAGGTCGTTCCCAAAAGGCCGAATAACGCGACGACACTCTGATTAGACTTCACGAGGCGAGTCATTAAGATCGGGGCAACCACGTCTCAGTTGAAGACTCCGTACGTAATAATTAAATTCGCATTGTCGATGCGGGAACTCGACCTCATTCCACGACCGGCATCTCAGAAGACTCGACTATTCACGCGAAAGAAATGAAATAATCAAATAGCTGATACTGACATAGGGTAAAGAATTCGAAGAAGACTCGAAGAATTTTTATCAAACCGTAAAAAAAAAAAAATTCTGTAATTAATGAACCTTTTGACGAAATAATAATTATAAATGGTTATTGTCATAGATTCATTGGTTTATAAATATGTGAATGTACTGAAAATTCTTGTGATGAAAAATTTTTAAAAATCTTTTGCCTTATCGGGAAAAAATTGACTGTATCGTGGGAAAAAAAACAGGATCCAACGTTGTTAATCATTTTTTCGCTTGTTGATTAAAAAATCCAGCTGTTCTGCCTGCCACGAACAGTGCGAACGAATTTAAAGTTGATTGAGTGACTCAGCGGGTGGTGAGAGATGTCGATCGTGTTCGAGATCGATATTTCCTCCAGGTGTAAACCAAAGGCTCTCGTCGTCTCTCGTTCTTCATAATTTCCGCTCTCTTCGTTCTCGTCCGCCTCGAGTCACCGTAAAGTCATCGGATTATCGTACCGAGATAAGCGAATTGGGTCGATAGTCGAGAGTCTCGCGATACGCAGACTGAGCGCGTCTGGCAATATTTTTATTTATATATTTTTTTTCAATTAGTAGAAAAAAAGTAAACACAATGTTCGTTTCCCCGAACGGTATCGAACCGCGCAAGTCCATCAGTATGTCGGGGTGTTAAAAATTGCGAAAAGAAATCGGCGCAGCGCGGAAACTATAAAAATAAAACTGTGTCACCTGAACAGAAATTCCGGGGAAGTCTGCTTTTTTAAACTTTGTTACCATGTCCTCATTTTCCGAAAATAAATTACATTGTCGTGGCGACAAATTCGTTACTGCGCAATACAATTTTTCCGCGCAGCACCAGTCCGAGTGCTAACAGTCTAGAATCATTTGTAACGAGTGTAAACAAATTATTTTTGAATGTCCTTTTTTTTAAACTTAATCTCGAGGTTAAAAACAAATATTATACCTGTAAATTTATAAATATTGTCTGTGTTCTTGCGCAGGTGGAAATATCTCGAAAACCCGAATTAGTTTGCCTGACCATTTTTTTCACTGCGGTTTCTTAAATGCTACCGACCAAGTGTGAATAAAAAAAAAAAAGTATTTTTTCATTTGCATTTAGTGTAAAGTGATTAATTTTTTCAATGCACTCTTTTTAAACTTCGATTTTAGGTTTTTAATCTTAAACGAAAAAAATGATACCTTTGACTTTATAAATATTGTGCGGTTTGTTACGCAAGCGGAAATAGGTCGTAGACCCGAAGTGGCTTGTCTGTCCCGGTAGCCGGTAGGCAAATTGACTCAGTGGAACAAACGCATCGTCGTATCGCATCCTTAATTAGGTATAGAAGTCGGCCGAGTGGGAGCGAGAGAGCGTGCGTCGTAAATGAAGAATAGGAAAACCCAGTGGCGACGTAGTTGAACGATTTATATATACGAACGCGTTACCATGCCAGGTGGTTCATGCCGCCACCTCTCCCACGACCTCACCGCGCCATTGCAGGTTTATCGTCCGATAGCGGAGACTGTTCGCTCTCTATACCTTTGTTTTCCACCGCTCGCTAAATTCGCAACTTGCTAAAACGACGACGAAGTGTGCACTGTACTTTGGACAACGATACGCTTAATTGGACGTATCTTCGAAGACCTCGGAAACGAAGACAAAGTTTTATCGCTCGATAATTAAGAATTTATATAGTGATGAGTCTATAGGGAGAGTAATAAATGGTAGAATCGAATTCCCGATGAAAAACCGATGAAAATTTTCCTCTGGCAAAATTTCGTAGGACGCACAGTTTTTTAGTTGGAGCGCGTTAAAGTTTCAGCCAATCTGAACGCGCCAAAAGAGGATCTTCTTTACAACTTCCTATTTGGGAAACTATGGGCTCTAGAAAAGAAAATTCTAAAGGCAATTTTTCGTCGTCTTGATCCGTGAATACAGTGGCGAATTTTTTTTTTTTTTAGTAATTTGTCAGCCGTACTTTATATATTAGATTAAATACAAAGCTCCGGGTGTGAGAAAAAAAGTGTTAATATGAATCATTAGATAGCTAAAGAATTGTCTCATCAAATTTGTTCGTACAGAGTTGGTTAGTTAATCAATGAAATATCGTCGAATAAACCGATTAATTTAATTACAACTTCCCGAACAGCTTTCGGCAGATCGGTCGTAAATTCGTAATTAAATATAAATCTTCCGAGTTCGTAAAGGCAATAAACGTCCGTTTGCAATTATCGAAGTTCAATTTCGCGCGAAGTTTATCATTGTAGGGTCAAATTTGTACGGCGCGAACCGCGAAATAACCAAGCCGTTAATAATAGATACAGTAAAGTGCTTTTAACCGCGTATCCCACTTTCAAGACTGTCCACGGAATATTTTATCGAATCCCGAGGTCAAATTAATTCGCAAAACCGACAGGATTAATTAGCTCTATTCGACCATTAAACAGCACAAAACTTTGTCGCAAAATTAGCTTTTCACCATAATACCAAACGTAAATCGACTTCATCGAAACCGGACATTAAAACTCTGCGGTCCACCGATGACTTTTATTTCATAGAATATTTATCAGCTCCTTCCTCTACCAAAGATTAGCAATGAGACACCCAATATTTTTTGTCGTAACCCCGACAATCGCACCCTTCAAACCAAAAGCACAAAAATCGTCTGTGCCCCAAAAATAAAATGAATAAAATCCTTTTAAACTTATCGACCAGAAAAAATTTCAAGTAAATAAAAAGCCAACCTTCGACCCAACGCTCTCTTCCCAATCCCTCGTGTATTCAGTATTATCGCCCGATAAGAGAAACGTTCTCAGGGCATTAGTCCGGGTCAAGAGCCAGCGAGGATCCGGATGCGATCTCAATAAAAAAAATAAAAAAAATAAACAATGATTCTAAAAATAAAAAAAATAACAACAAGCATATCGCATACAAACTAGTCTAAATCTCGGTCTAGACGGATCGGTTAAACACTTCACGATCATTGTAGCTAATGACAAACTCATGTGACGCATTAGAATTCAACCAGTAATATACTGTTTAAGTTGCAGATTAAAAAAACAAAATATTAAAATAATGCAAAATAATAACGATGATAATTTCAAGCATACGGCACGCGGGATCGAAGTCTCGTTCTCGATCTAGATAAAGCAGCGATCGGCTAAGCCGCGCGCAATCATTGCAGCTAATGACAAACATATATGTATGTATACATATATGCATGCATAACGTATTAGAGTTTAAACTGTTCGTGATCCGATCCACGTGCGTGCGCGAGGCATCGTCTACATGGAAAAGGGGTTTGCGAAGCTGTGCGGGGAAGATCGTCAACGACGAGAGGCTTTACCGACTGCGGTGTTGCGCAACGAGAAGGCGCGCTAGAGCGGACACACGTCGAGCGAGCGAGCGAGAAACAGTGAACTCGTTGCTCGTCGACGATGGTTCGGCGGTGTTTCACTGTGTGTCGTTGGCCACGCGTTTCGATTACGAGAGACACACTCGTTCGAAACATTCGCATTGCGGCGGTGAAACGATGCACGGACCATCGACGGTGCCTCGTGTGCGCGAGAGGGAAAGAAGTCGAGCCGAAGATAAGATTGTCGTCCGTTTGGCGTCGTACAGTCTGGCAAGTGCTTAGCGGTCGTGCACGCGCGCTCGACTATGGAGCGATCGAGCTGCCCGGCCTCCACTCGGTACGCGCATCTATAATCAAACTGCTATAAGCGAAGATGCAATGTTGCATTTTTATGTTTATTTTCTTTCGAGTTATTTCGAGGCTTCGAGTTCCGGGCTTGAAGTCGAGTCTTGCGAAGGCCACACTTGAGTCTGTACTAAAAAATTGCAATGCTATTTTTTTTTTCATGGGCACTGAATCCCCATCGTTTAAAGAATAAAAGAAGGTTTTTATATTGCGGTTGGACAATAAAGTTTGTGCACCCTGAAAAAATATGTACATTCTTGATTATCGGCAGGGTGCAGGATGGAAGATCGGAAGCTGTTTTGCATCACCTTGAGGCGATAGAAAATCTTGTCGGTAACGAAAATTGTAATTTATTTAATACTTTAAACAATGTTTGAACTTCAGTTTGCACTTTAGTCCGAACTTATGTTGAAACTTGAGTTTGATCTTTAGTTTAGACTTCAGTTTGAATTTAGATGCAAAGTTGGGTTCAAAAATTAATAGTGTTGTAGCACGACATATTTAATCGTGCAAAGACCGCATGCGTCTATCGACACCATGTTTCATCGTAATGACGTTATCGACTCTGTTCGAACCGATCGAGGTGCTATGTAAGGAACTCGTGCCTATGTTCGTTGGACGGGAATGGATGTGCACGTCGAGGATTGAACTTGGATCGAAGAAAAAAAAGAAAAAATAAAACAACTTACCGAAGCTGTAGTCGGTATGAGGCGTAGGTGGTATTTGACTCTCGATAGAGGCCTTGCTGAAGAGATAAATAGGATTGGTGTCGGTTCCCGCCGAGTACGAGCATACCCTTGCGTTTGGCTCCAGACTCTCGCCGCCGCTCATCAGCAACACCTGGTGCGGTGCCATAACTCCGCATTTTCTCTCGATCGCTTCTTTCAGCTCCGAGACGCTAATGGAGAAGAATATAACAAAATATATATACGTATAAATATAATTTTTCCCACCAACCTCCACATTCATTTTTTCTTTTATAAAAATCTAAACTCGTAAAAAAATTTCCATTTTTTTTTCACTACCTACGCCAAAGAATGCTGATTACTTTTTCATTGCGTAAATAAAATAAAACCATACAGAAAAAAAAATTGAACGTTAAGAAAATTCGATTTTTTTCAGTTTCCTGTGCAAAAAACCGGGGTTCGGTATTTTCGCGCTCAAGTAAAATATTACGTAAAGCATTACGTTAAATGAAAGTATGACGTAACAACGTGGCACCAGTGAGCCGAGCCGTAAAAATCCATCTTCCTCATTAAACTGTCCTCCACGCTCCATTTATTAGCGTTCGCCGCGAAAATTGTCCGCGGATTAAAATGCGATAGTCTATCGGACGAATATCCTTCGAGCTGTGCGATGTTAAATTGCCTCGGTGATACAAACCGAACACACAGACAGGGGATTCTCGGTGAATTAAAAATGTGAACGAAAAAGAAAAGAATAATGAAAAGAAACGAATCGCGTGACTATCTGTAGTAGGTAAGTAAAGCGGGCTCTCGAGATCGCGTACACCGTACGACGAAGATAAGTATGAGTAAGTGCAGGCGGTTTAGTGCAGGCCAACAGAAAGAGATAGTTTAGAGCGAGGGATAGAAGTGAGGG
Source organism: Listrodromus nycthemerus (assembly GCA_963978505.1). NCBI lineage: Eukaryota > Metazoa > Arthropoda > Insecta > Hymenoptera > Ichneumonidae > Listrodromus > Listrodromus nycthemerus. The sequence continues at coordinate 5,013,281 of OZ021687.1, forward strand.
AAAATGAGCTGAGAGCTGAAGATAATAAAAGAAAATAAAAGAGGTAAACACAAAAAAAAAGAAAAAGGTAAAAGGAAAGAAAAGAGTGAAGAGTGGGAACGAAACCTCTCGCCACTGCGAGCTACGACCCGGTTTTCACGAGGTGTGTACCACGATACATGTGTATACATTGGCATATATACACAAGTGTACGTATGTACATCTATATATTTTGTAGACAGAGCCGTACAGAATACAAGAGAATACACAGAGTACACACCCAAGAAACGCTAACGATAAATGCCCTGGAGTTGGAAGAATCAAAGCCAGTGGATAATTGCCGGATAGCGAGTTTCCATATCCAGGTCGTTGGGACGCGATGGGACTCGGGTTATAGATCTCGTTTCGATAATCGTCCTCCAACAACTCTTGGCCATGTACACTGTGCTGCGCTATCAGCGTTATCCGGATCGTGTACTGCCTTTCCGAACGGCGATGGGTGGATTTTATAATTAAAAGCTTAAAACGTCACAAAACAAAAAAAAATAAACGGCGATTGCAATGCGGTGATTTTGTTCGACTTCATGGCTGTGGTGTAACGAGGTGCAATTAGAATTAAAATAACGCCGGCATTTACTCAAAATGACTGCGTTATTTTTCAATTATATGTATGATGTTTATGGCTGTGGTAGAATGGGTCACAAATTTGGACGATGGAAATCATGACATCGAGGCTCAAAAACTGAGGAGATTTTTCCTTTGAAGTGTTTCTCCAAAGCGCACCGTTCGCGAGATACGGGCGAACGAAGTCGCCAGCCAATGGGACGGTGCTGTCGACCGTAGCGCCATCTGCCGCGCGCCACTCATTGGTCGAACTTCAACTGAGCGTAACTCGGAATCTACGCCGTATATCAAAATTTAGCAAAGGAAATATTTTTTCAATTTTCAATCCTGAATACGCCTTCACGATTTTTAATCTATTCCATAACACCTTAAGTCCGTCATCACCGAATTAAAAAATGTTCAACTAATTCACTAACAAAAAAAACACATATTTTAATTTCGTTTCAGGGTACGGACGATTGGCTCTCGCCAACTCGCGTATGTAACAAAAAAAATAAACAAAAAGACTTTGCCGTCGCGCGTGAGTCGCTCACGAGCGGAATATTTTACGAATCGCCGTCGAGCATACAAGGTATTATTGTGTTGTCCCGCAGTTCGACGCTCCTTCGCGTAAACATTCCGTGTGTCTCTCGACGCCAAATAAAATTACGGAGAAAATAGGCGCGCACACGGCGTGCCCGTGAACGAAAGGACGACCCGGATTTGTTGCCTACGAGTCGAACTGTACAGAGCGCCGTTCCCCATTGGGTACGGCGTTGTAAAGTCCGTCGCCGCAGCAACACGCCCGTCGGCAAGAAATTACGTTACCTCGTGTGGGGTAATTGCCTTCGGTCGTACTACTCTCCGTGGAGAACACCGAAGACTCGATCCCATATCCAGGCCGTGATGCAGCGTGATCGCATGCATCGTCGTTCATTCCTCTTTTCTCTAGTTTTAGTCCTCGCGCACGGTTTCTCTTGTCTCTCCCAGGAGAGAGAGAGATACAGAGAGAGAGAGAGAGAGAGAGAGAGAGAGAGAGAGATATAATGACCTCTACCGTTAGTCTCGAAAATCGATTGGGACGCTCGACTCGGCACGGGGAGTGCGAAAACTACCAGAGAAGTAGCAGATAAGTTTCGCATTTTCCATAATACACATTTCATGCTCACTTGTTATTCTTGTCTAAATTTGATCGATCCTGGAACAACGAAACACCAAAATTAGGACCAAAGTTTCTTGTCCACAAACTTTCAAAATTATTTTGTAATTCGTTGCATTAAGTTTATAATTTTCTTAAGTGTTATTAAAATTTTGGAAAACCTTTGGATTCAACTTTCGTAGTGACTGGTATAGACGAGATGTAAATACGTGAAGACTTTTGCCGCCGTTGGAAACATGTCGGACAGAGGAGTTCCAGGGTGAGACGGTTGGAGGTTCTATTCTGGGATTTAGGTGTGCGCCAGAACCGACTGAAAAAGCGGATGCATAACGGGAGGCAAATGTGCAACGGGTGAAACGAAGCCAGTATCAATAATCGCAACCGAGATTCGTTGCTTCTTGAACAAAAGAAATAATCGTCTTCGGGACGTGAAGGTGAGACCGAATGCCGAACGTGTGAAAAATAGAGGTCGAATTTTGCGATGCATTTTTTCTCCCGGGAACAACACGCTGGGCGATGCGAATAGAACTCTCGTGAAAAGTTGCCTTGCTCCTTCTGCTTTCTAATTCTAAAAAAAATAAAAGAATTTCAAACACATATTTCTAAACCTCATTCAAAATCTACCGAGCAGAAACGAGTTTCATGAATGTGTCGACGAGTTAAAAAAAAAAAAACATTCATAATCCATGTCCCGAAAAATATGCTATATAAACGGAAATTCTGTAAAAGAAAAAAAAAAGGCATTTACCCTTTCTCTTCCTTAACGAGTAAAAGAAAAAACCCTCGCCCAAAATCTACCGACGGGAAATGACTTTTTCAAATTTCCCGAAGAGTTAAAAAAAAAATGTCTAAATCGCACCTCCGCCTCGGAAATGATTCGGTGCTTCGCGAAAACTCGATTGGCCGATCGGACGGCTTCCGCGCGGCGAGTCAATTACGATTGCCAGCGTTGCAAAACGAAGCGTGGTAGGTCCGGGAGGCGTTCGGACAGACAGCGTCGCCGCTTCCCGAAATCGAATTGCCACGAATCGAGGTAGAGCCGATACAAGCAACGTTGACCGGAAGAGCCGGGCGATCGGTGTTCGTCCACCCGTCGTTTCTCCGAGCGACGACTCCGGGGAAAACTGCAATGGTGTCGCGATACGGGCCAGTGACCGCGCGAAGAAGGAGTTTCGGTCGATCAGAAATACCGAGTAAGCAGGAGAGCTCGGGCGGAGGTGCAGAGCGTGACATAGATGAAGTACTACGACGAGCCGAGGGGTTCGAGGCGGGTTGGGTCGCAAACACCACCAGCGACCACCGCGACGCGGTCGCTACGTCCGTTATTATGATGATTATACGGGATGGAGCTGTACGGCGCTCGCCAGCGCGCTCGTTCAGTGGCGGCGCAAGTAAACTTAGCCCTTCGCTTGCGACACGAAAGAGCAGGGAGAGCCGACGGCAACGGAGGAGTTGCGAGCCACGAGGTAGCCCTCTTTTGAGAGGTGAAGAAGAAGGGGCGAGGGAGAGGAGGGGAAGAGCTTGGCCGTGCTTGCGCTCGGGGTCAGCCAGCCGCGTTACGAGGACGACGAACAACTGCGCTAATACCATCGAAAGGCTTCGCTCCGGGGTAACGCCGGTCATGTTTACGCAAACTCTCGGCGCTTCGAGTTAGCGAGGAGTTCTCGCTGAAGTTTCGTAATTGAAAACGATGAAGATTTTTTTTATTGTCAGTGGAACGAGTACCGGTGGTAGAAAAAGTTTTGGGAGATGAACGTCATTGAGCTTCGAATTATCGCGGAATTTTTAATGGAATTTTGGAAAAAAAATAATATATCGAGTCTATTGAAGGTTTGGGTTTTTATCGAGTTTATCGTATTTGCAGAGATTCATCGTTTTTAATTCGATTTTATTGAGGTTTTCTTGTTTTGCTATTTTTAATACAGGGAGAGAGATTGATTAGTAAAAGAATTTTTTTAACGGGCTCGAGGTGGGTGAGAGTCATGAAAACATAAGGTTTTACTGGCTCCTCCTTGGGGACCGGAAAATGATCGATGTGGACGTGAAACAGCTGCTCTTCTAGTAATCTCACGAAAGCTTTCTCATTTTTCTAACAGTCAGTTTGCACGGGGGCATAAAAAACACTATGATTTTTCCATTACTTTATCCCGTACAATTCAGACAGTCGAGAAAGACCAAAATTATACCGTTATAAATTTTTTTAAATCCAATCTCGTTATTCACAAAAAATTAAAATAAACGCAACTAATCCCACTTATCGTACGAAAATATAAGTAAACAAAAAAAAAAGTTTCCAACTAAATTTCTTGCATCGCCCAGTCCCACCCGGCCAAGTATTATTTCCGTAGCTGCGCTTGCTTTATAACGTGAAAAACACGGCTATGTATAATTTCAAATTAAATTCAATATACCTTTTCCTCTTTATAGAATTAATCTCACAAATTGTCATGCAAAAAATTGAACTCTGCAACGACAACTTCCCAACGGGATTTCTCGCGTCGACCAAACCCCGCCCGGCCAAATATTATTTCGGTTCTGTTATTATTTTCGTGGAACCTGTAGCTCTCGCTTGCGTTATAACTTGAAAACTCGTCTATGTATAAAATTACGTGCGAGGAATAGTCTCGGTCGCGATGCGTATGACATAATGCTCTAAGAACCGAGCCACGGCGACGGCACAGTGAGAAGCGCGTAATCGTCGATTCTACACATCAGTGGGACGGAAAGCGCGAGACGTCAGCTTCGGACACGAGAGCGAAACGGAAAACATGAGCGAATCGTATTCGCCCGAGACTCGAGTGGTTCGTAGACTATTGTGTGTTGATTCCGAGAGAAGAACGGTGGGGAAGGGCGGGGAGGGGGGGTGGGGGAGAGAAAAAGAAAATTGTGCGGAACGTCGCTGCGGCAAGTTTTGTGTATAGTTATAGTTGACGCACAAGTTGGGAGGATAATTGTCGCCAAGTGCGCTGCGACGACGCGTGGAAATTTTCTTCTTCTTTCCCTTCTAGTTGAGGAGAGACGGAGGTGGGGTTTTGGGGGGGGGGGGGGGGGGGAGAAGAAGAGATACAGAGAAGGCGCGCGGTTTCATCAGAAATAGCGGACACTCCCGGTTTAATAAGACGAGTCGAGAAAATATGGTCATGGGAGAGATGAAATTGTAAAGAGGAGAAATTGTCGGGGAACTTTTATAGTCGATAAACGGTCGGAAGATTCTTGGCCGCTTTAGTTTTTAATGTTGTTTCAAACCGTAAAGGTAAGATCCTTCCCCACCGAAAGTTTCTTTCCATAAAATCGACTTGAGTTCAAGATTAAGTTAAAACTTGAATTTTAATTTGAGCTTAAACTTGAATGCACATTCAAGTTGAAACGTAACTTTGAATTCACGTTTTAACTTACGATTTGTTTGTTTGAAACATCAAATGTGTGAGGAAACTGAAAAACGTCAGTGAGCACGTTTATTTCGCGTATGAATCAGAGATCTGTCGGTCTGAGAATTTCGCTATTAATCTGTGGGATAAGAGTGCCGTGCAACGACGTAAGATCGACGCTGCCAAAAACGCAAAAGAAACATCCGTGTTGGACTAATCGAAAGGGAGAATGAGTGACCGTGTGGGAGAGCACGAGAAATCCGGCAAGTTGTTATAAACCCGCGGATTTTCGTGGGCGTTGGATGAGAGATAAGTGTGCGAATAGCGAGAGGAATAAAAGACAAATCCGAAGGAATGAGAAGAGATAGAGTTTGAAGTGCCAATCGCCCAGTCGTCGACAAGCTGATGCAAGGCTTTCCTCGGCAGGAAACATCGGTTACGTACTGTGCCACTCGTCGTCGTACGTCTATATGCATATGTGTCTCTATATATATATATATATATATATATATATATATATATATATTTATATATACATATATATGCATTTTACTAAGCGCACACACAACGCTAATTATATCTTTTGCATCTAGACGTTATATATCGGCCTACATATTCTGCACTTCAGGTCGGACGTCATTTTACAGAGGGTGTGTAAAGGCTTATAAAGTTCACGGTTGTTAAATGGTTAAAAAGAAAAACTTGTACTTTTTTTTAGAACTGAATGCATAAAGTGTGCTGGAAAATTTATTCGGTTCTTGTTGCCGGGTAAATATTGGAAATTGTCAAATATTGGTGTGCTAAAAAAACCGATAGATCGAATCGGGATCACGATTGAAATGCAGTACTCGTCAATTTTAATAATAACAAAAAGGGGGCGACTGTGACCTTGTGGTCGAATAAATAGATGCATCTATAGCTTGGATGAGAAACTTTTGTACTATTTGTAAATATGTATGTATGTATCTCTTGGTGAAATGTTCTAATTGAGAGTTCGATGATCCATAGAACTAATTGAATGTGTTGAAACGAATTGAAATTTACAATTTAAAAAAATTCTCTATATTTCCAATGATGGAATTTGGTGTCGATATTTCATCGAGTTACGAGGAAACATTTTTAAAGCGATCAAAATACAGAGATTAAGCATTTATAAAATGAAATGGAGAATTTAAAAAAATGGTTCTTTTTTGTCTAGAAAACTTCTATGAAAAAGCGTTTTTGTCACTATTTAACGTTCTCAGAGAGGGAGCTTTGTTGAAAATCTATTTCCAACAATCGAAGTCGCTCTACAATTGGTCGTAGAAATGAAAAAATACGAAATCAGTCATTTTTTTAACACTCGCGATAAAAGTTTCTTATCAAATTATTTGATCCGTCGTCGTCTCAGAGAAATATTTGGCGTATTTTTTCCGACAGATAACAAATCCCTCACTTGTTTGACTCGCAGCTTAAATGAAAATATGAGTCTGTTGCAGTGTTAATTAGTCGCATTAGGTGCAATGTAAATTCTGCGAAAAAAAATGCAATCTAATAAGAGAGAAAAAGTTGGTCCACTTAATACTAAATTCCATTTGAGGTTCTGTTCAGCTCAATAAGTAAAAAAAATTATAAGGTCGAGTCAAGTACAAGGCGTTTTTCAATAAAACCACAGCTATTTCGATGAGAGAGAAAAAACTGAATAATTACCTCTGAAGAGCCAGCTTGATATCGAATGTAAGTGTGGCGCCGGTGTCCACGTGGAATATGTACAGCATCTTTGAGCCGGTCACAGGTCTGCGATGCTTTCGAAGATCAGGTCCCAGCAGCCACCCTTATCCTTATGGAATGATTCTGGCATCCGCCGTCCCTCTTTCCAACACGCTTAGCTCTCGACTCAAAAAAAAATTTCTTCCAACTTGGTTCTTCCAACTGGTCTCTTTCAAAAAGAATAATCTTTTTTCTTGTTCAACTTCCCCTTCCTCGGCAGCTCCAACAGTCAGCTCGATCGGGGCCGTACCCCACGTTTCCCACCGATCGCGAGGACGGCCCCCGTCGAACGAATACTCATGGATCAGCGGATCTTAGTCTCCGACAGTTCGCCTCCAAATTTCGTTGAGCTCTTGCTAAAAGAATTTTGATTCTTTGTAACGGATATCATTCAGATCCCAATTCACCTCAGAGTCCGCTGTCTGCAGGGTGACTGCGAGACGTTTCCTCTCTGCAGCTGCGTTCGAATCCTGCGTTGAAAGATTTCCAAAAATTTTCTCTCGAATTCTTATTCCTGTTTGACCAAGAAAAATTATCAGAAATCTTCGAACTTCCTATACTCTGCAAAGCTCTCCGTCATTGACAAGGTTATTCTCTTCTCATAACAAAAAGAACCTCACTTAGGAAAAACGATTGGTGTTTCCTCTTCAAAAGGAAAGAATAATAACAAACAAAAGAAAAGTCCGTGTTATTATTTTACCCCAGTCTCTTAATCTGCAATTTTTCGTTGTTTGACTTTTGTCCCAATCCGAGGTCGAGTAGTGGCGCAGATCGTTCGCCGAGAAGTTGCTCGCTACGATTTTCTTTCCCCGACTTAGCTGCCGATCTTCGTCTCGAAGTTTCCAGTCTCTCGTTATTTATTTTCAACACAAAAAACAGGGACAACACTGCGCGCGAAGAAAAAAGGAATCTTCCTGCTGGGAACTCGAGGGACTTCGCGAATCGGTCGCTCTCGTCCAAGTTCCGAATCAATCTTGTTCGTTCACACAGTCTCAAATATCCTTCGGATAGACGAACGAATTGACTTATTTATTTACAAAGAGAAGAAAGAAAAATGGATCGAATCGATTTCGTTGAATGCAAGCGGAGGATATATGTTATTTTATAATTTTTTTTACTGGGACGCTCGAGGCGACGCGACTTGTCAGTCGGACGGCACAAGCGAGCCTGACGGCTTAGCAGCAGCAGCGGCGGCGCAGTGCAACGAGAGTCTCACGTACTCGTCGGATGGCAGGGCGATCAGCTGCTCGGCCAAAACAAAGCACTCGCGCACCGTTCAGATTCTCCGCCGACTGCTTCGTTTCTACGTTCGAAGACGTTCACTCGACTGTCGATGCGCTAAACACACGTTGCGTGTATGTGAGTCATGCAATCGCAGTGTTCGATTCTTCGTGTTTCTATGTGACTCGACCGGGGACCCGCGATTTCTACCTGTTGTCTTTTATCGCTGCGTGTCGTTTTCTGCGCACTTACTTTTTTTTAAAATCGGAAGCGGATTTAACGAAGTATCGAACGCGATAGCCGCGATAATTTATACCCGTGGCCAGGCCAGACCCCTCGACGAAGGGACTAGAAACAGCAGCGAGACCGCTGCCTCTCGTCAAACAAAGCTGCGCCAGTAGCGCGAAACGAATGCGCGAGCCACAGAGTCCGAACAAAGAGAGTCTCTCAGGGGGACTCCGCTCATACCTCGGTTTTGCTGCACTTTTTCGCTCACGATCTTCCTGCAGCTTTAGTTTTAATCTTTTTTCATTGTTTTTGTTTTTATTTTTCCAACCTTCGGATCGTCCTGTTTCCCGTCGCGCTGCAAACTAATTCTCGCACGATTTTATCGGGTTTGACGCTCGGTTAGTTTTTTTTTCTTAATGCAGGATCTCAGTCCTTATTTATTATGGCTTTTAATCTGCGTAGATTTTTTAATCTTTTTTTTTGTACAGTTTCGTGATTACTAAGTCTTGTTTTTATTTTGCTTAAGGTTTATTTTATTCGTATAGTTTTTGTTTGTTGCGACGCGCGTTTTATTTTGTTTCGGTGTTTTTGGCTCTCGTTTAACTCTCGTTATGTTGGGTTATATTTATATTGTTTGTTGTTTTTCTAATAACGGGAGTGTTACAACTAGCTCGGCCCGATGCCGCTCGACATTTTGCTCTGACGCACAGCGTCGCCAGCTGTTTACTGCGAGTTGAGACTGCCGTGCTCGGAGACCAAGCACGGAGGACAGAACGGTCCGATTCCGGTGAATAGTTGCTGGGCGAGATATTCCTGCGCTGTGGACGGCGCAGTGGGGAAGGCGAAAACACAACGGCCATTGCATGCGCGCGGATTATGCGCAGATTGTTTTAAATGCATGTTTATAATGCGTTGGTCATTGAACATCGCATACATCGTGTCCGTTCTCGTTGAACCTACGTGTTTTATGTAGTTGATATTGCGGCTGAGGAAACATTGTCAAATCGATACACGGAAAAAAGGTTAGTCAAGCTTCGGCAAAGCAAATTGTTAAAAGCTAAAAAGTTAAGCGCCGTGCTGAAAATTGCGAACGCAGCGTCTGCTCGCTCGATGGTACAGCGAGCTGCAGTTATAAGTGGACAATGTATATGATGTGATCTGGGTCAGCGATAAATCGACCGATGTTGACACGAGACTTTTTCTCATTAAAATCATTGCCGTTCGATCGCACTCGTCGACTCGTTGGGACAATTATAATAGCTTGCGGGACTTTGTATCTCTCGCGGTAAATTAATGGAGATTGGTGATAATATGGAAGGACTATTTCATTTGTTTTATCTTTGAGCAACGTTTTCTACTCGCAGCATTATTTTTATGTCACGTCGTTTACACCCAATCTGTTTATTGATGAGAACATTTTTTTGCAATATTATATAACAAAATAATTAGCACGTTAACAACGAAAAAATGTTTTATTTTGTGGAGATGTTAATAATTGTACAAAGTCGTTAAGTTTTCGTCCATGGAAAAAGGACAATTGCATTCATTCTATCATTGAGGAACATTTTCTATTCAGAGCGTTGTTTTTATTCAAAATTTATTTTTATCTAAGAACGTATTTAAAAAATATATCGAAATCAATTGAAAAAATTGAAACAGAAAAATATAGTATTAATACAAAGATTGCTATTCCTCATGACTAAAAATGAAAAATAAATAAAAGAGGCTCACATCCATTAATGGATTTCGCCATGCGTGGATGAAAAATGAAGGGAGTAAGTCGAGACAAAAAAACGAGTGTTTCGCGTTTTCATCGTATTTTCGTAGAGTTGCGATGCGGCAGTGCTGCCGGTGATGGCTCTGCCGGTCGTGGCTCGTACTAAGCGTCGTCGAGCGGCCATTGTTCTCTTCCGTGTGGAGTGTCTTTGGCAGCCGCGACTCAACGCACAGAGGACGCGGTGTGTAACGCGCAACGAATAGCACAAGATATCAAAATAAATAAACCCGAGTCACAGATTTCGCCCAAGATGTCACAGCGAGCGTCCATGGATTAACGTTTCACGGATCGTTTCTCGAGTCATGACGAATGTAGTCCTGGAAGAATCGCCGCTCGATGGATATACAGAAAGTTTGGAAGACTTTAGGTACGTTGTATAGCTATAGTTATCCACCGCGCGTGTGTTTACTGCTCTTATCGATTTTCGTTCTCGCAGTCGTGAGAAAATGCACGATATTTCCTCGATCTGCCTTCGAGATTCTGACAAATTAATCCTTCAAAGAACGACGATAAGCCCGGCTTGGCCGAGGTACTCGTTTAATATCCAATTTATAAAGGCGCAGTCGACGTTTGGGTACAAAAATATCTCGTGAACTTGGCGAGTCGTTCACTCGTAACGCGTTCTCTAATATTCTCACGCTGTGTCCCTTTTCGCGACCATTATTATGCTTTATGCGAGCTCTGTCTCATATAACAACTTTCATTCCTGAAACGAGACTCATCGCGTCGGCGAGACACGCTCTTGTCCGGCGATGACTGTACAGGAAGATTCTCGAACGTGTTTGAACCTGCAGAGCAAATAAGAAATCAAAGGAGAGAGAATCGGTCCCTTCTCGTTCGTAGCTGCAGGTAGACAAGAGGGCGGGCTACGGATATATTCCTACGACCTCGAGACCCAAAGATATGACGCAGCGTTGCCACGTTACCGGGACATTGTTCCTGCTAGAATTTATATACATACCTAAATACACATTGTACATGTACATGTACGTAGACTCATAGAATTTCATCATTGTCGGAAACCAATGGAAACGACTGGCAAATAATAAGTCGTTTATCGATGCGCGATCGCTCAAGTGCAGCACGCGATGAATCATTTTGAGACTTATCAGCGAGGAAACGAACATTCAAGGAGAACATTTTTGTAAACTGGTTTTTTTTCTGGAAGACTTTCGAAGATGCGTAGCTGAGATATAAACAAATATCTGATTCCTTGAGAGATTAGGACTTGGGATTTTTTTTGAGGTTATGTAAAAGAATCATTGCCATACCCCAAGTTTCATGGTCTCTGAAACGTGTTCGTTACAGGCTTTGGTTACAGACTGAGTTTCACGTGCCTTAAAACCACGCGAAGCCTCGCAGAACACCGGTGTTTCCTCGATCGGTGACAACGGCTGTGATACATTTTTTTAAAAGCTTGCTTCGAATCGTTCAACTTGTTGCGAAGAATTAATTCGATTCACGATACACGTTAGCTTTTAGTGCAGTAAACGCTGTTCGAGGTAATGCAAGAAATAAGCCCTATAATAACAACAATGACGATAGCTTTTAGCAGCTTTCGCGACCGGAAGTCGCAACATGCCCGAGGCTATATCCACGTCCGCCGTCTTTTTACCACGGACGTTCGATTTCATTAAAATTCAATGTACACACTATGAGGACTATCTAACGGTGCGGATGGCATTGTATTCCGAACCTCTCGCGTGCAAGTACGACTCGCGGACTTTCAATTCGCGTGTCGGATACTTTCGACGATAGATCGGGGCGCGTCTACCTTAGGTCACGGCATGTCGATTATCATTGTTAAGTCGATCGTCGTTCGTTTACGTACCGGAGCTTCATAAAATGGGAATGCAGAATAATGTATCGCAGTATTAATGCGAACAAAGTAAATTATAAATTCAATTTTCACCTCAAACCTGACCTATTCAGTTGCTGAAGGTAAACAAAAAAAAAAAAAAAAAGTTTACAATGTAACAAGGAGAGAACGTCGATAGAAAAAAAAATGTACTACCGTCCACACGTTAAAAAAGATACACGTTAATAATAATTATGATAGTATCGTTAATAATAGAATAAAATGGAAGAATGAGGAAAAAAAGTTGCAGTACTGCGCACTATCAATGACCGGGACGTTTACCCTAGTTACATCTATCTTGCACCCTACGATATATGTATAGATATTGGGTAGTAGAGTGCGGGAGGGGGGAGGGAGCAATCGGACACGTGGCAACGTACATACCGAATCGGGATAAACGCAGACTGGCGAGTTTGCTATAGACGATTCGTATATACAGCGTGTGTATTTTTACTGTACAAGCGGACGGTGAAGCGTGTTAGGCTGGCGCGCGGCTTCCACGAAACCCGGCAGTAGAATGTAAACAGAATTGAAGTGAAACAGCGCCGGAAAAGTATACGCAGGGCGAAGAGTGGTGGCTCTCCAGGCGTGAAGATCCGAATCACTCGTAGCTCGGTAGCACAAGCGTATATTCTGCAATACAGCGCAACGTGTTTCCTGAAGTTCATCGCCACCGAGATAATGTAACATTAGTGGATTATTCGCCGATAATTCTCGGTGGGAAAATATCTTCTTTTTTTTTTTCCACGATATCTACTTTTGCTCTTTGGATCGCGGTGGGTCGATAATTTATTTACGGACATGGTACAAATATTTATTCGTTATACGACGTTGACTTTATTAACCCTTCGTAAGTCACACCTTAATCCCCACCATGAGGCGCTACCGTGGCAATGCTTGTACTTTCCATCCGTCGATCCCGTTTCGGTACGGTTTTAGGCGGCGCAACTTACGTGGGGCAATTATTAACCCTTCGAAGAGGCAATTATCCGACACCTGCATTTGTAAATTTTGAAATGATCCATTACCTTCGAAATACGGTTTGAGAAAAAATTGGCAAATTCGAGCTCAAAAAAAAAAATCTTATATACTAATAGCTTTCCCAATGACCGTTGGCCATTTTTTTTACGTAAATCGTGTTAGCTCGGAGGCATGAGTCATTCGTCTTTTACGCTTAGCGAAATAAACCAAACGGTACGGAATGAATATTCATTTCCTTGCTATCGACCCAAATATTATAAATAAATAAAAATTACCGTTAGTCACACCGAAACTTAAGATTAACGTCTAGGTTTGTGTTGCGCGTGCGCGGTTATTCAGATATGTGCGACGCAGAAGCGATCCGCACGTGGCAACTGGTGTGTTGTGTATATGCGTGCGGAAAGCCAAGGGAATCGGATGTTAGCCCCCCCTAAAATATCCACGATCCACCACAACGAAGAACTGTTGCATCATAGAACTTAACTCGGTTCAGCGGTATGCTTTTTTTTTTTCGACGAGCAAAGCGAACATATTCGAGAGTTTCCGATAGATTGTGTCGGTACGATTCGATTTACCGAACACGTCCTATACGTATACACTTGGTCCTATCTTTGGCTAAGTCAGCTCTACAAATATCCCGCTCGCTCGCCCGAGCTCGTGTCTATGTATACACAAAGCGTATCTCTAGCTACTTAATACGCAGTGTTGATGATCCACGTGGCAGAATTTTTATCGTTACTATCGTGCGCGCAATTTTTTATTTATGTCGCGAAATTTGGCATTAGGAAATAAATCTGCCGAAAGTCTATAAAATCCATGGCTTGTGTGTGTGCCATTCACGGAATTTATCGAATGTATAAATTACAAAATAAATTAAATCTACTTGAACAAATGACCCTCGATCGCTATGATAATATAATTCAAAAATATTTTATAAATATGCAAACGACCATTCGATCTTTCCAGTAAACAAACCGAAAAAAGAATCAATATTTTTTAGTTCATCGAAATCGAATATTTTGCGATACATTAGATTTATCTATTTCCTCTCGGTTAAACTTTCCCGGAACTCTCTATCTTGTTCATTAACCCGCTCCACCAATCTTATCTCGTTCTATAATAATAGCGAGCATCCTTGGTGCTCCACGTGCGTTTGGCTGACTATGTATCCGGGCGATTTTTTATTTACTTTGCGATAACTTTCCTTCACTCCCAACATTTTTTTAAAACACAACTATCCTGTCTAATATCTTATAGTGTAACGATAGTTCGAAATTGTGTCCGCCGAATGGTGTGCGATACTCTGATGAAGCAAAAAAAAATATTGCCTTGAATTCTCTAGTAGGAGTATTTGAGGAGGAATAAACAGAAAAAGCTTTCCGCTCGCCGGCGCTCAAGCAGCCACTGCGCATGCGTGCCAAAGTGACGAAATTCGTCGCCCAAATTCGATGACTGCGAGGTCTGCCATCAAAAGTGGGTCCGCGTTTCTGAAAGAGTTCTCTCGAATGAATGGAGAAAAAAAGAAAAAAAAACCCGCGGGAAAAGATAGACAGACGTTATTATAATAAGAAACGAGCGCCGGACGCGCTCGCACGTGGGTTTCTTTTGCGTCTCGAGAAGAGGCGAGAACGAGTTGTGCTCGTGGGTCCGAAAGCAAAACATTGGACAGAAAACTCGTAGGAAAAGGCAAGCTTCGTTTTGCGATGCTCGAACGGTGGGAGCGACCGTTTCTACGACGTTTGAAGGTCTCTCAGTCCTCGGCTCTGGCGTGATGCAGGCTTAGTTAACTCTGAGTTGACTAGCGTTACTTTAGCGGGCAAACAATTATTAGCCACTCGAGAGAAGACCTTTAGAATCACAAGAATGCATGCATTTTTCTAACATGAATTAATTGATATAAGATTTTCTTTAATTGCAGAGTCCAAATCTCATTTTACAATCTCAATTGTTCAATGTTAATTGCAAAGAAAGCAGTTCCGGATGCCATGGTTTGTGAGAAATTCAGCTGAGATTCTCCAGCGATTAAATCTCAAAATTCAAACTGATTGGCGTGTGTTTTGTGCAACACTATTGACTAGAAAGGACTGCCAATGACTGTCGGACGTCCAGCGACGAAACTGATATATAATATACAGCTGGAGAGTCGAGTAGTAGCTGACAGGCATGCGGGAGTTGCGTGTACAGCAGGAGCGAGGTCAGGCTCACGCACGTGTTAAGCGAGAGCGTTAGAATGCGCCAACTAACTCACATAGTACTATACTGTAGTGGTTAGTGTCGGATAAAATTTGTAGTGGGAGAGGCCACGCTGCGCTTTGCTGGTTCAGGGATCTTCTCGTCGACGACGTCACGAGAGCCTCGTTCCGCCTATTCCTGACTGATGCCGTACCAAGGTTGATTAGTGGCTTCCCGGGTTATCGACTGATTCTTTTTTTTTACGCTATATATATAGCGCCTGTCTACCTCCTTTTTGTACCCTATCGTTTTCCTGGTGGATCTGGCAATTTTGTCCTTTTGTCGGTTCGCCGAACTATGCTCTACTTATTTTAGAATCGATAAACCTTCGGTTCATTGACTGCTGTTCCGAATCACGATAAAACGGTATTTCCGATCAAAAAAGTTTCACTGCTTCGATTCCGTTAATCACCAATAGTTCGTAGGAGGAAAGAATAATTCGAACGTCGTGTTCTAGTTTCAGTTTTTTTTTTTTTTCCTGCGTTAATCCAGAGTTGATACTGTTAACCTTTTTTTGTCCCTGAATAGTCTCTCAATGTCGCTTCTGACGCGAAAGACTTTGTATCAGCGCTAAGTGTTTGTAGATACGATTACCGACGATCGGTAAATCTCGCTGTTTATCTTCGGATGCGAAAAAGCGAGTTATCAATTTTTACGAGCAATTTCACAAGAAAAAACAATATTACGTCTGATCTTAAAAATTATTTTTCTAATTGCGAAACATTTATTATAATGTAACTATCTTTGATAATTTTATCGTTGCGCAAGTCCGGAAACTACTAATTATATTTTCCTCCATCGGTTCATCACATTGATATATTTTCAATAGTTTTCGATAGTTTGTTTCGACTCTTCTGTTAATTTTTTCCTGATTCGTACGGTCCAATTGGTTTCGAACCACTCTCATTTGTAACGATTATACCGGTTGCGAGAGATAAAGCATCGACGTTTGGAGCGGTACGACGCTGCAACGCAGTGTGTCGCCTCAGGTTTGCGACGCAGCTGAAAACGGTCATTGGATCTCCGATCCTATTTAAAGTTGACTCCTCTTATCTTTTTCTTTCGACAAACATTAACTGCAACATTAAATTATTTTGGTTTTTGTTTTTATTTTTTCGTTTCTTTTATTGAATCGCTGGTCTTTGCAAATCAACAATTACGCGCTCGCGGGTTCGAGCCTCTCTTTTTTTATTATTATTATCTTGTCCAACATTCGTTTCGCTCGCTGTGCGGCGCTCGTAGAAACCCGCGATCACACGTTCGATGCAACAATCGTTCGACCAAATGCGTCTCCCCTTCGCTCGCTCTATAATATTAATTCTCATCGATATAATTGTCTCCGAGGTTATACACGAGTCTCTCTCTTTCCTTGTTCATGTATTCGTGTGAGTGTTTTTCTGTCTGTGTAGTCGTTTTCTCTTAAACGTGAAATATGCGAAATTTAATAATTACGCGAGTGTACAATTACATTGTCTGTGTTAATCGACGTGACAATATAGAGCTTCAATGATTTCTTTTTTTCTTTAATATAATAATAGTGATAATAATAATTAATAATGATAATGGTAATGATATACAATAATAACGAGATATACTAATTCGTATTAATTAATATTCAAGAGATAACAATTAAAATATACATACATATAAATTACGAATGTGTTTTATATATGTATATGATAAAATTCAATCTGATTCATGATATGGTTCTCTCTCACTCTCACATTATCTCTTTCTCTCTCTCTCTCTCTCTCTCTCTCGTCCCCTCCCTCACTCGCTCGTGACAAAATGATTAACAATTCAACGATGTTTCTCGTGATTCGTACGACACTCTTTTTTTATTTTTTTTCTAAATCCTTGTTGCTCCTCGCGAAGTTTCCCCACGACTCATCTCATTATCATTCCAAAGCACATTTGCATCACAATTATCGTTTATTCAGACAAACGCGCCTTCTTCCAAATCCAATTATCAAATTTGTTTATGTTTAAGACGCAATAATTAATCGTATATATATATATAACTCAAATATAGATTATACATATATATATATACCCATATATATACGTATATATATATATTTATATATAAATATTTATATATAATATATACAGTGAACGTGTCTATTTGAATTTTCTATTTTTTCGAGTTTCTTTTCTTTTCGATCACTTTTTCATAAACTTGTTTTCAGCGCTTGTATGTCGATGTTCAAGCGTTCTGTCACGTCGGTTCGAGATCGCAACGTGCTCGTCCAGACACACACATATTAATAATTTTTTTTCATCGCCTTTTGACAAAAAAAAATGGTAAATGTTCTCGTAAATCCTTAGAATAAAAAAATCAATTGGCAGAAATACGACGATTAATTTTTATATTTTTTTTCCTCACATTTCGAATACAATCGATGTTTTGCGACGTTCTCGCAGCAACTCCGTGACTTTCGTCACGTTCGCTATGAGAGATCGATTGTTCGCCAATCGTCATTTTCCCCTCTCCCACCTCTGATAGTACCGAAATAGCTCGCGACGAAAGATTCTTTTTATAGTGCAGTTCTCCCTTCGGTAACAAAGCTCTGCCCCGAATAAAACACAAGTTTAATTTGAAAAAACAAGAACAACAATTTTATGCGTTTAACTTTGACCTCTGAAGCTCGCAGACCGAGATGATGCGAAGGAACGAGACGGAAAGTGGGAACGATAATGCCATACTAATTTATACGTCGTTTCACAACGATTGGCCGATGCGTAGTCGGGAAAAATAATCGAAAGTCAAAGTGCGTCTCGACTCTTTCGCGCTCTCCCTCTCTCTTACTCTCGACGGGACCGCGCGGGGGTAACCGATAATCTTTTAGTAATAAAGATACGTAGCGCATTTTTTTACAATTCTTTTCCATAACGTTACAAATTTTTTTTTCACCCCCGCCCTTTTTTTAATTATCAATCTCTAAGAAAAAATCAAACGTTTACATTATTTTCACCTTCAAAAATTCAAAGTAACTCGATTTCAGGTTTCTAAGATTTTACGACCAAAACGAAAATCTTAAGTTTTAAAAATTAAAAGAAAAAGTTAGAAAATAATTTTCAAATGATTTATATAATCTTTTCTTGAACGATCATTTTCAAGAGAAAAATTATATACTTAAATTACTTGCACCCCTCAGTCATTTAGATATAAACTCATAAAGTTCAATATAATTCGATGCCGATTTTTAGAGACATTACGACTAAACCGGGAATTTTTATTTTTTTTTTCAATTCTTCCTCTTTCCCTTTTATTTGCCCTATCACTGTTCAAAATTCGAACTCACAGAGATCACGAAAAGTTGGCTTAAAATAATCACGGGAAATCAATCGAATTTCATTTGTGTGTGTCTTTCCACATTCTCAATTTACCAATATTTTACCAATAATTCTCCATTAATAAAATGATCTTAAGCCCGACAACGGGTAGTCAGAAAAGAGTTTTATAATCCGTCACATTTTCGTCTTTGTTGTTTTCGTTTTGTTTCGTCGTTTCTTCGTATTCAATTTTTTTCTTAGCATTTTTTATTGTAACTTTATATACTAATATTTAATCGTTATAGACGGCGCGACGTGCAACACGCGGTAGAAAAGTTTCACCTCGGGGTACCCGGATTGGAAGGCATAGAAGGCACGCGGTACCTCGTACACAACATTTAAATTTATGAAGCTGTATATTTAATTTAATAATTATATATAACGATATATAATCTCTTTCATCCCGCACTGACACGATTTTTTCCTCTCATTCTCGTCGCTTCTCTCGAATTCGAAAAAAAAGCAAAAAAAAATTTGAATAAACTTTTTCATACGAACTTTTTTTAGCTCCCTTTTATCTTCGCAAAAAATTATCTGACCTGTTGACCAGGCCTTATCGTGGCCTGTTTCAACCTGGAGATTTGATCTCGGGTCTCTCGATAACTCGACGCCCAACATTATAGGTTGTGTCTCAAATTTTTGAAAATTCTATCCTTGCTTTTTTTGCTTTAAGATAATTAGCGATAGCCGAGTAATAAATAGTTTATTTTACCTAAGAAATATTTCGATATTTATAAATTCTGAGTCTAACCGATCTATGGAATTTTTTTCTCGTTAGCGACAATTTTCTTCTTTTTTTGTCTACTTTCTCGGTTACAATTTTTTTCATCGAGATTTTTTGTTTCTTTTTTTTCACGTTAGACGCAATTATAAATTTTTTCGTGTAGAATTCTCGATTACGTTCAGCATGTTATTTAGATCCGAATACAACGCGTTCTCGGTCGAGACACACACCGTCAATATTTTGCCCTTTTCTTTGTTTTTTCATTCTCGAAGGTCTCTCTAGTCTCTCTCGCAGAATTCGCTGGTCTTATTAAAATATTCCGTGTAAAAATAGTAAGTTGCAACGTTCGCAATGTTTTTTTTTTACATTCACGAACGCCAAGCACAGAGCGAGATAGAAGAAAATTTCATATCGCGCGCGACGCTTAGAAAATTCAATTTTTTGTGTATTCTTATTTTCTCCTTTTTTTGTTTTACTTTGCTACTTAATAGTAATCTTGGACTCCGTCACATCTCGCGAATCGGCGAAAAAACTTTTTTTTTTATACACGTTAATTTTTTTTTCTCGACATTTCTTTTCGCAGAC
Organism: Listrodromus nycthemerus; assembly: GCA_963978505.1. Taxonomy (NCBI): domain Eukaryota; kingdom Metazoa; phylum Arthropoda; class Insecta; order Hymenoptera; family Ichneumonidae; genus Listrodromus; species Listrodromus nycthemerus. Next base: position 5,033,081 of record OZ021687.1, read on the forward strand.
CTCGCAATTGATTTTTTTTGCCTCTTTCGGTAAATCTCGCGACACGCGCTCGGCGCGACGGTTCGAGTCAATTCTTTGCGCAAAGCGAAACGTGTGACTGTGTGTATGTGTGTGTGTATATTTCATGCAAAAAATGGGGATCGACTCCCATCCCCTTCCACTCTCCCGTCCAAGATAAAAATGTTTCTTCCTCCTCAGCTTCGTCTTTACAAATTTTTTCAATCTATCGGGGATCGGCGATATGACATTTTTTTTTATCAATCGTAGAAAAAAACATACCAATCGAAATTTTACAATAATAACGCGTACTCTACGCAACTATGGTAAGTAGTACGTAATAAAAAATATATTTACCAAATTTTTTGTCATGGTAAAATTAATAACATTAATGAACAAAAAAACTGGATCACGCCGATCCCCGCCGATCGATATACAGAACATCATTACGATTCAACAAGAAATCAGCGTCGATCTCTTGCACAATGAATCGTTACTGATTTTTCTCGAGGAAAATATGAATATGTATATCGTAAAAACATTCTTAAATCTTTGAGTTTCTCGACATGCGCGAGTGGCTCTAAGAGCGATACAAACTTTATAGTCTTGAATCGTCGAATTTTTATGTATTTTATTTACTTTATTTAATTTTTTTTTATTAAAAATTCTTCGTTGCGGCTAACCATCGTCTCGAGATTGCGTTACTTTTTGCGTTTTTTTTTGTTTATAAATCATGTTTTTTCATGTTCCTTGTTTCCAGAACAAGGAATGAAAATTAAATTTTATTTTCCGCCCAAAAGCAACGCTACTCAGTTTCGTTAGATGGTTTTTTTTTAGTCGATGATTATCGAGCTTCGAGAGTGGCAATTTTCCGCGATTGCCTATCGCCTTTCGCCTCTCTCTTCTCGATTAAATTGTTTGTTTCTTCGCTCTTTTGTTTATTTATTTTTATTAATTTTTTGTTTTCTTTCGCCGCCTGTGCAATTTATTTGTCTCAAGTGGGGTCCAACACGCGACGCTTCACCCGACTTCCGGCTGGCTGCTACGTCAACAGCTTGAAAAACATCAGGGCCAGCGATATGTTGATGAAGAGGACAATCATTACGAGCTGCTGCCTCGAGAACCAGTCCTGTAACACGGAATCGTAAGAGACGATGAATTTCACTAATTACGGTACAGACATAAATATATACATTTACCATTGGAATTGCGTTTACCTAAATCTTTTTACATTTTTAAAAATAAATAATAATGTGGTGCATTTCGACGGTTTAGGCTGCGTCCTCGGTGTAGATCAGCATCTGGCGGAATTGCGTTACTTTGTCGTGTTAATTATATATATATATATATATATATATATATATATAATATGTATTTACATGAATACAGGATTTTATTGTGTCATGTACATACATAATGTAAATATATGCAGAGCTTACCACGTAGAGTCAGCTAAAGTCCAATTTGACTGATTTTTGAGAATCTCTTCAAGTCATAATTTTTTGACTGTTTGTTTAAATAATGTCGATAATATCAATTGCATTGGGGCGTTTTGGTACTTTTATAAACTTCAGAAAAATTTTAATCCACTCATATTTGAGAAAGTTATGATCTAGAAGACATTGAAAATTCTGAAACTAAAAAAATAGTCCATATTGAGATCCAATTATTGTGTGGTGCTTTAAGTCCATATTGGAATGGCCTTGGAGCCACAAAAGCAGTGTGCATTATCCAAAATTGAAAAACCGTTTTCGGAATTGATTTTTCGAGAATAAAAAAATTTCACTGTTTATAAAAAAAGAACTGAAAATTATCTCAAGAATTTTATGGTTGGAAAAAAAAGAACTCGATGCTTAAGCTGCTGACTTGGTGTAGAATACCTAAAAATTCAGCGAGTAGTTCGAATTTCTGAGCGACACATTTTTTTTCAATTCGCCATGAGTACACGAAAACTGAAGATTGATAAAAATAAAATGAAAAATCGTATAGTCAATTTTAAATGCGCAGACTTTTTTTTAGTATATTTTTAGATCGAAGTATTTGCAGCTTACAATAGAATGCGGTTATGAGAGCGAGGGACAGAGAGAGAGAGAGAGAGAGAGAGAGAGAGAGAGAGAGAGAGAGAGAGAGAGAGAGATAGGATTTTGAAAAGTAATAAAAAAAATAGGAATTATTCGAAGTCGTGACGAGAACTCACTTTAACCTGAGGACTGACTAGGTAGAGAAGAGGATTGGCCCTGAGCCTCTCGCTCTCGTCGATTTGCCGGCGAACTTCTTCCCTCCGCATGCTGCTCAAAACGCTGACCTCTTCCCTGGACAGCGGCGAGGTCGCTCTAAGCTGGATCGGCTGTTGAACGTCCGGCAGTGACTTCTTTCTCTGAAGGGGCATCGCCGCAACCGGCATCGCCTACAGATGGAGATTAGAGAGAGAGAGAATGTGTTTTGTGTGCCTGACTGCCCAACACCATATGGCTTGATTATTCATTATTTCATACATACGGAAAACGACGTACCTTTTAAATTTCAAATAAGCGATAGAAATAAATTACAAAATTTATGATCTTTTTTTAATTCCCATCAAACTGTGGTAATCGAAATTTTTAAAGAGATTGAAAAAAATTAGAAACTCTTTTGTGTAATTCATATTGTGAAAAAAAAGTTTCCAAAGTAACGAACGGTATTGAAAGCTTTTTTTACATACACGATTTCCGAAATTTCAAACACATGTGCTTTGCAATGTCAGAGTAAAATTCGAATTTTATCATTAATGTGTTTGTCAGTTTCAGACAGAAATTTACAATTTTTATTTCTGGTATTTTTTTAATTTTCCAAGAAAATTACGTTACCGTTTACAATTCATTTAATTTTTTTCTCTTAATTCCGATAAAACTGTGGCTCACTTTTTCTTTTATGTTTATTCCAAATTCGTAAGAACAAAAAATATAATTTTTTGAACTTCATTTCGTTAATGGTTATGTATGCGCAAGGACAAACGGTTGAGGTATTTCCTTATTCTCGGCAGCAGCTCCGAGGCCAGTGTCTTTGGCTTTCGCGCTCAGACTCTGGCCCGTGGCCAGAAAGCCGGAACTTTGAGATTTCCATCGAAAACCTTGCCTTTTATTTATAAAATTATCTTAGAACGAGAGTTAGAGAATGTGCGCACAGCCCTATCGATAATGTTAGAGACAGACAGAGACAACAAGCGACTCGCGACATATTGTTATTGACACATTGTGGCGAAGCTGATCGGCGATCAAAGTTTTTGTTTATTTCAACTATCTCGAATCCGAGCACTGTCCGAACAATTTTCCTCCGCGTTAACGATCGTACCTCCACGGGAGGCGCGACGATCCAGGACTCCGAGGCCCTTCTGGCCATCAGCGCAGGGCTGCAGAGGAGGGCTTCCTCCTCCTCGTCAGGCTCCGACCAACCAAACATTATTTCCCTCAATTTTTTTTCAACCTCCCCAAAGTAGAAGTAAATAAAATAAAATAAAAATTAGATCTCACTTCCGACACTTTTTATCCGTTTATATATTTTGTATTTATTTCCTCATATCCGGTATACAAAAATCGAAAGTCATTGGAACAAAGGAAATTAGTTTATTAATTTCATATTTGCGTCCCCATGAGATAATCTTGAGCGTCCTTGACCAAGAGATTGTTCAGGGACGGGACGGACGGGTGTAGCTTTTCCCCCACTCCGCCGCCCCGCTTTCGTTTCCTCCGACCAGACTTTCGAGGGCCGCCTTCCGCGCACCAAATTTTTAGTTTGCGCCTCGACGCGATAAGTTTTTTTTGTTTATATTGTCTTTAAGTTTGTGTATTTTTTTTTTCTTAATTGTCGATCGACAGTGATATGGAGAGGAGGGAGAGAGGAGAGCCGCGAATTGCGATGGGAACACCGAGCGGCCTCCTGGTGAGGAAGCCAAACCGCGTACTGATCCCTCGGACCTGCCTCTTGTTACCGAAATAGATACATTTGCCGTTTGCCGCGCGTCTTCGAACCGAAAAAAGTTACGCCCCACTATCGTCCAAGATCATCGGTGACCGTCGAAATAGACGGTCCGCGGGGTCGCGCAGCCGAGCCTTCGCATGTTATTTATTTGGCTTTGCTAGAGCGAGGTTCGCCGGGTAAGGCCCGGATCGATCTTGACTATATTCATTTATATCATCTCTTCGATAAATTTTTGGAATAATTATGACAGAAATTCATTCACTTAGGTCAGAATCTCGATACTTTTTTATCTGCCCGAGACTCGATTTTCTGCGCGGTCGCGTGGGCGAGTTTGCTTACTTTGATTTGCGAGAGATGAATAGCCGGGCGAGGCTCGCAACTTTGCGCGTGATTCTTCACGATAGTTGTTTACAAAAAAAAATTGCTAACACTTATTTACGGTAATTATATCAGGATTCCGATAATTCATGTTCGATTCGTACAAGATTTCCCGCCTTCCCAATTCGGCAGGACACCTTCCACGGCTCGACATCTCCGCCGTTTCGATATCGGCAAGCCTCTTGATTAGGGTCCGGGGAGACAGAGCCGAGAATCTATTGGCCCGTTAATGAGCTTCGGAGAATTTTGGGATACACAATAGCGGCGTGAAGTAGTTTACCACACGATAAAATTTTACCGCGAATGGTCTTTATAACCGATAAATTTTATGCACTCACTGCTCCCTCCCCTCCCCCTCTTTTACGCTGTCCGAGTCGAAAATACTCTTCCGCGGAGGAATTTTGTTTTCATTTACGCTCATGCCGACAAAGCAAAATATCGGCTTTATTCCCGTAATTCTAAAACGGTATTCTCCCATATGGTGTTTTTTTTATTTATTTTTATTATTATCTATTTTGGCGAAAAAACTATTCAAATTAACGTAAAAAATAATAGAGGGCGATTTTATTGCTAAACGAGGTATTTTTTTTATCGAGAATTTCAAAAATGCTCTGACCCAGGGTTTTTGTAATTATCGTCTATCGGGTTTTTGGGCTGCTTAATTTAGCCGAACCGAAATATTGGGAACTTTATTGCCGAAATTCTGAAGCCGTAATTCCCTAACCGTTTTTTCTATGAGATCTATTAGTGGTTACAATTTTTGTTTAATGACCGTGATTAATAATAGTAGATAGATTTTTCAAATTAATTTTGAAAAATGTTCTGCCTTGACTTTGTTGTAATTATCGCCTACGGGTTTTTCGGGTGGGGACGCAACATACTATTTTTCAACGCATTGCAACAATCTAGTCGAAGCAAAATAGATCGAACAATTGCAAAGATAGACGGAAACAAAAATACACTCGGAGCTCTCTAAACATGCGAACGTCTCTTCTCGAGTGCTCTCGCATCACGGACAGAAATCTGTCGACACGAGTACTCATTGTCTCTTTCTTTTGCCTCCACCTCTCGCACGTAACGCAAATCAATTTTTGGCAGGGGCTCGGAGACGGAAATCGAACGCACTCTTATCTGCGACAAAGTTAATCAGTACAAACTCATTTTTTTTTAAATCACTTTTGACCTTGCAAAGTTTCCTCAACAAAATATTCGTGGTTTTTCAGTAAAGTGCAGATTTGAACAATCAAAACTCGAATTTGAACTTGGAATTTATCTTAAGATTTACATTTTTTACATTTTTTTTTTAATGTAAATTTTACTTTTCACTTTGTAAATTAAACAAAATTATCGGTTAATGATGTTAATTCACAGGTGAATAATGAAACGTGTCAATAATCATTCATACGTGGATAATAACAAAAATAATAGTGATAAGAATAAACGAAAAAGCTAGAACAATTTTTATTCTCACTCTTTTTTTTTATTTATTACGTTCCTAGGCCCGACGAAGGGCTCCTGCTGTCCTGGCAGGTTGTGCTTAACTCTCGTCACAGACATTTATTTATTTACTCATTTATATCGCATATAATATATTGTTTTTGTGTTGGGTTGGCTCTTTCTTTGCTTACACATGCAGACATCTTAATTAATAGTTAAATGAGTAAAGCGACGTCATATTAACTTAGTGCGGACGAAAATGATTGGAAAACAGATTTCACACCCCAATTTTTTATAACAAATCGGAATGGCGAATCTGCTCACTTTTTCAGTGTCGTTGTTTTTTCATAATATCTCTATCGAAAAGTCTGAAGGAAATAGTATTTTTTATATTCGTTCAATAGATCGTCAATTAATATCGTTTCAATTTGTGCAGACACGTTCATAATTTTACCGCTTTTATGTTTATGATTTTGTTGTCTTTAATAGAGGTACAATGTTTCACCGTTGCGAAGAAAGACACTTTTTAATATTAAGCTTGGCACTTTACGCCGATCAAGAAACTCGACTCCCTCTGTTGGGCTGTACACATAACGCGAGGATTCGTTTAATTCGTCAATTGTTAACGATCGAAGAGTTTCGATCTCTCGTTTGGTATTCCTAGAAATTCCACCTCACTGTCGGTCCGTCTAAAACGCTCGCGAATTTAATGGCTTGAGTTGGAACTCGAGAAATCAAGTCCGAGTTACATCTTGATCGATTAAAAAAATAAAATAAAATCTTCGCGACGATTCTGTATTAGCGACGCGATTTTTAATCTTGCTGTAATTACATTACATAGTGAGACGGAAATTATTTTTTTGTTATTGTTTTTTTTTTTAATTTTCAAAGTCAATCACGAACGGTGAGTTATAAATCGCTCGCTATAGCATTTTTTCGTACAGTCAATTTACAACAATTATGGTTTACATGGAATGCATTCCAGTACGAGATCTTCGCTATGATAATAACAACAATAGTAATAATAATAGTACAACGTTATGTATAGTATAATGTTATGTAAATATAATTATCTAAAGAGTAAAGAGTGTGGCGGTTAGAAGCATGCGTTAGAAAAATAATGTATCTCTGACAAACATGTGGGAAGGCGATGGTTCTGGGGGTGTGGAGGATACGGAGTCACTTTTTTTTGTTATTACCCATCATCATTTCTCGAGAGTAATTCTTACTTTTTTCCGCGGATGGTCCCAACCATTATGAAATTTTTTTTTTTTTTCGTAAAAAAATCCTATTAACGGTAAAAAATAAAACGCGACACGAGTGCGCCCAGCCGGCGAAAAATCGTCTTAAAATGATAGTCAATGACAATGAAATATGCGGGTTTTCGGGATTCGCGTGGTTCGAGGTCAGTGGTTTTTTCGAGTTGAGATGGTCATTTGTAAATGCAAATTAATTTTTTTATCCTGCGAATTCATCGTTTTTTTCGTTTCTTTTTTAAGGATCACAATAAGTGATTTTGATAGAAAATTTTATAGGTCGTTTTAACGAATGTCCATCTTGCTCCAAAGGGTTCGGGTACATTCTCATGGTACTGGTTCAAATAGATACTTCAAAAAGTTTTGAATATATAGAGATAAATATTAATATTAATGCGATGCAGTATAATGTTACATAAAAAATAAAAATAAATAATTGTCAAAGAATATTCCGGTCCCCGCCTCCACACCCGCGCCACAATCTTACCTTCCCGATCACTCTCCGTTATGAATAATATTATAATATTTTATCGATCGCCGGTACGATTCGATCGGACGTTAAATTTCTCCATTCTCGTTGAACAATATTGCGAGCACGCGCATCCGGAGCACGATTCGCTCTTTTTTTCTCCTCGTTAGGCATTCTCCCACTTGTATATATAGATATAATATTTATTTTTATTATACAATATATGTATGGGACGTTCCGTGTCAACCAGTGTTTTCACGTGAATGTAATTTTTTTTTAGTTCAAAAGACCTCAAATAGTTATTGACTTATTCATTTATTCATGTAGTTATTTGTTGATAAATTTTTCTCCAATCTTGCCACAACTTTTGTTATTCCATGTTGTGACTGCTAATTGAATGCCAAATGAGGTTTTCTATAATTGTACTTTTCAATTCTTTTCTATAAGTCGTATATACGTGAGCGGAAGTGGGGCATAAATTTGAGCTTATTTCAGGTATCTGCTCGACACGGAACGACCCATATACATGATTTAGGTACACGTTTATTATTTTTTCCGTTTTCCCTTTACAATTCGCTCTCGGCGAAGTCACTCTCTGGCAAATATTGAATATTAATGTTAAATTTAAAAGAAGACAGTTCAAACGACAACGCCGATGCAGAGAAATAAAAATGTATTATGTTTGGAGGGCACGTTTGTTGCTTGTCTCGCAGTGAAGGAACTGTGCAGTATTATGCGATTTATCAGTATATATATAACAATAAATATTCTATATGAATATATAGATATATATAGTATATGAATAATAGAATAATTTTTTTTTCTTTACTCTTGTGAATTATTGTTCTCCGAGTGTGGTCTGTGAAATTTGTTTTTGTTTGTTCATTATTTTCTTAGTCGTTCAATGAAATATACTACATGTAGTAACGTGTACGTGAAGTCTCAACAATTAATTTTTATCAATATTCAGTTAACCTTTTTTTTTAGCAGTACGAGTTGGGAAATTTATTATTTCTCGTTTTTTTTTTATTTTTAATTAACATCGAACATTACGCGAAATGAGCGCGTGCCTCTTAAGCGATGAAATTATTGTCGCCGTCGCCGAAAAATTTTCATCTTCGATCCTGCATTTCTAGTTTCCTTTATTTCATTTTTAATTTTATCTCTTTTAGAGAGGACTCTCGGACCGGAAGTGAAGCCCACTGTCATATCTTATGGGATCTACGTGAACTCGCTAGAAAAATAAGTGTGTACGATAGGCACTATATTGCTGGCCCGGTCGAAGAGTCCTTTGAGGATTTATCTCGTCATGACGAAAATTTATCCGATTCGAGTCGATTATCATCAGCTCGACAGGCACGCAGTGCGAACTTCGCGACAGAGCTAGAAACAATGACACGTCTACCAGGTACACATTATCTCTACCACCCAAATGGTTCGATTAATCCGTTCGTTTTTTTTTTTGTAATTTTTTTTTTCTTCATTACTTTCATCAATAGTTTTGGCGATGAATTTTCTTTTTCATTCCAGTTATTAAATTTTTATTCGTTCATCGAGTCAGGAATAATCGGATTTCGAGGCAGGATGAATGTCTCAGTCGCTGACTCTCATTAATTTTAATTTCTAATGTATTACATTCCTTTTATTGAACCTCCAACTGGCATTGCGGAATCAGTAAATTCAGGGTCGAAGAAATTTGTTATTTATTCAAAAATATAATTCTCCGCTCTGCAATCTTGGAGAAGTTCAAAGTTATGAAATTTTATTGAACAACAAAGAACTTAGATGTGAAAAAAGAGCACTGTTTCTATCGGGGTGCAAAGAATGGATCGCAACGTTTAGTATAATTCTTCCTTCTTATTGAATGCAAAACTTTGTCGTTCGACTGAGGGGAGTTGAAAACTTGTTTCCAGCGACTGGGACATTCAACTAATTTGTCGCTTGTGCGGTTCACTGTATACGACATTAAAACTCTGATTAAAACCGTGAGCAAATACTCGGCTCTCTCTTGTGAATTCTCGCGCTCGACGCGATTCCAACAGTACGCTAAATGGAATTAATTTATAATTTATCCTTCACAAGCTCGTTTTTTTGGCAAAGATCGAACTTACTTTGAATATAATATTCCTCCGGACAATTATACAATAATAATCGTTTTGTTTATACAAAAAAGTGGTCGCAATATCGAATTTTAAATTCGAAGTCTCGGAAAAGAGAACAATTAAAAAGAATTGTTTTCAAGCTCGTAAGACAAGTGTAGTTGGAACATATCGCACTCGGAAGTTTTTTATTTAATTGAAATTTTTTTTTTTGAAAAATAAATTGAGTGCAGTTTTGTTCATGCTTCCTTCCCCTGGGGGCTCATATTTGTATACTGTGTATATATCAACATAATAGTACAATTTTTTTCACTTCTTTCGGGACAGAAAAAAAAAAAAAAAATTCGCGAACGAAATAAAAGAGTCAAATAATCGATGTATATTTAAACTTGTTAAAATGTACTTATACTCATAGGGTAGCGCGGCCCTTTGATGTTGCGGCGAAGCAGGCGGGGACCGTCCGGCTCGTGTCCTGGGTACGCATGCACAGAACACAGCACAAAACACCACACAGTTACAGACAGACAGAGACAAGTTCGACAGTGAGATAAAGATAGAAAGAGATCGAGAAAAATTGATAAAACGTGAGAAAAAAATGTTGAATTATGAACGAAAGAAAAATAGGTGAACTGGCGGCGTTTAGATTGTATCGCGATCAGACAGGGCCGATGATTGATGAGAGATCGGAGGCAAAGACCTTTAGGCGAGTGTACCATAGAATAAAAAATAATGCATATTTTCGAGGCTTTACCGAGGAAGTTAAAAAATATTGTACAACCTTAATCTAAGACAACTTGTAGGTAACATAAATCCTTAATTATCTAATAATGATTATCAAATTAAAAAAAAAAAACAGATTTTAATTACGATAATTCAACGTTAATTTCGAAATTTCAAGGGTCAGCACACTCACCTAAAAGCGTCAAATTTACTTGGGTATTGGTGTGGGTATAAATTCATCAAATAATAATAATAAAAATAATAATCAGAACGTTAACAATAATAATAACCATAATAATAATGCAATAATATTATTAGAAAACTAAATAAAAATATGAAATTTTGCACAACCTTCATCGAAAATAAGGTCTAATTAACGTAGATGGACGAGGATCTAATAACGCCTATTTACTACGAAAGAAAAAATATCTTAATTACGATAATTCCGCGTTGACTACCGAACTGACTACCGAAGTTATAATCCAATTACGTTCATCAAAAGGCTTCGAGTTGTACGCAAAGTAGGAAAGTTTCATCGAACGACGAGGGAGGTGATTTATTGCACGGTCGTAAGCAAAATCGGCCCCGGGATGGAAGCCGATCGATGAAAAAAAAAATATTGCCCCGCGTAACTCGGAATGCCGGACGATCGGAAGGATTAATAAATTTATTAAACGAGCAGTCGGACAGATTATGAGAGCGAGTGATCGATGAGTAGGAGGTAGAGTAGGAAAGTCAAAGTAATGAATTTAAATGAATTTAATTCGCAGGAAGTTGTGGACTCACCTTGGGAATTCCGATCCCGGCACCGACTCCAGCAGCGACGGAACCCCGGCCTGGTGGGACGTACAGGCTCTCGGTGCGCTTCGGCTGGCCCTGGCTTGGGAGGATGTCCTGACCGAGGCCACGATTCTTCAGCAGCGCACCTTCGAACTGGCTCGAAGTCGGCGGTACGTAAGTCGGCGTCGCCGCACCGCTGCCGACGACTGAACCGTTCAGCGGCGTACCTGACCTAGCTAGACTCGCACCCCTCGCGGATCTTTCGGCGCGACAGAAAAAAAATTATGAAGAGGCTAGGTAATTTTTTTTGTTTGTTTTATGGAGTAATTTTTCACCTCATGGTCGGTAAAATGGAGTTAATTTTTATTTGGGATTCATTCAGCTCGCGTCAAGGGTTGTGTTCGAAGTTGAAACTTAAGTATGACGTTGAGATTGAACTCTAGCTAGGATCTCCGAACTAGATTCTCTGGGAAAATATCTATATCACTTGCAGATATTTTGCCATGATAGAAGGAAGTTATGAAAAAGCGTGATGATTTTTTTATCCTAATTTTATTCAATATTTTAATATGTCGGCGAGTGGAACTAAGTTAAGATTTAACGAGGGTCAATTTATCATGCTCCAAGCTTTGACCCGAAGGTGAAACTTAAGTTTGGTGAGGAGATCAAATTGGAGCTTTAGTCTTCGAACGTTGAGATTTGCATGACGACGAGGCGATTTTTTTAATGAGGTGATCGATTTTTTTGTTTACCTGTCGGCGATGTCTTGATTTGGTCCAGCCACGCCCTTGTCCACAGATGGCTGTCTCGATCCGATCAATCGATTGTGGACTCGGGCGTATCGATCCACGGAACTGTCTCGACTGGGTGGCCTCTTGTAGTGGTCCAGCCTAATTAAAAAAAAAATCACAGTCTATGTCAGCAAAAAATATTTTTTAATTTTCGCCATACTTTGACCGCTCGTTTCCTGTCAGAGTTCCAGCAACGATACCAAAAAAAAAATCGAAAAGACGGAACCATAACAAAAATTTAAGATTTCTATAATTTTTGTTTTTAAAACAAATTTTTCCTAAATTTTTGTTTATTTACCTGTCGTTCAGAGACTGATTAACGATTCCACCGCCGGCAGGACGATCCTGAGGATTGAGAATTCGCGAATTTCTTCGTATACTCGTAGAGCTCGGAGGTCTCTGGGCGTCCATCGTCGCTCCGTCGTTTTGGTACTGTGATTGTTGTTGTCCGGGCTGTTGACCGTAGATAGACTGAGGGTTGTATTGTTGCTGTCCGGGTCCGTACTGGTTCGGTACCACCGGAGCCTGAAACGGTTGTCTCTTTTGATCCCCCATTGATTTAACAGAATGAATATCGAATTATCCGTTTCGTTGTCCAAATCAATTTTCAAAAAATCACAATTATTTTGTCCGACGACTCGATGCGATTGCAAGAAAGGACATACACAGAGGGCAGAGAGATCGTCGACAGAAGTTTGGGTCGAAGTAGCTGTTTCAGCTAATCGATTCTTAGCGGTAATGGTAATTCAACAATAAATAAATAAAAAATAATAAAAAAAGAAGAAAAATAATGGATGTAAATAAACATGAAACTCGTTTCGTGCTACGGGCCAATTTTGGACTCTAATCACTCAGACAAGGGGTGTGGATGTTAAACGAATTATTTGGAACTATGTTGGATGCAAATGATTCACGGGACAATCTCTAATCGGCATCAACACGAGTCTCGTGCTAGCTTACACCATAAGGCTGTGTTCCAAATTGATTCATTTGGGCCATTCCCATTGGACTGTACATTGTCGGTGTCAGTGGATACAATATCTAGAATCATAAAGAAACGGAAAGAAAGAACGAGGGTGCTCTTCGAAACTGGTGACGGAATCGTCGGTGAACCAGCAAAAACACCTCCTAGAGCGAGTAAATCGCGCCGAATGAACGATCAACGTGACTGACAGTGAGCGAGGGCTACGATTCGAAGAAACAATGATCGTTGCTGTATTTCTACCACCGATAATAATATTGATCCGTTCTTTTTTTTCACCTGTTGACTAGAGTACGGCTGCTGGAACTGGGTAGGATATCCTTGCGGGCTCGGATTCTGCGGGTATCCTGGATAGTGATCGGCCTGTTGATTCCCAACGGTCGGACTTTGAAACTGAGCGTACTGGCCGCCCTGAACGACGAACTGGCTGGGACCGCCACCGGGTCCGTAAGGTCCTCCGCCACCCCCGACTGCGCTCGTCTCGTAGCCCATCGGATACGGCCCCGCTAAGCTGTTCGGGAACTGATTCTGCAGTGGTATCTGCTCTTGGCTAGGATTCTGCATCTGATTCGAATAAGGACTTTGGCTATACGGATTTTGGCTGAGGGCCGTCTGAGGCAGTTGATTCGACAGCTGATTGCTCGACACAGGATTCGTCATTTGATTTTGCATCTGTGTCTGCATAATCGTTGGATTTTGTCCAGCGGGCATCTGATTCTGGGCTGGCTTCATGCTCGGGCGTCTTATCGACTGGCCGATGTTCTGACCGAGTGACTGTCCGAGATTTCCGGTCCCGCCGGTGTCGACGACGTTCGACGACTTCAACGGGCTCGACGTCGCCGATTGATCGCCAATGCTCGATGGTCCCGAGCCAGGATTGCCACTTGCGGATTTCTGAAGTATACTCTTGCCCGGCATGGCATCCTGAGGCGGTGGGACGTACTTTGGTATCTGACGATTCCGTAACCTCTCCAATCCTGGTTGCCGGAAATCTGGCGCGAATTGTCTCGCGGTTTGCTGGGCCAGCTCGGAATTTTCTCTCGCGTGGTCGGCCGATAGATCGGCGGTCTCGGCCCGTTTCCTCGCCATTCCCGCTCTCGAGGCGGCTATGTCGGACTTCTGACGCGACATCCTCCTCGCCGTCTCAGACGCCGCGACCGCCGCGTCTATCCTCTCACGAAATTTTGCCGATCTTATGAGAAACAGGTGTTTCTTCTTCTGGGAAGTTATCAGGACGTTGTTCTTATACTTTCCCTCCTCCTTGCTGCCGTCCCGAAAGGTCGTCACACCGTAGCCGTACTTTCGATTGTTGAACCACTCGCCCTCATAGCGGAGACCGTCGCTGCGCTCCGATATACCGAAACCCGTTCGCTTATCGTTCTTCCACTCGCCCATGTAGGTCTCGGTCACGGACGCGTCCATCTGCTCGTCCTGGAAATCGAACGAGGCAGTTTAATTGTGGAACCTGATCGGAGTGGGTCACTTTTGGGGAGATTGGGTCAGGATTGAAAGTCGTACCTCGATCACGAATGACGCATTGCTGTCCGTGTGCACGGAAGCCGAGGCCTGACTCTGCGAGCTTTCGGTCGACATCCAGGAAGCGGAGCTTGCATTGCTCCTAATACTGCCGCCGGTTCCACGCTTCTCGAGGTCTCCGGTACTTCGTTGCTTACGGATCTTAAGGCCCTTTAACGAGAGAAAAGGAAAAATATGTTTGTACAAATATCAAACATGGTCAGGGTTCCTGGTTTGTCGGACAGACGTATCATTTCAACGGTACCGAGAGAATTCCTTTTTTTAGCGACTTTTCCGTGAGACTTTTTCGCCTCGCAGGAGGATCGTCGCTTCTAGCTTTGAGGACGAAGCCACCCCGGCTGTCGTCCACCCGACGGTCCCGTTTGTCCGTCGGCTCCGGCGTCGGTGCAGCGGCCGGTGCGCCATCCGTGCTTCTCAGGGACGTCAGCGACGCCCGAATGGCCGCTTGTTTCGGTGGCTTGTAATGACTCGCCAAACCAAAGGGCGCACTCGCTCTCACGCCGTAACCGTGACGCATACCTCGAAGCCATTGGCCCTGATATGTCCCTGCAAACAAGATCAACACTCAATTATCATTTTTCATTATGTTTTCTACGGTACGAGAACAAAAATGGCACTATCGTGTTCAGCGCTTAAAACCGAGACGATATTCCTTTTGGAATAGTTTTCTAAAGTGCACAGTTTCCGAGATACGATGGTATCAAGAAGAGGATATTTTCCAGCGCTCTCATTGGCTGAAAGTTTCAACTTCGCTAACTCGAAAACTATGCGACGTACAAAGTTTTGCCAGAAGAAAAGTTTGTTCGCTTTTAATCGTACAATGGAGCCTGGTAGTTTTTTCCCGTCCAATTACATAATTTTTCTTTTTTCACATAATGTCTGACACAATCGAGAACCCAGTCGCCCGCGCCTCGCTAAACAGTTATTTATACAATCGTTTAATTTCGGTCTCTCCCCGCCTGAATTACCGCGACACTGACAAAATGCTATTTTCACAGTGCTATCGTTCTACTTTGTATTTAGAGGTGTTATCGATGCGTGGAACAGAGCTTCTGCATCGGCGATTGTATCGGAATAATTGCACTATTGTTTTTGCCAAAAGGTGTACCGGATTTCGAAATTCACGTTTCATTTATCGCGTAGCCCGCGAGGGCTCGTGGATGAGTCATCGAGGCGATGAGCTGCTGTGCAAACACACCGCGGTGACTCGCGTCATTCAAGGAGCTAACTGAGCGTGCGAGTAAGCGGGGGAGGTCTCGTCAGAAAACTCTCGAGTTTACTCCGCTCCGTATACTTATACACGGTGACGAGGAACGACGACGAGGGCGGGGGCAAACAAGCTTTACGTTCTTCGCGTGCGTCCTCGTCGACGGTTGTGCGCTCCCGGGAAATCGCGTTGAATCGTCGGATTCCGATCCCCTTAACGTCATCGAACAAATCCGGAGTCGACGGCCACCGCAATGCGACCTCGTCGATGTACAGAGTTTCCAAATTCTCGCCGCGCGTCAACGACGCTGTCGCTCGCTCCTGTCTTGACTCGGTAATTCTTTTTTTCCTTCCGCAACCGATATCCTCGGGATTATCCAAAGGAAAAAAGCGAAGCGTAGATAAACCACCGAAACAAAAAATTATTCTATGATCTCTTCGAATTTAAGTTTAATGATTGAACTTAAACTCGAAACGAATTTTGATACAGGTCAAGATTTAACAATATCGGTTGTAATTAAAATCTTGAATGTACCTTGAGGTGCAAGCAAATATTCTTCGTTAGTATATGAAAACTTTGGATGATACACTTACGTAATTTATGAATAAAATGATCGCGAGATATTTTTTTATTCGTTCCGTAGAAAAATGAAATGCGAGTAAAGATGCGGATAGTCGGGCTGAGATACGGGTCACGTGCGAGAGCAGAGCGTCGGGCACCACCCCTCTGTCCGATACTCCCGTTCCTTCTCTCCTTCTCTTTGCCAACGGTGTCTTCGTCGTCTGCCGCAAGCTTCGCTCGCGTGCTTATCCAGGTCAACTCTCGCAGCCTCTATACACCACCGCTAACGTTTTTCCTACGTATATTTCGACGTTCCATCGCGCTCGCTCGCTTTATCGTTCTCTGCTCGAAAGCTCACGACAAAAAAAAACACGCTGAGAAGTACAGAAAACCCTTTCTCGCGTACAACAGCAATTCCGTATATAATAGAGGAGTCAACGCTCGTAGCGTTTCGATTGCACGGGAACGAGGAATTGGGTGTCTAACCGCGTCTGATAAAATCGTGGTCCGATGTTCATTTATCGATTTTTTTTTCAATTTTTAATCGCCCAACATATCAGTGAGAAGCGACTTAACGAGCATCGGCGAGAACCGGATAATGACACGATTTAAGGGAACAAAACGACATGTTTTTTATTAATTTTTATCAGGCTTAGAGTAGACCTGTGTTCCATTTTGTCCCTTTAAATTATCGTTTATTTTCGATTCTTGTTTTTCACTGGTATTTTTTTTTAATTAGTGTATCAACTTGGCTCGAACCAGGCATAATTTTTATGCATTTTTTTTCAGCAGAGCTTCGAATAGGTCGACGATTACTCCGAGTGGTTGTCGTTCCTGGAATATCCTGGAGACTTGGATGCGAATGAAAGATAACAAAAAAAAAAACAAAAAAAAAAATTCTGGATCGCATTTCCGTGCGGTGTGTGTGCAAGTTCGCTCGAGAGGGTCCAGCTCCGGTGAGCCAGCAGCGCGACGTTACCACGGTGGAAAGCTTCGACTTCGAGAAGGTCTGTTTGAGGAGCTGTTGGCTGAAGTCTTCAGCGAAGATAACAACAGCGACGATAAGAGGAAGGGACCCGGAGTAAGAAAACGCGAAGATCTTGGTCTAGAGGGTCGTCGAAAGTCCTCAGCTCGGTCCGGCTACTTTTTCGCTTTTCTTCTCAATCGCATTTCTTCCTCCCTCGAAGACCGCTCTTCATCCCCGCGGATGCAATCACCCGCGGGAACCGGAAATCCGCTCCCTGGACGCGTTCATCTTTATTATCCAGGGACGACAATGGCCAGGACGGTCGCGATTCGACCTACTACGAACCACCCTTTTCTCACGGCCAATAAGTGTTAAGAACGGAAAAAGGAAGCTTTATTCCTTATAGTGGAATTAGGTTCGTATTTTCATTACTTTCATTTTTTTATTCTTCTGTATTATTTTATTTTTCTTACTCCTTTCGTTAAATTTTCTTGCCTATAATATAGTTTCATTTTTAGTTTATAGTTTGTTATTTCATTTGCGATGTTTTGGTTGTCACCCGGCGTTGTATTTTTTCGGGCACGGTGACCTCAAAACTGTTGGGCCGGGACATGAATAAAATAGGACTATTCTATTCTAGGAAAAAGAAGAAGAAAGTCGAGGGGTATAATAGATCACTGTTCTTCGCGAATGGAAATTCAATTTGAAACGTTGCAAGGTAGAGCTACATCCACGCATGGATTATTCAACGCATGCAGTCCTCGAAGGGCTGAATATAAAAAGGAAAGGAACTCTGGGAAAAAAGGTATAATTTGGAGGGTCGGAGGTTCAAATAGGTCAAAGGTGTTGTGTTTGAGGTGAGCGGAGCGGATTAAATGGAAACATCGATAGGATACATTTTTTTAATGTCAGGTATTGAAGGGATAATTGAAGAGGTAGTGATAGAAGTAGAATGGAAGTAGAAAAAAGAATAAGAAAATCGAGAGTTATAATGGGAAAGCGCTCTTTGCGAATGAAAATTAAATTTAAATCCTTGAAGCGAAGAGCTACCTCGTGAATTTAACACATAGAGGCCTCGAAGGGTCGAATATAAAAAGGAAAAGAGTTTTAACAGGAAACGTATAATTTGAAAGGTCCGAGGTTCAAAGAGGTCGAAAGTGCTGAACCTGACACGGAACAACAACAATTTTACATATTCATCGTTCGGTAAATAAGTAAATAAATGCTAACAGTTGAACCATTCAACCCTTCAATCGGAGCATTAAGAGAATATCTCGTACAGCCGTCTAGCCGTTCAAAGGACTTCAGTCCATCGACGATCGGTCGCTTGTAAATAAAAATTAGTGTAATCAAATTTGAAAAAAAATCTGCAATCGTTCTATGATTGCCGAGCAGCCCAAGCTCCTCCAAGTGAAGCTGGAACCTTCCAGTTTCCGCGTGAGCTCTTCCTTCCTTCTCGACCCCGGACTCGGGCGTTAAAACGAACGAGTGGAATGCAGATGTGAGGCTGCGATAAGCGAAACGGCAAAGAGTATAATTATGCATTTAGCGGTTGATGGCCCGGACTCGAGTTTTAACAACTCCGGTGGCGCCTGAGGTACTTATGTCGTTTCTGGGTATACGGCCCTGACTGCCAGCTACATGGTACTCTGGCCGGCTGATGCCGCTGATTCTGGCTGGTCCGACTGAAATAGCCGGCCACGTCTCACGATGCTGCTCGTCGCATGCACTCTCCCCGACGAGCGCGGCCACTATAGCAAAAGGGTGTCGGATAGTTGTGTTGGTGAGAATTAGTCGTTTGCGAGAGAGAGGAGTGTATTTCCGTCCGCAGCCTCCACCGGCTGAGAGCCCCGTCGCTACCGACCACCCTACGAGGAGGCTCTTCTCGGTGTACCGGCGGATTGGCTCTGTACCTCAAGGATTAAAAAAAAAGACGCCGAAAGAGTTGAATCAACTTTTTCGACAGAAATATATTTTAAAAGGTTGAAGGTACAAATTTATGGGTCGCTGAAGGTCGGTAGTTCAAGAAAGATCGAAGATTCGAAGGCCGAGGGTTTAAGGCAGGTTTAGTGATAAGGATCAAGGGCAAAAAGGTACCTAATCGGGGAATAAAAAATTTGAGGGTAAAAAATCATAATTCAAGACTTTGGAAGTTCGATGAAGTTCGCAGGTGATTCACAGAGAGGTTTAATTAAAATTACGCTACCCTTTGAAAAAGCGTACTGTAACTACGATAAGGTCAAGGAGCTCGTCTTTCACAAGGCTGGATAAAACATCCCCGGATTTTCATGACTTGGAAAAGGTTTTATCTACCCTCGACAATATGTTTCCCAATATTTGCTAAATTTCTCAGATTTCGTGAATATAAATAAAGTCTTATCAGTTTGAAAATACAAATCTAGTGTTATTCGAAGTTGACCGGACCTCCTTAGGCGTGGAATTTCCGAGTGACGAAAATCCACGATTTCCTCGCTCTCTCGGGGTCGGTCCATTTCAAAATATGCATACAGCAGGCACTCTCGGGGTTCTCGGGTGTGGAAAGATCGTTGTGTAAATACGTCTGCGAGGGTGTTGAGTTTGGCTCGGCTCTCGTCGGGTCTGGCTCTGTCTGTGTGCAGGAACGGCAAACCGGAATCCAAGGGTTACGGGAGGCTAAATTACGTAACGAGGGTGTACGACCCACTGGGAAGTTGGTTCGAGCTGAATTAAGGCATTACACTGCGCTCTCCGCCGGCCCGCTTTCTCACCGACTATCGAGCACTGTCCCGAGAATAATGCAGATTTGTATGAACAGTCGTTCTACGTCTACTTTGTCGCGTTCGCTGGTCCAATCTTATGACCCGAATTGTTCATTTGCCCTTGGTGAATATCCTTGTTTTCCATACCTACGGAGATTGGGAGGCAATTTAATTTAGAACAAGCGAACCGCCATATAATGAAGCGAGAGCGAGTGAGGAGATCCTTTATTGGATTTAATTTTATCCGAAGAGCGGAAATTTATAAATTTGCTGGGACATTACATTTTTAGACTGACTCACGAGAACCGGTTGATCGATGTATTGATGTAACCGATTAATCGTTATCAACAAACCGTTCCTAGCTCACGACGGGATCAATTTTTTCGTCGCATTAAACTGACTAAAACTATTTTCATTGGATTTTTGTACCGCAATGCAAGTTTGATTTTGTTTTTTCGATAAATACGGAGGCGTCTGAACACACAGGGAGTGTAACTACTTGCAGCTGGAAACCCAGTCCAGGCTTGCTTCTGTAAACTCTCATTGTTTCGTTTATTTGTTGGGGCTTCAATAATTGTGATCCAACCCACATTTTTAGCTGACTTTGTTTGATTAAGTTCAAGGTCTTAAAGACGGAATCGTGTTTGCTATAAACTCTCATTTCAGCATTATATTCAATTTTTCTCCCTCAGCTATGAATTCCACTGAGATTGAAATTTGGGTGAAAAAAGAGCCATACTGGCTTTCTGTCATCGTAGTCAGTTAATGTCAGAAGATGAATTTCAAAGGATAATTTTTTTAACGTAAATGCAACCCAAAAATTTCTAGATATACGAATCATTAACACCGAACTCTCGTTTTATGAGTGCAGTCGAGAGAAAATTATGTTCTCCAACTTTGAGCGCGTGATATCATGATTTTCACATTGGAGCGACGCTCTGCGAATTAACTCCCGAAAAATCTGCTGTTTCCGTGCCGAGACTCTCAATTAAGAACGCCGCGAGGGTAATCGTATATAGCGTGAGAAGAGAATGGCGCGGAAAACAAAAGCCGTGAATTAAAGGGTTATCTTCCGAGCCCCGTGGCTCTCTTTTATTACACACACATACCCACAGTCTGACCATTTTTGCCAGTGAAGGGCGTAGAGCGAGGCATGAGTCGGATGGATCGCGATTGTCTCTGGTCTGACCGTGGAAATTCTCAGCGTTACACGCCCGAGGATTTATCGTTGTTTCAAGTTGACGACGTATACGTCTGGGCTGAGTTAAAGCGAGAGTAAAACGAACAAGAGTGAGACGAATCGGGTCACCGAGACATAGGTCTGTCCAGCGGAGCTTTCATCCCTCAAATTTGAACGGAGAATATATTTTTTTTCAATAAATATTTGACAAGATAAAATTTTGTTTTTTCATGCTAAAAAGGGGTTTGAAAAACAGTATTTTACGAAACCAATGAGGATTGTTGGAAAACAATTTTTTAAATAAGTACTTGAGGAGAGGAATTTGAATATTGATGGAGAATTTCCGATAAATATTTTATTTTTTTTAATGATTATTATGATTTTTAATACTTAAAAAGCGTATAAAAATGGTATTCTGGAGTGGTCTAAATAATTAATCGGGGAACGTGAGCTTTTCGCGTATGTGGAGGCGGCCACTGGACCGTTCGAGAACTCAATTAGACGGCGACGCGCGGCACGGGCCGTAAACTCGAGAGATTGATAGCGGGTCATCGATGCGAGTCGCTTAAATGCCCCTCGGACGCCCAGTCTCCACGGACCATCTCTCCCTCCCTATCTCTCACGTTTGGCCGTTCTCATCCCGCCAACATTGATATTTATAAATAAATGGCCGGGCCACGTGTGCATACACGGATTAAATGGAATGGCGCCTCCGCGAGGGCGGCCGATCCGATAAATCCAGGCATTCGCCTCGGCGATCCACGACACCGTGCGGTCGTTGGTTCGCGTGGAATTGAACCCACTGTAATTTACGGGGAAACATTTATCGCCGACATTCCGTCGTCGCTCGATTACGATCGATAAAATGCAAATAAAGAAAATGGACCACCAATTTTTGCGAGCGAATTATTCTGAAAAAAGTAATCTACTGTAAAAAAAATTATTTTTTACAGAAGTTTCCAAACTTTTGGTACCGGCAATATGAACATTTTTATCTCATTAAGAGTTTATTTCTCATTCTTATGGCAACCGGTAATACGAGATGCTATAATGACAAAAATTTGATCGATGAACCTGTGACATATTTACATGTTGATGAATGGTTCGAAAATGTTTTTTTTTGTTAACCAGGATTTTTAAAAATATATTGATTCTCGTCCGGAATGCGCCGCCAAAATAAGATCTTCGAACATTTGGATGGATTAACGAGCGAATAACAAAGAGTTTCAAAACTGTTATTTTTGCCTGCCTAAAAAAACCCAGAAAGCTCAAACAAAATAATAGAAAGAAATATTGATTCTCGTCGGGATTTCGTTGCCGAAATAATATATTCGATCGGTCTTGAGAATAAGCCGTGCAGAGATGAAAGCTTAAGGTGTAAATTATGGGGACACGTTATCACTGGTTGAGTATGTTATGCACGTGCGGAAAACTCTGTGACGAGGCCGCCGACGACGTTGGACGGTCAATGAATTATCCCCATGGACGAATATCCAAGGGAGTAGGTGTGTTCCTCGAGGACGGCAACAGTGTATATATACGCATTTGCCATCGCTTCACGGCTCGTCGAGCGAAATTACCAGCGTGCTTGCACGTCGAGCCCGGAGGGATCTTCGAGAGAGAGCTTTACCTCTCGGGTATATCGTGGGAGCCCTCGCGAGTGTACACATACCAACACACGGCACATTTGCACGCACACTGCCCGTTAGGTATATCCGTCCCGATGAATTAACAATGAATTACCCTCTCTAACTTACGTCCGAGTGAGCCACCTCATCCCTGTACACTGGAACGACACAACAGCACGCCATACATGCGACCCCCCATACCGTGGCGTTAATGATTTATAAATAAATTATTCACGGGCTCGACAAATGTTCGGGACGTCCGACGCGCGATAGATGCGTCCTGCGGAACGCAAGAGCGCGTGCGCGCGGGCTGATATTTTATACGCAATTCAAAAACGCATTCCGACTTTTGTTAAATGAGGCCGAATGAATTTACCAGCGTTAGTCACGTCTGCGACGCGTACCTATTTTTTTAAATAATTTTTTTTATATGTTCGTCCATGTTTCACAGCTATTTTGGATTTTTTGCGCTTCCAGAGCGGTCATCGAGACGCGTCGCATTAAAACAGTCCGAATCAATTTATCAGCGTTAGAGACCGCCGCGAAACCTACGAATTTTAGAAATGATTTTTCATGTATTCTTTTTTTTTTTAGCTACCTCGGAATTTTATTCTTGAGCTTTCGAAGCTGTGGCCGTTAACATGAAGGACGTGGGTCGGTCGACACATCGGTACGGAATTTTTACAACTTTCCGGGAGGATCGGCGATGTCTGTTCGTGAGTTTTTCGAATTCTATTATGTTTGTTTTCGTTACGAAAAAATTTACGTGTTCCCCCTGAACGGAACAAATCCAAATTTAATTTAATTTTTTGTAACTCGGAAAAATGCCTTCGATTTTTATTTATTTTTTTATTGCAAAATCGTTACAAAAAAAAAAAAAAAGGAAAAATCCTAGCGAAATAACTCGATCGGCTCGCCCGACGTCCATAAAATTAACGCGGTCCGCGGATTCAAATTGGTAGGCTAATAAAATATCGCCGAGAGCCCTGACGGAGTTATTATCCTCCGCGTCTCGGCGCCCATCCGCATAATTTCTCGGGAACATTGATCAATGAGCAATTAAGCGAACTCGGAACCAAAATTCTCGGTCCCGTAATTTTAACACTCAGCGAAATATTCGCCTTCTTCAACTGCAAACTTTTTGAGAGCTTTCCAAGCTTTTTCCTTCCGAACGCTGGCGTAAGATTCCGGGAGGGAGGAATGAGAAATTGCGGGTCCGCATGGGAGAGCGAGGAACGCTCGGCATTTGATATTTATGAGGATTGCGAGCAGGAGGTACTCGTTACTCGAGGCTGTGCACCATGCCGATGCAGAGTGCTGCTTCTGCTGCTGCCGCTGCCGCTGCACTCGAATATATAGTCGGTTCGAGCTGTATATCGCCGTACGTGCATTCGCTCCACGAAATCCCAACGCGGTCACTCGCCTTACCGACGGCTTTAACGCACTCCGAACTTACGTCACTTTCCTCGGTTTTCAGAAAATAAAAATCGGCTATTCTCTACCTTACCGCGTATTTCGTAGCAGTGGACGCTGCGCCGTATGTAGTTCATGCCGCAGTTCGATTTACGAGGAGACCGGGGTGACTTGCGACACTCGATTTTTCGACGAGAAGCGAAATGGAGCAGCGTCAAATTTTGTTGTACAACTGGGGGGAAAATATTGCATGAATTGGGCCAAAGGGTGAAAAGACGTGTCGCGAAATTGCTCAAATAATAATTATTTTTTACGATGAATGAAAATTGATTGACGGAAAATTTGAAAGGCAGATAAAAATTGACACGATATCAGCAAAGAAATTTAATTGAGCATTTTTTGGGGTACAGCTCGAGTGGCAAAGAAGGCATGACATTTAATTAAACGCCGATGAATTTACTGTCCGTCACCGACCACAGTGATAAGCCGCAAACGCGACCAAAAATTGTATATCCAATTTAACATTCCAAAAATTTAATTTCTGTACGATAATTAATGTCGCATAAAAATAACAGAAGCCTCCAAATCGTCGCCAATCTCCTACCTGCAACAACCCCGAAAACCGACCACAATAACCGAGCCAATAAAAAATAATAAATTCCCCACTATTGTCCTCCGCTCTTGTTGCCACAAAACTTTGGTTCCCCCTATCGGTGCATTTACTTCGCCATCTGCCAATTCATTTCTCGACTCCATCGAACAAAAAAAAAATAACAAAACAAAAGAAACCAGAGAAAAAAATCCAAAAAGATAAAAAAAAGTTTCCAAAAGGAGCGAAACAGCTTCGTAAAAGTAAGCCCGCGCCTTTTACGATAATTGCCGACGACAGGCGACCGTCGTCGGGCCAATCTCTCCGACATATCATTTGCCATGTACGAATGTTCGTCGAGCTCTAAGTCATCCGGAGCATCGCCGAGCGAGACGGGGACGCGGAGTGCCGCGTAAAAGCACAGAGATGAGGCCGCGTAGTCGGTGGTGGTTCACGCGGATAAAAATAAAGAGGGAAAAGGGAGCGAATTCGGGAGAGTCGCGGGTGCACGGTGATCCATAGAGAGGGATTGGATGGTGGGAGACGAGCGGGGCGAGCCGGAACGGAGCTGGGCGCTACGAGGAAAACGGCCTCGATCCGGCCCTGGCCGGGTCCAAATCGTCTGATCTTCTGCCCGACGTCCCCGACCACTCGTGGACGCGTCTGCCTTCGAATTCGTCTCGTTGCTTCATCACCTTCCGCACTCCGAAAGCATCTCCGACACTCACCAACTCCCTTTTACCATTCTTCTTTTCCCCTTTTCCCCGCAGCCTCGACCTGTCCCCGCTCGTCTGCACTGTCCGAGCGTCAACCGGCCTGTCCCAACTCTACGACCTAGGCTTTACCTGGTCCGCTCTCCTCCGTAGCCTGCGTGTCAGCCACTGCAACGACGGGGCCAAGGTCGGCCTCGATCCTATACGTCCGTCTCTCAAAGGCTCGAAAACCAAACACAGGTAACGGAGATGTAACGGAGTCGACGGGACGTCAAAATAGTCCGCCGGGCTTTCGGGGTGCTTCAGAGGGAGGGTTTTGGGTGTCGCAATGGAGAGAAATTTCAGAGATTGGATTCGCTTGGTTCAAGAGGATTTCGCGAATGTTATGGCGGAAATGTTCAACCGTTTTCTTGGTAAACAAAAGCTGTTGATCCAATGAAGGGTCTTATGAGGCATGTATGTGAGGCTGTAAATTGGTAGGGTTTCTAGCTTTTATAGTTTTAGCTAGAATTTCGTATGAATTAAATTTTGTATGGATTGGATCTTGTATGGGTTGAATTTCCTATGCATTGAATTGGATTCAGGAACCCTTGAAGCTTTGCTCCACCTTGCGCCCGGTCGCAAATGCGAGTGTTTCCATCTCCACCTTAAGTCGAATAGAGCGACAGTGCACATAACTAGGTGTACCATTATCTGCAACCTGAATCCACGCTAAATATTTGTTCCCCTTGTACCTGATGTTTAGAATTTGTGGATGTGATAAAGTGCATTTTGAGATACGACCCGTGAAAATAAAACAAGCAAACCTTAATGTAAAGCTACAAAAAGCCTGGTAAGGTTTCCAGCTTCCATAAATCTCGGCTCTGGTACGGATTGGATTTGGTAGTTCAGGAATCTTCGGCACTTCCATCCAACTCGCTCCAAGTCGGTTACAAAAAATGCAATCAACTTTTTCGCCGACTCCCGACAGTCGACGAAACTAGACGTCATTATTTCCTCCATCAATGAGTGACGTTTCGTTGCGTTCCGTTAACTCAGGCAAACCCTTTGACATCCCCGTCGGAGCTCAGACCGACTCTTGTTGTTCTTCCCCGCAACCCCGGACCCTCACCGTAGGAACATTAAAACCAAGATAACACATTTTCAACGTATCCCGTAACGCTTCTAACTCGGGAGTGAATTTTCCTTTGATAAATTATTGCCCTCCAGCTTGAACTGGAGGCGCTCCATACATCTCTCAGCGATGATGGAAATTGACGTTTACCAGGCGTTTACAGTCGCGTTTACGTCTCCCCGTCCGAGACCATCCAACGTCGCGTGTCTCACTTGTTCATCGCATGTTGTCTTGTACATAAACGAGGTCCCTCGGGTTCGTTGAACCCTCGACGTTAACTCGCCCAGGTTGATGGCTTTCCGTAGCTTTCCGATTTACCCGTTTCCTTAAATTCGCCCTAACAGGCTCCCCGGGCGAACCATTCGCAAAAAATAGAACATTCTGGATTTAGTCGCTAAGAAAACCTGCGATAGAGTTTCATTTTTTTTGTAATCTTCAACATTTTGGGACACACGGAAATTGTTCAAAGTTTTTATCTGGCACTTTGACGGACTCTGATAATTTCATCTTTCTCAGAAGAAGAATTCTTTTTGAAAATTCGTTCTTTATCCTATCCCATTTTTCAGACTCTCGCAGATTAATTTTTATCAGAGAAGAGACGATCGAGAAAAATTAAAGGTTTTCCATATTGTCTCCAGTAAAATTCGAGCTACTTTGAGGTCTTGGAAAAGCCTCATTGGCGACCTCATCCTTACGCGGTCTGTCGTCGAATCTGGACTCAGTGAGTGCGACATCTACAATCCAATCTATCGGTCTATTGCATCACCGCTCGTCCACCTCAGATCCTTAAAAAAAGTCAAAGGCTTCTCGGCAAGCCGGAGCAAATAAAATGCAATGAAACTTATCTTCCGCCCGGTGTCCCTTGGTGTGCTTTTTCTTGGCCGCCGCCTCGATTCAAGTTTGCGCTTGCTGGAACTTCTACTTCAGCTTCGGCACCGCGTCGGCCGGCTTTTGCATATCCATTTCGAGAACCTCCCCAGTCCACGAGTTACTCTAAGACGAGGCGCCGGGCGGTCGATCGCAGATTTTCATAACATCGACGAGGGAAATTGAAAAGAAGTTCCGACACACAATTTCTCTTGGTTATGAGTTCCCTCGGATACTTCGGAGAAGCCCACCGAAGCGATATCGGTGGCTTGCGATATTGACTCCGGTCCCGAGGCACAAATAATTCGATAGTCGATAATTCGATTCAGACTAACTCGTCGATACTTTGAGAAAACTTGTCTGCCGGAGACACTGCGTGCTGACTGATAGCAATAATTTCCGAGGGTCTCCATAATCGTATAACGCGATACTCCAACTAGTCAATCAATCTGCAGAGCTAGAGAAAGTTGCGAACGCAAAAACTGATTCACACAATTCGATGTACAATTGTAACAATTCTACGTGTTTCTCGAAGCTGAGGGAAAATATTTAAAATAGTTCTATATTTTTTAAATGGACCAGATATTAATTTTCTGTACCAATTGTACACGAAATTTAATGAGCGATTTTCGTATACAAGCTTTCAATATTGTACATTAAATTCCGCACTATTTTTTTTTTTGAGAATATTCTCCAATTATTTTTATAGTCTTAACGTATATTCATGGATTCATACTTTTGTACATTGATTTTTTTTTTTCGCCGCACAATCTACTGCGGCAAAAATACAATAGAGTGTCTGCGGTGACGATGAAAGGCTTTTTACGCTTTTTTAATTGAAACTCGATCAGTCACGCATATGCGGAGCTGCGAACTCATAAACCGTACCTTCAAGCTTGAATACACAGTGTATCCTTACTGAACGCTGAGACCCCTTTTTTCCCGCATATTTGCCTCTACTTTGTTAAACCTCCGGTCGATGAAAGGACGTGAATCCTGAATAAATCTTGTTTGCAAGACACGACGTCGAAATGGGCGCGGTAACGAAAACTGCAATAAATTTTTTTTTTTTTTTTTTCACAAACGTCAACGAGTTCCGGTTGAAAGAAAATTACTATACAGAGCTGATGTACATCAATTCAGCTTCGTATAAGATTTTGTGTCTGACCGTGAAGATTCGCTTGGTTGGAAACGATTGATTACAGTTTTTATTACCGACCGTGGTAATTCGTAAATATTTTCCTGAAACGTTGTCGAGTGAAAGGAAGCTGCGTGACGTGGCCCGACGAGTCTCCGTGAATCTTCATCTGTCGGATAGATACATATCTTAGTTACAGTGAATACGGAATCGAGATACGTGGGCGTCAATGCTCCCAGAATCGAGACTCTCCCGGTCGGTTCAACGGTTTGACGTCAATACCGCGAAAACTCTCCGGGCTTTTGCTTTCACGATGTTTGTCTTATTTTGCCGTCCCGTTATTAATAACCACCGAAAATGATTATTAATGAGTAATTCTGTTTTATAAATAGATTGTCCGGTGGTGGAAATAGAAACCGGGAGAAAACTCTTTCGTCGCCTTTATTATTCTCTTTGGCGAGGCCGGGTCTCGCCTAACAGAATCTCAAAGGGACATGGAAGATCGCAGCTGTTGCACTATGGCAAAGAGAAGTACGTCAGGCCTTCGAAGCTCTGGGGAACTGCACGTGCGAGTTACCCGGGCATCTCACTAGGTGCGTTCCAGGGACATCCAAAGTGCATCGTGGATCGAAGGTCGCATCGATTCTTGCTGCTATACGAGACCATCCCCGACTCTCCCGAGGATACGCTATCTCAACCTCGTGCTGTCCCACTGCTGCACAATGTGCTACTAAATATTCGTTTTCAATCTCTCATGGGGAGGCTTTAGAAACGTGTGAGATCGATATCGGCCGAGGTCTGACATTGGTTTTATTCAGTCTGTTCAGACGATTGACTATCCAGAAACCTATCCGTAAAGTGCTGGTTCCTTTTAGTCTAATTAGCTTTTTTTTTATCTTTCTGTGGTCGGCGAATTTTGATCTTTTAAGTTTGTTTCAAATCACCACCGCCAAAAAAATAACTTAACGCTACATACGCGCATCAGGACTCATGTTAGTTTCTCTCCTGACAGCTTGAAGCCTTTTTAAACATTGATCAAATTAGCTGCAAAAAAAATGTACTCCCGCATCGACCGCTCCCTTTGGCGAGACGAAATCGTAAACTCCAAGTCCACGTGCCGTCCGCCAATCGAGATTTTTCCATTTGTTTATCTCGAGAACTCTTTCTAGCAGACACGTACAAATGTGTTAATGCGTACAGTTAAAACAGCTTTCCCCATCTCTTCTATCATGGCGTAGCCTTCAGAGGCCTCCTCCGGCTCGACGTATGCACGATTTATTTGACGTTTGAAGCTTCAGCCCTGCGATTCAAAGCAATCACCTCCCCGCGCTTCAGGCTGCGCAGTTGCCAGGCAGCAGCGGGGCAAAAAGGCACACCAATGAGCTTGCGCCTTCACGAGACACGATTTATTTACTCTCGTGGCCCGACGTCCCGCGCTCTCTATCTGGGTCGTGGCACCGGACGCGAGCTGTTCAACCCGAAGCGTATGTCATCGCTTACGAAATTCTTCGGCTCTACTCTCCGACCTGCGGGGAGACGAGAAGAAAAAAGACGTGCCATAACGAAAAGGAATTTGAAAAAAAAAAAGAAAATAAAAGAGAGAAAAGAAAAACGTTTTCCGAGATCGAGAAACCTTGGTGGCAAGGTTGTTACTCGGAGGCCGTAGCCTCCTTTCGTTTCTCGCTTTCTCGCCGTGTTCTCCACCGAACTCGCATTCGCGAATCAATCGAACCGACGAATGAATTTCACATTGCGGAGAAAAGAGGAATCGGAAGAAAAAATACGAAAAAATTCAAAGTAAATAATCAACCGAATAGCGAAGAGTCAAAAGAAAAGGAATTTATAAAATTACCCATCGAATAGCGATCGATCGAGAAAGCGCCCCGAGAGAAAAAATTGAGTTTGGTTCACGGGCAGGAGACGTTTTTAGATCAAGGTCGCGCGTATATAAGCGACCATCCGAGTACGGAGTGACTGAGTGAATGTGAAAAGATTGAAAAATTGAAACTCGTGTATTCGAGACAATATTTGCCTCCGTGCCCGGAATACTTTCATCAGCTCCGCTGCATTCCCACCGGAGGAGAAGAACACTAGCGGGATAAAACGGACTCCATTCTCCGATGAAACTATTCCCTTGACCCCAAAAAAAAATTCCCAAAAATAGTTCCACTACAGAGCTCAATACTTCCTCGATAGAATATCATTCCCACGACTCTTGTTTTACAATATGCAACGCCAAAGTCTCCCGAAAGACCTCAAATAAAAAATACACAAATTAATCATCCCCCGAAATTTGAACGATGGAAAATAATTTTTTTCCCTATCGGGCAACCTCGCCTACTTTGTCCTCGTCATTAAATCTTTCTTCGACTTCATTCGGTGATTTACTGATTTTTTTTCCAACGATCAATGCTCAATAGGTTGGATTAATTCGAGCAATTGTTCACCCATGGCAACCAGTGCGGCAGCGAACGGCGGGTTGCTTGGGGGGGAGCCTCGTTTCCATATATCGGATACTACGTTTCTCATAGCTATCCGTTAGGTCTCTCGCCATGAGTAAGATGCGTCCAAGGTCGTACGCGACAGCCTCGACCCGGAGGGTGGGAAAGCTCGAGGTCGGTACGCAGCGCGACAAGGGTTGATGGGTTCGCCCCGTGCTGTCTACACGCTCCGAAACTTCCCTCAGCCGCTCGGTGGTTTCCAGCACGCACGTCGGGGACGACGTGAGAGACGGCCGCGAGAGGAGGACAGGCAGTTTCACGTGTGCGCGCGGTTTGGAAGCTTGCGTCGTTAATCGAACGTTTATCGCGTTTGAGAAAGAAAAAAAAATCCTAGCAACGTGGAAAATGTTTTCCGTCAACGGTTTAAAAAAAAGAAAGGTTGCGCCTTTATTTGACGCTTTTTCCCAATTCCAAAACCAAGCCGCAAGCTCCACGATGAACAGTGAGCGGCGAACGAAATGGCCGGAAACACTGCCCGATATTAATACACAAGAGACTTCTATTGTTCGGCGTCGAGTAACAAAATTTCAAGCCGCTTTGCCGTAACTACCGGTCGATATTAATTCGTTGCCCGAAGCTAGGAGGCGGAGCGGGTTGCGCAATGAAAGTTTCATCGAGCTTTCATCTCAATGGATTAAAAAAATAGAATCTAGAAAAAATAATAAAAAAATGCCGGAAAGGACCGACTGAATAGTGAATAGTCGAGGCGGCAAAATGAAACTTTCCAGATTAAATCCCGTGAGTGAATTTCGATTCTACTAGAACTCTTCCATCAGCTCAGAGTAAATCTTGGCCCGATCTTACCGAGAGTGAAAACTTGATCTATGTCTCTCACAATGTCTTCATATACATATAGTCAAATTCACAACATTATTCCCGTAATGCCTTGGAAAAAATTATTCACGGAAAAAAAGTCAGCATTGTTTCTTCATTATGTAATATTTTCCCGCTGAATCGCGCTTCGAGAAAGCTTATCAGTCGCGTGTTCTCTCGCGTCGACTCTCGAGTTTGAGTCACCGAGTTGGAGGAGAACGTGACTGCGAGCTGAATCGCAACTCTCAGCGATCAGGCCGAATCGGAGCGTTTGGCGAAGTGTCGCGAGAAACTGAACGCTTTGGTGAATTGTAAATTGTGACGATCGGTGATGATGAGGTCGATTGGTACTCACCACTGTCGGCGTACGTCTCCGAGCCGTAACCGTCCTGAAGACCGCTCGCCCAAGTGCCCTCGTACCTCGCGGTCGACGTCGTCGATTGTCTGACTCCGTAACGACCCTTGAATCCCTGAGTCCATTCGCCACGGTAGAGCCAACGTCCCCTCGTCTCCATCCCGAGACCGTGGCGCTTTCCGTTCTGCCATTGTCCCTCGTAAGCCGAACCGCTGGTTGACACACAATACGAGAAATTGGCAGAGTACAGTAGAATCTCGCGGACAGGACTTTCGATCAATCCGAGCGTCCGCGTTATCGGAGCAGTTTGGACAATGCGGAACACTCGGGTCGAACGGATGAAGCAGCAATTTTTGCGCGTGGATTACAGGAGAACAACCTCGCTTATTCGCATAGTTTATTAATATATTTTTATTTGAAATACTATTTCGGTAATTTACATTAATCTTTAGCCTCGTAAAGTGTTAATTGAAAATGTATATATAATACAAGTACAAGTTTTAATTTTCCCAAATTTATGCTTTAAATGTAATCTTATTTTCACATACAAATTCAACCGCTCAAAAAAAATCTCAAGACCTCATTAATATAAATTTTTTCGTAAAAAAAAAAACTCAATCTTTGAGAACAATTTTTTTAACAAAATATACGTTTTAATTTAAAATAATTAATCGCAACTAGTCCGACGAAAAAAATTGCAACTGTTTTCAAAAGCCCGCACACGAGAAACTTTCCTCTTTGGATATTGACTTAAGTTCCCTTACAAATTTCATTGCGACGTTGAGAAAAAAAAAAAAAACTACTATACATATATAGTCGTGAGCGACAGCTGCAGGGCTAGCTGTAGGCTCATGCTAGGTTCCACACGGATCGGGAAATGAGGGGAACTTTCGACCTTGACACGTATCCTGGCGCCCGAAAGGGGAAGTGAACGGGCTATATATATATATATATACTTCTTTCCCGTACACACGCACACACGCACGCACGCACACACACACAAACACACACTGCAGGGATGTAAGCGGGGAAGGTTCTTGTTTCCCGATAGGGGAGCTTGCAATCCTGAAAGTGGGTCACAGAGTGCAAGGACAACGAGTGCGGGTCACTGGGAGCATCCGCGTGGCGGGCAGGCGTTGTCCGTACGAAAGCTTCGGGATATAGGCAGGGGAGAGCGGACGAAAGCGAGGGGGGACGGACATCCCTTTGGTCGCCTCCGTTACTGGAAAGCCTGGCCGAGATCGGCTCGCCGGGCTACCCACGAGGACAGCAAAGCTCGGAGGAACGAGATTGGAAATGCTCGCTCGTTTCAGAAAGGTAGCGACGGGGCGACGGCACACCGCAAACTATTAAAATTTCGAGGTCGAAACGTGCCCGCTCTCTCCGGCTATTATCCGGAAATTTTTAACGAGCGACAAATCCAGTCGATGCATTTTTTTTTTTTTCACGTCTATCACGGGATTTTATTTATTTTTTGCCCGAGCTCGAAAGACCTCGGGTCGGTGAATGTGATTAAAAACTCTGTGGAATTGAGAGGTTGATCTGGATTGGTTCCCGATCCGGAGTAATTTTTGTACGACGTTATTGCCTATATCCTAAAAAAAATTAAACGAGTGATAACTATTGAGATAGGTACGAATTAGAAAAAATCGAAGCCGATGAGAAAGGTGATAGTCCTCAAGATATCTGAACGACATTGAATTTAATCTTTGGCAAACGACCGTCTCTGCTCGACTTTGGGAAGGAAAAATGAACTTTCACCTGCAGAATTTTATTTTCCAAGCCAACCATCCGGAGCAAAGTTTTCCTGCCGCAAAACACAGCCCTTATGACATAACAAAATTTAGTCCCATGCAATTTCAGAGTCGTCAAAAATGCGAGTTACCTAAAATAAGCAGTTACGAATTAAAACAAACTGTAATGGCCGAAAAAGGTGCGAGGTAACTCGTATAAGAAGGTACCACTCGGAGCACAGTGAGTCGATTAAGGGGTCAAATTCACCAAAATAAGATAAGAATTAAAGCGAAGAATTGAAAAAAAAGGCTGACTAAAAGTCTTACCTCGGCCACGTGTAGACACCGGAGACCTCGAAGCCGTAGTGCCAGCTTCCGGAGTAAGCTCCCTGACCCTTGGGCCCGGTGCAGACGCCGTGGCCGTGCGCCTTGCCGTCCTCCCATCCCCCGCAGTATGTTCCACCGTCGTCGAAGTCGAATCTACCCCCGTTGACCTGAGGACGATTACCAGCCGCGTTGGTCGAGCCGGTAGCTCCCGGCTGTCCCGGACTCGTGCCGCTCGACTGGGGCGGCAATTGCGCACCCCCGGCGATCCCGTTAGGCGCGCCAGACGAGCTCTGCTGGCCCGTTTGGCCCTGCTGCTGCTGCTGTTGCTGCTGCATTGTCCGACCCGAATCGCGGAGATCTTTCGTCTCCTCTGGCTCCGATCGGCGGTGCGACTCTGTCGATCCTACGGGATTATTCCCGCTCGTCAGCAGGAGCCCTCCGCTTCTCTTATTCCCACCCGATGTCTGTCCGTCATTATCGTTGTCCCCACGCAGCGGCCGATCGGTTACGGGCTTCGGTCACGGCCCTCCAAGCAAGCCCGGGTTCCTGCGTACGAAATTTTTTTTTTCCGCAATTTTTTCCAAAGCTCTTTTTTTCTTTTTATTTTTGGTCCTTCGCGAGCTCTCGAACCGATCGACGATGTCCCGGATGGCGCGCGAGTAGCAAACTAATTTTGATTTTTAAGAGATTTTTTCGAATTTTTATCCAAGGTGAAATTTTTGCTTATTTCCCGAATATTATATAATACATTAATTGATTGATCATAGTAGATTCATTTTTACCATAGCGCGAACAAAATATAAATCGATCCGGATTACAGCTTTTTTTTGGCCTTTTCTCCGATTTTATTTAATCGATATATTATGTATAAAAATTCAAATAATTTTGCGGTTGACAAGCTGTGGATTTTTGACCACCGTTTTTTTTTCCTTAATGATTGATCGATAAGTTTTTGGGCCTATTGAAATTGCATTAATTAAATAAATGAATCTGATTGGATACATTTTTAAGATGACGTGACCAAAAAACGAATAATAACTTTACGTGACAATTGGAAAAAAAAAGTTAAAATTTAAAGGGTCGAATGAACAACCTTCAGTCTCGTTGGATCGTAAACGCATGGGGATGGGGGGTAAAATCGCGTAGCATAGTAGAAGAATTCACGCGACGTTTGTCCCGTTTTCTTGCCCGCCGACGTGGCTCGTTCTCGTATAAATCGGCCAGCTACACACTCTCGTTCGTTTTCACCGTTCGCGCCGTTCGGAAATAACCGGCCTTCGCCCTCGTGAAAGATAGAGAGCGAGCGGGACAGGTTTCGAGCCTCGACTAAGAGGAACAAGCGTATCAAGAATTGGAGGTGTCGAGCTGAGGCGATCGATTTTTTTTTTTTTTTTTTTTTTTTCATTAAAATAATTAAAATTTATATGAAAGCGACTGTTTTCCCTTGATAATTTTTCGGTCTGCACATCGCAAGGAAAAAAAATAAAAATAAAAATAAAATTATGCGATGATGAAAACCGATCGGAGCGAAACAATTATAGAGGCCAAGGCCAACCGTCCCAATTATCGGAGTGCACTGGTCGACGAAAAAAAAAATCGATGGAACGTTATAAAACATTAAAAAAAAAAAAAAAAAAAAAAAAATAGCCACGCGATTCCCTGCACGTCCTGCGGGACACGATCTACTTTCGAACTCCCTTAAAAATAGACGTCGTCGACCGCCGCGAGAGAGACGCACGCGAGATCCGGAATCTCGGACCGGGTTTGAGAGCTCGCAACGCTCGCGGACACTTTCTTCTCCGCAACACGAATATATACATATATTTTGAATTTTTTTTTCCAAAAATAAACACTCCATTCTATTCTACTTATTGTTTCCCTCCCAAAAATCAATAAAATCCACTATTAATTCCCGATTAACAGATTCGTCGGAATTCTTCGTCTTCGCGCTTGGAAATTCCCGGGATCCGACACGAGTCACCTTCGACACACCACGTCCATATTTTAACACTTGTATTTAAGAAAATAAATTTTATTACTTATTTTTTTTTTTTAATTACAATTTACCACCAATTATTAATTTCGGCATTTTTTTTTTTACGTTTTTTTGTTTATTTTTGTTACCAGAAGATCGACAATAGCACTGTGCGCGACTTATCTCGAGGCTGAAAAAACTACTTCGCGTACTACATATACTATATATACATTTATATATAAAACTGTTCCCCGAGATCGGTTGGAGAGGCTTCTCGGGGCGCGTCCGTGCCACGCCGCGGCCCTGACGCGAAAAAGCTCGGGTTTGCGTTTTCGTCTTCGTGGTCAACGACGACGACGAAGACGAAGTCGACGACGACGTCGACGTGAGCCGCACGCGTCCGCTCGAAAACGCGAATCGCTCTCGCGCCCCGCTCGATTCGTGTGGGTGGAGAAACGGTACGTCGATTACGTGCCAGTTGCTTGTAATATATATATATATATATATGTGTAGATATATATATATATATATATATGTGGGTGTGTGTACATGTTAAAAATATAGCAACTACATATTTGTGTACTCGTCTATAGATAAATTTTTATCTTTGTATAATAAACCGGTGCCAAGAGAACGACCTAAGCTTCGTTAAAGTGAGCGACACAGTAGTTGGTTCTCTTTGCAGTGTTATTGGAATTGAATTATTTGATTTACAGTTGCTTTAGCAGAGAGTCGATCTTGAATTAAGATCGAATTGGAAATTAATATTGAAAGAAACCACAAATTTTGTTCCGCCTATTTGACCGTATTTTGGCGTCTGCGCAGGGAAATTGATACGGACGAGTGTTGGCAGCGTTAATGTCGAGGCGAAATACCGATAAGATGGATCTTTCACCGATTAAGTATGTTGAGTTCCAGCGCAACATTTTGATATCGATCTTGAGATTGATCTTCGGACTAATCTCGTGATTAATCTTAAAATCGATATTAAAATTAATCTTTAAGTTATTATTGAAAATTGATTTTCAGAATAATCCGGTTCACACTTGAAAACTGTGTTATTTTGTATAACAATTAAAAAAAAACAAATTCTTAACACTGTTTAGCGAGAGTATTTACCCCAAAAACTACCCACGAGCGCTATTCACGATTTTCCGTGTATTCATCCACGTCTATGGAGAACTCTGTTCAGGCATTCTCCCGCACGCCTCTCAAACACTCCCGTCAGTATCAGTGAGTTTCCGTTCTCGAACTCGTCCGTACGCATGCAATTGTGTTTACGTCTGACTCCTTGAGCGATTCACGGAGCTCCCCCTCCTCGCTCCCTTTATTTCCCACCGTAGCGTTCTACTTCCCTCACTGACGAATACGTGCGGAACTTGTCCGCTCGTTTGTAAATTTCGCCAGAGCGTTCGCTCCAGATGTGTTCGTGTGCTCTGGCGGTCTCGTGCAGGGTGGACTAAGGCAAAACGGAATGCCTGGACAAAATGAACTGTACCAATTTTTTTGCGAGGAATATACCAAACACAATTGTTACCAAACAACAACATCGTGCAACATCAATATTCCCTGTTTAAAGCATCTTTCCATTACCGCGTGGTTCCACCCCCTTCTTCCTTCTCCTTTAGGTTTCAAAGTTTCTCCGAAAAATGTTAACTTTTTCTAGAGATATTTTTTACCAAGTTTCGCTTGGGGTGTTTTTTTTTTCAAAAAACTGTCTCGTGGGCAATGTATCATCGTGGTCCATTTTGTCCCACTCCTTCTGTCGGGGTCAAAATTTCCTCAGGAATATTCCACGTTTTCTGCAGACACTCTTTTGTGATCATAAGTGTCGCTTGAGGTGTTTTCACGTTAAGAAAGCTCTCGTCTCGGATAAATCTACTGGTCCATCTTGCCCCCCCCCCCCTCCCCGTATCCGCACGTACGTTAATCCAGTGTACGGGTGTTTCGACAACTGCTCGCTCTTGAGTTCCGCGGCCGTCGTCGTTGTGTGCGGCACCGGATAGCCGAAAAGCTATACCAGCCGCGAGAGCTTCACCGGCTCCACCACTAAGAACGACGCCGTTACGCAATGCTTCTATAAGCATCCGTGATCTGCTCGGAATGTGGCCCCGCGTCGGCAGCGGCAACGGTTAGTTAGCTCTCGGGAAGGTACGAGCGATAGAAAGCTCGATAGAAATTGAATCGATCGATCCCTTTCTTCTCCCTACATTGACTTCCTCCCTCTCTCCTGTCTACCTGTCTACCTATTCGCTGTCTCCGACGAGATTCCAACACCTTCGGAAGAGACCAGGATCATCCACCCGTCGTTGCGACTCTCCCGAGGCGAGCTTCTCGCACAGGTAATCACGAGTGTGACGTGGGGTTTTATAGGACCGATGAGAACGGTCGGCAGAACGACGATCGAGAGCCGAGAATAAAATATTCGCACACCTGATTGGTTAGTCAAAGTCACAGAAAAGTATTCAAACCCGAGATGTGATTCCATCGGGTATGGATACTTAGTGTTTGAACGGGGAGGAAATAGAAAAACGTATTTGTGAGGTCGAGAATTTTTTTCTGCAGGGCTTGTATAAAGGTGAGCAGGGAAAATGGGTCATTGGGGCAAAACCGAACAGTGCGTCGAACTTGCAGCGTTTTTTGGAAAATTCGTGTTTTGCCCTTGTCACATTTTAATCCGCTCTCCACTGTTAGGAAAAACATTTCTAATCTTGGAACACCACACACATGGATCTCATATCAGTGAAACTTTGAGGTCTGACATCTTCAAGTTCATTCGGCTGATCTTAACTGATTCGAACTACTTCAGTTATCGTCTGCGACTTCTCCGACTTTTTAAAATCTATTTCGATCAGTTTTTATTGAAAATGTATTTTTTTTTGTTTATGCGACCAAAAAATAAAAGTAAACAAATCGATGACTTTTTTGAGATCTTGAGTGCAGTTTTGTAACAAAACTCGACCACCGTTGTGAAGTCGTTACGGAAGTCGGTAGAGGCGAAAGGTTTGACCCGACGAGTACAAAGTCATTGATAATTGATTAACCGAAGCTGTGCTGAGGAGCGAAATTCCCCCTGGCGATGTATATATAATGCATCCACTTTAGCGGAGAAGCGAGAGACAACAAACTAATTTTTCATCATATTCGCCGGAGCAAGTTCCGCGGTCTTCGTGCGAGCTGGCGACCCGCGACGACACGGGTAAATGTACCGGGAGAGTGGAAAAAAGAAATGAAGAAGCTGGAGAAAAAACTTGAATAAAGTGTCCATTGGGAGAGCGGGGCAAAACGATTCGTCTTTAGAAATTCTTCACGAAACGTGTAAAAAAAGTCTCCTCTCAAATAAACGACCGTTCTGCCCCACTAGCTGCGCCGCTCTCGGTCCGGCCTCTCGAGGCCCCGGCAGGCTCATCGCGACCCGCTTATCAATTAATTACCTCCTTTTCCAGATCGTCAAAGAACAAACAGACGCAGCCCGGCCCAAAGCAAAAGATAATTGGACCGTCACAAAGGCAAGAAGAAAAAATTGCCCATTATAAAACGAAAGCCCGAATATTATTCAGCAAGATATCACTTGTAAATCGCTGGCTAAGATGTTTTTAGTTCTATTGCAATTAATATAATTACGGCATTCTCGTACAGAAAAGATTTTCGTGTGCGCGGCTGGTTCTTTGCATTTGAAAAAGCAGTTCCACGATGCTCGCCTCCACTAAAAAAATTATTCGTTTATTTCTCAAAATACACATGAAATTTTTTTCATATTTCTACATTCGCTTCAATTAATTTATACATGGAAGAAACGTGTGGAGAGTCACGAAATCCAAACTGAATTTGTAAATCTGAAAAAATACCTACGTTTTCAGGAAAATAGACGAATCATTTCGATAATAGAAATTACGTTATCGGAAGCCTCGTTGAACAATTTTATTTTCATCGTTTCTCTTATCCATTATGCAAAATTAATTTTCTCACTATCTTCAATACGTTCGATTTAAATTCCAGATATTTCATCGTCGAGAAGCGTTTGCGATTTCCTTTCGTTTCTGTGAAACTCGTGCGAACCGAAGACAACGCGAAAGGACCACCTTAAATCGCTGTTCGACCGGAGCCAGTAGGGCAAGTCCAGTTTGGTCAGACGGGGGAACGTTGAAACCGAGAACGGCAAGCGCGCCTCGCTAAGTGGTCGCGTTAGAGTGTAGGCTGAAAAATGGTCGAAGGGCAGCAGGCGGTGGGAGAGCAGTGGCTCGACGAAGAGAAACCGAGGCGTCGTCTCGGTCGTTCCGGAGCTCTAGGCTCTAGGCTCTAGCCGGTCAGCAGCAGAAGCGGCGCGGAGCCACGGAGCCACCTCTCTAGCTCGCTAGGGCTTCTATTTTTATCATGGGGTAGCGAATTGTTCCACGAGGCGGGCAGCAGCGACAGCAGCAGTAGCAGCAGCAGCAGCAACGGCAGTAGCAGCGGCAGCGGCGTACAGCCAGTGAGGTCCGCAGCCGTGCGTTCGTCAATGCGACGACCGGGTTCAAACCATTTATAAATAGTAAGAAGTACGAGAGAGTCAGAATCGACGGAAAATCGGCGAGGATGCCGGATAAACGATGCTCGCGCTGCTGCTGACTCTTCGCTCTCCCTCTCGCTCCCTGTGTCCCGCAAGCTCACCGACCGTTTCCGACTGACCAGAAACGAGCACGTCGACGTTACGAGAAACACCCGATCGATCCATCGATCCATCTTTACCGGCGCGCTGCACGGGGAAAATACCCCGGGTGCCGCCCGAGAGAACAAAGAACCGCGGCGCTGACCGTGTGTGGCCCTCGAAGACCACACGTTGGCTGAAAATTCCTACATTTTCATCAACTTTTTTTACTGTGACTATGCGCGGATATGAAATTCCTTCTTCTAATGCAACGTGAAAGAGCCATTTTTTCTCACATTTTGCTACCTCACTATTTTTACTTTATTACTTTACCATTTTACGATTTTGTCATTTTATCGAAACATGAAGGCAAATGACAATATCTCTACTTTCTTCGTCGAGATACTGTACATGTCTTGAACGACGCCACGAATAATTTTTTATTATCGAAATTGATGAGCCTGATAAATATTTTTTCAATTACAATTTTATTACTATTTGACTTCACGAATTTTTTTTTCCTTCTAAAATCATGAGATTAATAATTTGACGTTACGAAAGTTTAATTAATGAAAGCAGGTGTAAATGAAGAGCGTCACTGAGGTTAAACACGCGACTGCTACGCAGTCTCGGGACTATGAACACCGGTGCCTTAGTCAATAAAAACCCTGGAATAGCCGACGACTTTGTATCGCCCACGTTGCATCACTTTGCATCGTTTACTCTGCGCTCGAAATTTATCCCTCTCGGTCGTTCGTTCCCTTGGCACATGAATGCATATTCTTCTATGTGCACCTCTCCTACAACCTCACCATTTCCGACCCCCCTCTCGCTTATACGCCGTTATACGAGATTCTCGGTTAGGGCGTGTTGAGCGGCGCTAAGTTGAAAATAAAACGCTACCGGGAGAGTATTACACTCGCTGTCTTAGCAAGAAAGATATTAGGACATGAGAGACGGGAGATGACGGGGAGGAGGATTGTGTGAGACACACATCGGGGATACCGGTACTCGAGTGAAAATAACTCGTGCCACTCTAACGAGCGCGGGGATCTCCCCGTCGAGTTTTCATTATAAATTCTGTTACACACGAGCATTTTTATGTGAAAACATCTTCGCCCCGCCTCTTTTCTCTCCCATCCAACAAAAATGTCCTCAAAAAAACTTTACGATCTTTACGGCTTACGGATGAGCCATAAAAATTGTTTGCTCTACTAAATTTACGACAGACTTAGTGAAATAGACGAAGGTTAAAAAATCGTCGTGTTGGAGATTGAGTAATACAGTCCGGAGTGTCCCATCGGAAAACGAGTCTATTGGAATTTCAGTAAAATGTCCTGATTGGTCAATTTTCCATAGTTTTATTCTCCACTATTACCGAGAAGTCGAGAAATACGTGGAGGATTTTTCCTACACGTAATTTGCACGTGTAGGAAAGCCAAACGAATTTGCGGACTCTTGGGCTGTCTTTCTCTCGCTATCGGAGGGAATCCTCCTCCGAGTCTGATGCCCTGGCCGCTCGAGGCTCGAGAACTACTGGACCGAAGAGCAGCTCGCCGGACCTCGCGGTGACACGCGCGCAAGGTTCAATGGACTGTCCCGGTTTCACTACCACTGTTCTCTATTCCTTGACTATCCTGAGCTCTGAATCTGTGTGTGTATGTGTCAAAAAAAAATTCAAAGCGTGAAAAAAAAATTAGAGAAATTTTATTCGAAAAGCGATATCTCGAGGGAAATCAACCTTTTCAATTTTCGTCTGATAGAATTAAACTTTCGGTAGTTAGTCTAGGATTTCAATTTTTTTTTTGAGTATGAAACAATCATATTTGATAAATATTTGATAACTTTTGGAGTAACAAAATTAAAAACCTTTATCTTTAGAACATGAACGACGGTAGACACAATTGGGTTCGATAAAAAAGATTTGCAAAATAAAGTCTTCCAGGTGTTAATCCACAAATTGGAAACTATAAATTAATGTAAAAAAAATGAGGAAAAACTTCTCACACAATGCTACATGTGACTTCGGTTATTTTGCTAATCATGCTGTCGCACCGAAGCAACACCTTATGAAATAAACATCGCAACATCATTGCAAATGAGACGTCGAGAAAAATCTTTAAAAAAAGAAAAAACAATCTATCTCGATTTATTTTTTAAATCTAAAAAAAAAAAATCATTTTGCATAAACGCTACTCTGTGCGGACTCCTCGACTAAAGATTGTCAAATTTGCATGATTTCCTCCCAGAATTAATAAATCAATTATTTTCTAAAACGACTGAATAAAATTATTAACGATACCTCAAAAATCCTTTTTCTCTCGATTTGTTTTTGTAATTACCGCCAAAACGTTATTGCACACGATACCGAGTCCGAAAGGGTTAAAGAACGACCATTCTCGTACTCCACGTGATCGCTCCAATTTAATTTCCACGAGCTCCGTTCTACTTTTTCTTTATCCTCCAATCTCCCAGGCCCCTCTGTACCCCATTAAAATTATGA
Organism: Listrodromus nycthemerus; assembly: GCA_963978505.1. Taxonomy (NCBI): domain Eukaryota; kingdom Metazoa; phylum Arthropoda; class Insecta; order Hymenoptera; family Ichneumonidae; genus Listrodromus; species Listrodromus nycthemerus. Next base: position 5,076,432 of record OZ021687.1, read on the forward strand.
CAGTCATATTGCAACATAAATATGCAATTAAGCGTACACACAACTATACTTTACACGGTTCGGCCGCGATCGATTGACAAAATACCCGGACACGTGCATTAGTTTTTCTCGCGCACACACACTCACATGAGCTCCCGCGCCTGTTGGAGCTCCAACTCTATGCACGCAACGCGATCTTACACCGAGAGATAACACGAGGAGGCGCGCACGCACTTCCGCGCATTACATTCACCGTTTATCCTACGTACTAAAATAACGAGCGTGGAGAAAAAAAAATTATCCAACCGATCTATCGATATTTTTTATTTAAGTAACGCTTAGTCAATTAATAAGAAATTAATGCTCTATTTTTATTAATTTTTTTATTCTTACGATTATTATCGATATCGTTCGAAGCACTGCGCGTGGACGTGTGGCGGTGAGTCGAAACCCGAATCGCGATGCACTGTACCCGTTTCACCTCGATTCACCTGGGAATCACCTCGATATTATGTGCCGGCTCGCGCACGACTCTCGCCACCGAAGGGCTCCTCGCGATCCCAGTACTGCCACTACAAAGACGAAGAATACCGACAACACAATTATTCGTCGAGATGAAACGATTTTTTTTTACTCTATTTTTTCCAAATATCGAAGGCTTTTTTTTTTATTTATTTTTATTTTATTTATTTTTTTTCATGTATAGAAGGAATCGGTGTTTACCCTTCTTTTAGTATCTCGACGATCCGAAGCTCCGGCATCGGGATGTTAGAGTCAATGTTTAATTTTCAAAATTTTTTTTGGTATCAAAACAGTATTCCCAATCCTCGGTACTTTATTTTTCTCCCGTCCGGCTCGTCGTGGTCTTTTGACCAGTAGTAACAGCCGCAACAGTAGTGGACGTTCTGACTCTCGTAGCTTTCTTGTGCGTGTCTCCACCGGACCACTGCGTTCTGCGTTTTCGTTTATCGTCGATTAATTTCTTCTTTTTTTTTTCTCTCCTCCCTATCGTCGACGCAGCACCGCTTTCTGCACGGCTCCCCTGCGATGCACGAATTATTTCTCAATGTTCTTTATTTTTAGTCGAAGTATATTTTCGGCCTTTTTTTATGGTCGATTTTTTTTTTTCGGAATTTTCGTCGATTTTCCGGCGAAAATAATTTTGAGTTTTTTTTTTGTTTTCAGTAAATAACGACGTAACTTTTGAGACTTTGCAGAGAGAGATTTTACAGCGGTGGCTGAGAACGGAGAGTATTGTACGGGGTCGTGCGTCAGGGTGGTGGCATGATTGCGACTACCTCGTAGTCTCGGCGCTGCCCTCGCGGCGACGTCGACGTCCCGACGCCTCGTCGCTCATCCCGGAACACATGCGCTGTTCGATACCGGCCTCTGGCTCACATAAGGGAGCCAGGAACGCCGCGGACGCCGCCAAACGTCGAGAACGGGAAGATCGAGGCGGTCTGATTCGTTACTCGTCGCCACTACTTGCTGCACTACCGGCTCGCCGTTCGAGCCTTCTCGACCGTTTCTCCTGCTAGGGTGGAAAGTGTTTAATTTTTTTTTTTTTTTTTCAGCGTTGCAATGCGTCCGAGTACCGTGGAGGGAATTAATTAACAGCCGTATCGCACGTTATTTCTGGAAGAGAAATGCCGCGCAATTTTTCTTACGCCGCTATTCGCATCCCTGCTGACGAAGTGAAGGGTCGTCTGAGGATTGCGGCTAAAGAGGCTCGGAAGATTAAGAGATCTTGCGAAATAAACGAAGCGGAAGACTCTCGAGGCTTCCTCACGAGGACCTTTCGGGATTTTTTTTTTTTTTTTAAGTGTCTTCGCTCAATTTCATCATTTTTTTATCCTAGGAAAAAAAGATGTGGTGGAATTTGTAAAATTTTTGAAAAGTCTCGCAAATTCTAACGTCATTTTTTTCTTTCGTTTAAAAAATTTATTTTGAAATTGATGTTGAGAAAAGATTTAAATATGGGAATCTGAGAATTCTCACAAGATAAGACAGTTATTTATTTAAAGTCGAGAATCGAGCGTCAAGCTTAAAATCGAATTTATTATCAACGAGACTAAGTTTACGGAGTGATGAATTTTTTACCAGCCGTTAGGTCGTTTGCTATCTGAACAGTCCAACAGTCGTTTTACTTACCTTCCGTGATCGACCGCTGGTAAAGTCGATCCCATATCTGCGTTCAAAACATGTCGCGGTCGGCTAAAAAAAAGCTCAGAGTAGGCTAAAATCTTACTTCCAAACTTTGTGGTAGGTGTGTATTAAAATCATGGAAATTACATCGTCTTACCTTCGATTTTCATTACCCTCAATAATAAAAATAATTTCTGAAGTAATTTAATTGAAAAAAAAAAACAAAAAAACGCGTTCGATGGGGCGCACACAATTTTTTTAGCAACTGAAATTTTTTGCTCAATGATCTCTATGAATATTTACAAATAATTAATCCCTGTTCCACGTCGTCGCCTGTCCCGTCCAGGCTGAAAGTTACGTATTTCAGGTATGACCTCACATCCGTTGCGAGAATTAAATTTTCAAACAGGAAGCGACATATTTCCGTCGATGACGTCACTTCCAGTATAAAAATAGGAAATTCACAAAGCAAACGACGTCATCGTCGGGAGCAAGATTTTAAATTCGAAATAAGGTTCGATTTATTTGGAATTTTTCTCGAATGCCAATGACTGAAATGAATGCATTAAGAATTTGGCGTTGATCCGTACAATTGCGTACTTTTTTATCCGGGACTCCAACTCGACGATCTTCGCATTGCGTACGACGTTATCGTTCGTTTCATAACTAACGACATTCCGCGACTATATTATCGTACCGATTCATCAAAATGATCGCACTGGTGCGTATCCGCTAATTATTTTTATCGGATCTTTGAGGTCGAAGTAGAAAATACGTCCGTCAGGATGGGGGAAGACAAAAGTTGCGTGTCGGGCTAAGTGATACGATAACCGTGGATGCTCGCGTAGAACTCGGGTCAGTAAATTTAGAAACGTAGTAAGAACAAGTTCAGTTCTTCTCAGTCCCAGCTCGAGCACGAAACACGTTCGGCAATTTGCCACCGTTCATTTGTTTGATTGAAAAAATTTGTCATTCAATTAATTGCATTGATAATTCTCGTTTAATTAATTGCATGGAGATTTTTCGTGTAATTAATCGGATTCAACTTTTTAAATTTAATTGACTAATGAGAGTGTTGGACCGAGTAATCGAAGAGATATGCACGGGAGAAGAGAGAAATCGTTCGACTGGTTTTTGAAGTACCCTTCAAATGTAAGTATCGAATTACCTCGTGCAGTGTAGATTTACTGTAGAGTCGCTCATGTGCATCGGCGTATAGAGACGTGCGGATCGAGGAACATCGAGAGTGAGGCCAGACGCGCTGCGTCGCGAGACCCTCGCGAGGGCTTCGGATTGCAACCGGTAATGGAATTATATCGCCGGAGCAATGAATTTTCAACGGGATCGATTTTTCCACTCTACTCCGCACAGCGTTTACGTGCAGTAAGGTGTGCGATGTCTCTCGATCAGTGCGGCTCATCTAAGTATGTTATAATTTGTCGGTTATTTATTATTTTCCTTTGAGGCATTCTACGTCATTCGGGTAATGTGTGCAGTGAAAAAAAAAAAAAAAAAGAATTCATTCTACCAATAATATGTGCGTCATTCTTGTGGAACGGAAAAATATTTTTGTCGTCTGTTCCCGTATAACAATTTTTTTAAATATATTTTTTCAATCTATTTTTCGATTCACTTTAAATGAAACGTCGATGAATTCATATAATCAACACGATTGTTTGAGATGAATCAGCGTGTGTGAAACTTTTGCAACCACCCTATTGCAATATCATCGACAATTATAATTGATAAATACCTGCATCGTCATAAATAATTAATCGTACAATAGATCTTCCAATTGATGAATAATCCGCTCTCTTCGTGAGGAAATGTTCCTAGCCATGAAATAATTGCATAAGCTTCCTGATACGACTGCGATAACCGTTCACGAGTTCAAAATCCGTTGCGCTGAGTTTATTATTATCGGTTAAATGATGTAAGAAATCTATCGTATCGCTCATATTACTCGTCTCAAAACAATAATAACAATATTATTAATAAAAATAAATAAAAATTCATAACAATATAGAAAAATTATAATTTTTTATAAAAATAAAATAAACTAATTTCTTACAGTCTCGAAGTTCCTGATAAATTGGAGAAAATGGATCTGCTGAGCCTCAACTTTTTGACTCTCAAGTTGCATGAAACGTCGAAGAATTCGAACAATGACTCGATGGAGGAGAAAATCGGTGACGAGCGAATCGGTGAAATTTTAAAATCGCCCGAGACGATTTTAGAAAAATCGACGATGAACAACGAGAGAAAAAAATCACGTCGAAAAAATGGTTTGGAATGTGAAAATTATGGCGGTGCTTTGGACGACGATAATTTGCCACTGATAAGCCTAGACGAACTCGCCTGGCACGACAGCGCGGTGGATTGTTGGGTGGCGATTTACGACTATGTGTACGACTGCACCGAATTTCTTCGAAGTCATCCAGGTGGTCAGGACGTCATTCTCGAGTACGCTGGAAGAGACGCGACATTGGCTTTCATCGGCACCGGCCACTCCCGCGGGGCTCGAAAAATTCTCGAAAAATATCTTGTCGGACAACTGCCCGCTCACGAGAGAATTTTTCGGACAATCGGTGGTGTAAGAATCGTCGACCAGTGACTCGAGATCGACGATCCCGAAAATAGCCACATTTCCGTCTTACGACATATGAAAAATATTTAAATCATTGAAGAGAAAATTTCTGTGAAAATTTCGAATTTCTCGTGGAGGTTTCGAAATCTCTTTGAAAATTTCAAAAGTTAGATTGAAATCGCGAAAAATTTTGAGGAAAATTTCAAAATTTCTGTGGATTAAAAAATAATGAAAAAAAAAAGAAACACAGAAGACGATGAAACACTCGTCGGTGGCACGACGATAACCCGTAATTATCATTGTCGAACGTCAACAATTATCCTTATGCACATTGTGTTTTGGAGGGGCGCAGCTATGCACTGAATTGATCTCTGTAGGACAGGCGATAGTCGGAGAGAAAGAAAACAATTTATTTTGCGGAAAAAATGACGTAGAAAAAAAAGTGGCGAAAGAAATCTTGTATCTTGCGACAATTGACCGGCGAGCGATATAATATGTGTATAATATTGCAGGGGATATTTTTTGTGCGTTGTTTCTCTCGGTAGTAAAATAATTTCATCGGAGCTCGATCGGGCAGAAACCGTTCGCATCGATACTAGAATGCATTATAAAAGTAAGAACTTGAAATACAATTTCAAGGTCGTCGTTGCATCTTGTCCGAGGGGAGATACGAAATCGCAGCGTCAGTTGCATGTCACAGCGGTTCAACAGTGGCGTATCGCGTATCGGAGTAATGAGGCTTGAGAGTTGCATTAATCCTACTATCGCTAATACTCGCAATCTCTATAAGGAAAAAAATGCTCGCGTTAGCATAGACCCGGAATGCCTCGGTACTTTTCAATTATCTATACTCAATTTTCATTAAATGCTATCGCCAGCATATCGTGTGGATTTCCGCCTGTCTGTATAATTCTATATATTTATTTAATACTTAATACTTTCAAGCATCCAATGAATTTTTTGTATGTATTCGTCACTAAAACATTAGTTTTAACTATAATTTTGCAGAGCGGTCAAGTCCCATCACTGCCTGTTTGATCTGATTTTCAGTTTACATTTTTTTTCTGTTCTTCATTTGGAATCTGATTTTAGTGCGATTACGAAAAAAAAGAAAATGATGGCTTAAAAAAATTTTCATGAACATTATACATTTAAATACGTTAAATTACATTACTCACAGTATATTCTTTTTAATAGCAGAGCTTAGCAACAGTATATTGGCTGTCAAAGTGAAGTGACTAGAGAAACGCATTAATCCTACTATCGAATTTCGAACATAATGTATTCATCGATTTTCTTATTTTTTGTCTATGCGTCTCTAAAGCGTTTATTTCATCCGTAATTTTGGAAAGCGTCGAACTTCCATCCGTACATCTGTGAGCAAATTTTCAATTTTCGTATGTCTTTTTTTTACATCCGTTCATTTTAAACCAAGCTTCGACGCAATTGAAAGAAAGAAAGTCAGTAACGGCCTAAAAAAATATTGATAGAAATGATGCATAAGTTTCATCATCGGCTTCACTACGAACTTCTTCTGTAATGGCACACGAAGCGACAAGTAGAGAGCTCGATTAAGTCACAGATGTTAATATCGTCGATTGTCCTATTTGACGCGTATTACCTTTCAGTTTTAAGATATGCATGCATAAATTTAATCTATTTATTGATAACGGTGATCAAGCACACGAAGGTGTGAAAGTGCGGTTGCGGCGGACTATTTATTATTATACTTATGTGTAGCTCATGGTATTATGATATCGAATATTGACATAAACCGACATACATCGACATAAACCGGTCATTCATTTCCGTGTTCAACCACAATTTTTTTTTCCTATCCTCACGGACTTTTCTACAAAAGTCCATGATTGAAATTAAAGACTATATAGTAAAAGGATGAATTGCAGGCTGACGTAAAATTGTCATTTGGGTACGAAAAAAGGCCTTTAGTCCGTGAAATAAATTTGAATTTTATTCTTTTAATTTATCTTTACACTATACAGGTTCTTAAATATGTTTTTTTTCATTTAATTTTTACGTGTGTGTGTTTTTCTTTTCCAACGTCTAATTCCTTCTGGAAAATGGCAGTAGTGCTCAAACGTATATAGACCCAAAAAGGTGGCAGTTTATTCAGCTAATTATCAGATATATATTTTAATAAGTAACACTTAACACGTATCGTGTTTTTTTGTTCCTTCTGCCAAAATAGGAGAGCAGCTTCCGAGTGCCCGCATGTATGTTTTTTTCTATTTATCATTATTTCGTTATTTACTATCGATATACCATTAGTTTCGGAAAAAGAAATGAAATTTAACGCACACTGAACTTTTTTGTTTAAGTTTTGTGTGAACATTCCTTTTTTACCATAAAGCTCACTTTTCTTAGAAATTGTAATCGCTACTTTTGAATTTTCATTTCAGATTATATTTTTCTTTAAATATATCTTCCTCATTTTTTTCAATCAAGCGGTGATCAACTTGAACATTAAACTAGTCAAGGTAAGAACGTTTGACTCTTAGCCGTTTATTTACTCACCGATAGCGTCGAATAATCAGGCACAGTCTCCGACAGTATTATGACTAAGATTCAGCTAATCAGTTAATTAATTTTTTTACAATTATTTTTTATTTATACGATCCACTCCTGTAAAAAGTCGAAGGGCCATCATATTGCGATTTTCTATCGAAATTATTAGAGATGCAATATTTCTATTGTTGTCGGAGTATTCGTGCTGTGATTGGTCGAGGTCGTATGACCCGCGCAGTTATGTGAGCTGAAGTCATAGCGCCGCATGTTCCTTAATTCATCCGCTACTGTGATTGGGTACATGTTTGCATTGCATGTCAAATATCGTCAGTGATAGAGACGCATGACTTATGGAACACACAGCGAGCGTTTCAGCGTCAACGAACCCCAGCCGAATATAGTCTAGTGATATTAAATTTGATTTAGGCACTCGGCAGCTTTATTCTTTTTTTTTTTAGAAACACGAGTCTGCTTGATTTTTGGGTCTCTAGGCTATAGCACTATAACGACAAGCACACTGAAACACTGCGCCAGTTCACACTTACGGAATCAACGGCTCACGAATCTTTATATTTTTACAATCTTGCAAAAGGGGCTTTATCTTACTCTCGGTTTTACATCGGAGAAATAATTATTTCTGTCTTCTTTTTTAACTAGTAAAATCTTATTCTTCTTTCTTTTTCCTCTACTTTTCGATCATTATAGATAATAATTAACAATTTCAAGAAACTTTTAACTTATCGATTCAATTATATATTTCTTAATTCATATCGCTGTTTTTTTTCCTTCAGCGGGAAATTTCGATCCGCCTAAGAGCTACATTATCATTTACATAGCTAAACAATAACATATATGCATATGTATGTTTATAACGTCGCTGTAGTATTTATATAATTTACATGGCTTTTAAATAAATTTTGTGAAAAGAGAACATTTTACGAATAAGTGTGCGAGTGTGTTTCTGTGTGTGCGATGTTTTTTGGTTATTCATTTTTTTAATGTACGCGCGACGCATCGCGAAACTCACAATCAACGATGAGTTATCATAAGAATTCATTCATCTTGGAAACAATCGCCGAAACAATAATAATAAAGTGTATACATCAGATCGCATGAGCCGTCTTGGACGATGAGAGATGGTCCCTGATGCGAACTCGTTAGATCAGGAGTGCTTCGGAAACAAATCAGCCGTTTTTTCTTCTACTTTTGTTTCCTTCTCGACTAAAGTTACGACTATTAATTAACTAATCGCACGAAAGCATCTTTGTTTCCCTTTACGTTTTGCGGACGGACAATAATTACATTTTGTTTCCTTCGTATTATTTGTTTACATGGTGTTCCATCTTAGTGTTGATTTGCTTTATGTCTCACGTGAATGCGCGGATTTATTGTTAATTTCGAGTTAATAATAATTAAGTACGGAGTTAATAATTAAGTGCAAGGAAGTATAAAGTAATATCGGTGTCTTGGTGAACGAGTTGAGAATTCAGATTTTCAGGATTTTCAGGTCAAGATTTTAGGAACGTACGATGTTGAATTATTTCGAAGCCAACAAAAGAAACAACGTACAGGATAAACATCATAAACAAAAAATCGAAAAACATTAATAAAATATCAATTCAATATAATTTAATATCATTGTCCATTTACAATAGGACACTTTTATAACAAACAAGTACTCATAAACCGCGTAAGAGAAGGAGAAAGAGTGAGACCCGGATTGAACAAACAGTATATTTTACTTTAAATATCAAAGAAGTCTCTTGAGATCATTTTTTTGGTTCACCATGCCTGAGATGATCATTAAAAGTATAATAACAACAAACAATTGGAGTATGCCATACTTAGAAACTCCACGATTGGCATTGTAATTCAACGATCGCACGACCTGAGATTAACGATATTAAATAATACGAATAATTAATATGCATTTTAGGCAATAGACGCTGCATTTAGCTGATATGCTCACGATGTACTATATTGCTTGAATTCTTAGTAAAATAATCTAATAACAACGACGGTAGATAAATTAATTAATAAAACAATAAATAAATAACAGATTGATGTATTTTTCTAAGACTAAGTTGTACACAATTTGTCATGGCGTTAAAGACGATTATTATAAATTGAAATATAATCGGAATAACCGAAAAAAGAGTGCTACTGTAGGAATTAATATAGTTAAGCATGATTTCTATAGCTTAGTTTACAATGTGTGAGGTACGTTAGGTTTGTTTCTTGTTTGTTTCTTTTCTTTATAAATCTGGTCTTTGACTAAAAAAATTCTTTCGATAGTATTTCTTTGTGTGTTTTTTTCTAAGCATCGAAATCTTAACCAGTAGCATACTCCCGAATGTACAATAAACTATATATATATATATATAGTGTGGATATTTATTTTATAGTCTGTTGCCGTTCACTTTACCCTCTCCGCTCCGATCTGTCCTAAAACCTGTCGCCGTTGACAGCTAAATATATCTAGCGTACGTGAACGATCAATAAATATCACTTCATCCGATCTCTATACAATCCCTAGTTTTAAACGAGTTCGAAAATACTGTACAGAAAGTTATCTACTACGCGACGTAATAAGCGTATAATAACCGCTCGCGGTTTTGTTTTTTTTTTTTTTAATCTTTTTATATCGTAGTTACTATTATTGTTTACCATCGCGATCTAAAATGAAGATTACGGCATGAGTTTTATTTTTCATGTACGGTTCAGTTTCTAAAATTCAGTAAATTTCTTTTTTCTCCAGTGGGAAGCAAAATGTTACAATATGCATTTCCCACTAGTCTATCAGATAGAAAATTATCTTAAAGGTCATTGACATTCGGACACAATAAAGGAACAATACTTATTCCGATAAAATCAATCTCCGAAATGCAAATTATTTTCAAATCAATTATTTAAAAGAATGTTTACAGTAGCTGATTTCGCTAGAACTTTTCACTGAGGAAGAAACTGAGCCATTTTCGGTTTGGCGATGCAAAATGACAAGTTGCTTATGTGCCTATATATATATCTGTATATATATATATGAGTATGTCTGTTTCTCGAGTTCGAAGTACGGTTGAAATACATTATGTATGGATACAAGTACGTAAACGACGAAGTTAGATGCGCGACAGCAAGAATTACAGACAGAGAAGAAGACTCTACAGGAGGAAATTGAGGATAATGGAAATCCTCTGGCACCGTTTGCAATTCGAGTTGATTGCGTGTTCATCTCTTGAGGAAACGGAAGAAACCTCGGCTCTTGTCAGGAGGTGGTGCCATCAACATCGGCACTTGGTTCTTGTGCGTTATGTGGATCTGCAAAACGATTCGATATTTGTTGTACTCTAACATTTTTTATTAATAACCGATAAAACAATAAGAAAGCAGTATAACTTTTATAACCCTGAAGGGAGTTACACAACATCAAATTTCAGCCTTGGTCAACTTTGTTTACCGCCCGAGCCGAGCACGAGCATTAGCAATGACACATTGAAAAAAAAAAAAAATTGACCGGATATGTGCCGCAGAAAATTTTACCTGACTTAGAGAGAAAATGGAGATGTTTCTTAGCGTGCGAAAAACTGGCATTTCCGCATTGAGTGAAGTACAGTTAATTTGTACGATGTTGAAGCCCAAAAAGAATTTTTAACTTTGAAGGCAAGAGTTGTTGTCCCTTTGAACGTTCTCTTCAAGTTTCTTACCGTGCACGGACCCTGCATCCACGGCTCGCCATCGATCTGCATGGGAAACCTTTTGGTGGTGGTGATAGTGACGCTGCTGCACTGAGCCAGTCGCCTTCCGGATTCCCGAAGACCGGTCTTAACTTGGCCCATGTGTAGGCAATTGTCCAATCCGATCACCTCGATGAGATTGTCTCCTATATCTGTAGGAGAGAAGTCCCCTGATGCACTCGTCATTAACTAGCTGTTCGTACAATCTCTTTCGAATTCATTTACTCAAAGTCTACAGAATCCACAATAAAAAAGCAAGCGTAAAATAATGCTAACTCAGTACCGACCTTGAATTGCTGCGGTGAGATCGACGGAATTGAAGCTGCTTGTGCTCAGCTCCTTGTCCGGCCGCTTCTTTCGTTTGCCAAGACGATGACGCGTGTGATGCTCGCCCCAGAGATTCGAGCCTCCGTGGGTGAAGGGAATGTTCAGCAGGGCAACGCCCTGTAACGACGGACCGTGCGCCAGGTCTAGAGCGGTGCCGTCGCACTAAGAGACAAAAAAACAAATTCATTTCTTAAAATGGAATTTTGTCATCTCTTCGGTATCGTCGCTGCCTGTTCACTGTTGTTAGAATGATTGTTTTTTTAATTTGTTTCTTGTACTCACAATAATCTCAATGTTCTCGTGAAGATTCTTGCAACTTGCGGCAAACTGCTCGGACGTCGCGAACTCGAAGTACCAAAGTTTGTTCTTCATTCGACTTGTGAATTTTTCGGGATTCTTTTCCCTTTCGAGATGAAACTTGTTGCAAATCGCGGCGTCAACGCCGACGGAGAAATAATTGTTTATTATGTTGTAAGGGATGCTGTCCTGATTGGGCTTTCTTTCTTCCTTCTGGTCCGTTACTTCGATGTGCCATCGGTCCATCATTACGGGAGTCGCCTTCTCAATTTTCTGAAAAGTTTATAACTTGTAGATATTGTAGAGTAATTTGTTGGTTTTAATGTTTGTACACATCGCCATGGAAAACTGTAAATGGCATATTCTATGGAATTCAAAATCTGTACCATGAGACATATTCTTGAAAATTAGGTTTTCATGGCATATGAAATAGATTTCGAAAGTTCGAAGTCGACTACTAATATTCAGAAACGTAGTAAAATTAATAGCCTGGCATGTAGAACATCGATATATCGATTTTAAAAAATCTTACTTTGAGAACTTTGTGTATAGCTTCGCCCTCATATCCACCGCCCCATCGCAAACATCTGGCCAGGTCGTTGCCTGTGCCGAGAGGAATAACACCAATGGCTGGCTGGTGTTCAAACTGAACTCGATCTGTAGCACGAAATAAAATTACAGTTCACAAAAATCATCGTCATTATTCGTGTTCTATATTAAATAGGGATAATTTTAGCGCTGTCCATTTACAGTCATTGAACTTTCTCGTTGGAAAATTGTGCAAACAATCTGCTCAAATTTCCAACTCGATGATTCGTTTGATGAAATGCTTGGATCTCGTCCGCAAACATTCGAGCGAACATGAACTGACCCATGGTCTCGAGGACCCACCCGACCGTGCCGTCGCCGCCGCAACATATGACTTTGAAGCTCTCGACATCCTTGAACATCTGCAGACCCTGCATCGGTCCACCCGTCGCCAGATTGTGTACCTGTCGCGGATTCAGTATGTATTGAAACTTTCGTAACATCCGTTCGCCCTGTCGTCCACCCGACTTCGGATTTATGAAGACCAGAAGTGGAATCGAACCGCACAGCGGTGTTATCTGGAACGACATTGCCGGCTGCTGGTTCGACGAGCTGCCCGATGTCAGAAAGGCACCCTGGCAATCGGGAATTAAAAATGAATTTAAAAAATCGAGATCAGGCGATGGATGATTCGACGAACTGCCTAAAGTCATGAACGAACCGTGTCGAACGAAAATCAACACTGAATAAAAGGAATCGAAATAAAATGGTAGATATCATTTTTGTTCGATCTCAGTGCTTCTTTCTCATGATTACAAATTTGACTATTGGGAAGTCAACTTTTTTTAGTTATCGATGCTTACCGAACCGATGGAGGATGTGTCCTGGCCGTGCTTGCTACCTCTTTTACTGTCCCTCGACAGCGATCTCTGTCTATCGAGAACGACCGGACAGATGGCGTTCGGTGGAAGAATATGTATCGCATTTTCTCCAAGTGTGCATTCGGTTCTAATTTGGGACACGCATCGATTATGCAGCTGCACAAAAAGGACGAAAACAATATCGATTAAATAATATTATCAAAATGATAATTCATTGAAACTAAAAGAAGCCATTGGAAATTAAATGGAAAGAAACAAGAAAGTAACTTACCGTCAATTGACACCATCGACAGTGAAGACCGGTGATGCCGTTGTAACTTTTAATTGTTTTTTTGCACTTTGAGCATTTTCCGTGACAATTACCCTCGACCCAGTGATGAGCCATCGTCTGCGATGTTTTTTTGCTTTTAACGTAAGTAGCTATACAGGATGCCGGAGCTCGTTGGACGCATCGCTCATGTACGGTGTACTTGCAAACTGTACGAAAGAAAGGGTGACAAATGTTATTATCGGGTCGAGATCGGCCATAAAACCGAGATCTTTTTTTCAACAATTTTTTTTTCCGTCGACTCCTAAATTTACTCCAAATGTACTATCTAACAACTTGAATAAATGTTTCTAGCCAAGTTTAAATAAATAGCGTTGATCAGCGGACAATCGTTTTAAAAAAATTGAATTTGCTTATCTCGGCCCCTTGAAGGAAAGTGAACAAGAAGGGAGGATAGGAATGAGATTACGAAGTCTGTAACGGAGATTGAAGCTGCACAGCGTCAAGCGAGACGCGATCACTTACAGACGCAGCACAGACCCTTCTTGCCTAGACCCACGAGCATGTTAAGACATAGATTGCAATACGCCGGTTTGCTGAAGTGCTTCAGCCTCCAAAGATGATTTCCGTCCTCCTTGACGTGGGAGTCGAGACCGAGGAGCACCAGCAGAGGAATAGTGGTGAGGCCACCCCTCTTCCACTCCTCGAGGGAAACCGTACCGTCGGCGTCGTAATCGATTTCTATCATCATATCTTTGAGGATCTGGAGGAAAATAAATTTGTTATCAATCGAAGCGAATAAATCGACTGTCGAGAAGAAAAAACATTTTCAAGAAATAATTATTCACAATCCAACTTACCGGTTTCAATTCCGTAACATCCCAACCGAGATACTCAGCGACATTCATCATCTGATTAACGATGCAGTCCATTTCCTACAAAATAACGATTGAATTAGTTCAGTAAAGGAGCACATTAGCTTGATTAAAGATCGTCAGAGGGTTTTGCAACGTGTAAGAGACATTCTATGACTCAACGTATAGGGTGATATATATGGGCGGAACGGTTGATTTTACTGTCACGGCAATGAAACCCGCTTCTAATTTGTCTCGTAAAGCTTCGACGATACTATCGCAAATCCTTTTGCTCATACTGTTGAGCTAGCGTCCTAGAGTAATGCTGAGAGATATCTGTTGTATAAAAGAGAGTCTTCTGTGGGTGACGCGCTGACACATTTCCTTCTGCCCCATGAACCCGCGTTGACGGCGGCATGATTTCGCGACGGTTATAACGACTATTCGAGTAAAAGCAAAGTGCTCTTTTGCCTCCTGGTTTTAACCATCCTCGAGTTTTCCTCGTCTCTTGTATCCGCTGCCACTTCGCCGTATGTATGCATTTCTCGTACGAACGAGCATACGAATTTATTCGTCAACAGGAAAACGTCGCTGCCGGTTTAATCGTCTCATTTTTCGACGTCATGTAACATCATAAGGGAAAAATTCACTCCCACTTAACAAATTTCCGTTTTCAACCGCCATGAAGGAAGCTTTCATTTCCGGTTTGAAAAATTCAATTTTCCACCGTGAGTGACCTCATGTCATTTCCGGTTTTCAAATCGTAATTTCCGACTGGAAGTGACTTTTCTACAGTAACGTCAGTTCCGTTAGAAAATTGAGATATTCAAACCGGAAGTGACGTTTTCCTCTAAAACAGCACTGACGGTAAAAGCAACTGAATTTTATTAATGAGAAAAAAAAATTCAGTAATCAATCGGGCAATACCCTCGGCCAATCTGAGGGTTTACATAAATTTGAACTTAGCTCCTAAAGCTAAATTCGTTTCAGAAGAACTTTATAACTTAATACGAAGTTTATAAGACTTAGAGTCATGTACGTGGTTTTTTTAAACCTGATTACTTTTTGACATCAATGAAGTTTCTTAACGTAAATGATCCTATCGTTTTTCCACCACTTAGCATTCGATATGTGTGTACAGTAGATGGTTGGCTCGTAGGTGGGACGGACTTATATTTTACGACAACCAATTATTCATTGAGATGTAAGGGCGATGGGGGGGGGGGGGGAGAAGAATGAGAGGGCAGCAATAGGGAGAATAAAGGGGTGGAGTAAGAATGCAACGAGGAGCGCCTAGTGTTGGCGCCAACCGACACTCACGACGACGGGCATGCTCGGTTGTCGCGCGGCTTCTTCCGATAGCTTCTATAATTATTTTTTTCCTAGCTCGGCCCGCGAGGACGCTGGGCGTCCTCGACGCCACCATTAAACCTTCTTATCCTCCCTTGAATATTCATTGCTGAATTCGGTACTTTAATACTTCAGGTATACGAGATTAGAGTTATGAAAATAATGGAGTGGAGAAATAAAAAATAAAATGACGACGCCGGTGAGAGAGGAAAATGCCGGAAAGACGAGATTGAGGAACGGAAATAAGCAATTTCGCTGTACGATCTACTCATCGCTCAGATATTCATTATTTGGTACTTTAATACGCCAGGTAAGAAGTTAAAGTGAGGATAATTGGGGAATTATGAATAAAATGCGACGCTAGTAAGAGGGAGGAGAACGGGCCGGAGAAACGAAAGAGAGGAGAAGGCGAAGAGGCAATTTAGCTGTAGGCACTACTCGTCGTTTCTCTCTGTGGCTGAGCTTACGAATGAAATACAAAACAAGCCATCGATGCTATAAAAATAATATCGAAGGAGACGATAAAAAACGACGGCTAACAACGTCGAAATGGGAAACGGGATCAGGGACTCGCTCGATTGTCGATTACCGTGCGTACCCGACGATCTTCCGAGCATCGTCCCTGCCGCTCGTTATCGACCGGCGAGTAGTAAAAGTGCATATGTACACGGACTAACTTCTCGTTCTCGAGTCTCCCTTACTATCCTTCTCGCGTTTACCGAAAAGCCCGAATTTATCCTCCTCGGTTTTTTTTATTCTTTGCAAAATTTATGTCGTATTCAGTAAATTCTTCGCGAGGCTACTTCGACGAAAATTCCGTACCTCGGTATGCACTCGGTGGACTGCAACGCAGAAGGCTCACAGTATATTTCACTTTGTTACGGTCAAAGTGAATCTTTCGCGGTCATAAATATCCGGGGAAAAGTCGGAAAGGCTGACACGTCGGGTTCCCGCAAGGAGGTAGGAGCGCTGCATCGAGGAAATATAAACTCTCTCTGAATTCTAAAAGTAAACTTACTAGCAGATGCGAGGGTCATTTAATATATTGTTGTTGTTATTATCATTATTGCGAACTTGGTGGTGGATGACAGTTTGTTTGAGACTCACGTTTGTATCCAGGACTCCGTTGCCGTCTGTGTCGTACAGCCGGAACATGACTGAAATCGCAACGCCACAGGCAGACGATTAGACAAATATTATTTTAAGACGTTACGTGTAAGGTAAAATACATGGGAAATAAAAATTGTCAGATATTACTCCGGTGATTGTGGAAACTTGAGAATTGAAAAAGGGGCATCTTTGCTCTTCGACAAACATTTCTACGGGCCATAGCTTTCGAGAGACTGAGAGTCGAATTTTCGGCCAATCAGATCGCTCGAACGCATTGCATAAACTATGCATTTTGGAAAAAAACTTCAAAGGGAAGTTTTGTTCGGTTTATCGCACATTTTTTGAACGTCATGCACCAAATCATGCGTTGACATCGATTTGATGTTTCTTATGATATTCTCTTAAATTTCGTAGATCGTATACCTACATTCCAATTTATCTTCGGGTCTTCCAGCCTCGAGGAGCGACAGGTAACAAACGATATCCTTGAGACTGACTTTGACGGAGTGTACGTCTATGGTGCTCTGCTTTCTCACTAGGTGTCTCATTTCTGCAAAGTAAAAAATAAATGTATGTTGAAAAAAAAATTATTTAAATGACTATAAACCGTATAAAGCGCCTTCTGTGAGGTATCGCATCAACGAGCGATCATTATTCGCTCTCCATATGAAAGGGTAAATCAGTGTGTTTTATTTATTGAAACAAGTTCTCGGCGAAATCAGGAAAGCAGCGAAACTTTTCAAGAGTAACCATTAGGGAAGAGTAAGTTCAAAATAATTCTTCGCCGTTCGGACCTGTTGCGTCTGGGAGCGCAAAAAAAAACTACTCGCATAGACTACGCTTCACTAAAGAATCTTAGAAAATATAAACACATATTTTGGTTTGTCTCATCCAACTTGCAAAACAAAATGAACGAGAAATGAGGAATATTTTCGTGAAAAGCATTATAGACGCACGCTGCTGGGAGGAAAAATAATTGATGGTTCCCCGCACAAGCACGTGGTCTCACGAATATTTTTTTTAAGACCAGCGCAGCTTTTATTATTTTTACTTTCTCGAAGCGAATGATTTGTCGATTCCCAGAGTCAAACGAGAAGTGGAAGTGGGTACTAGTGTTGACGCGGAAGATCCAACGGACTCGGTGAACTCGTCGTCTCGAACTCTCTCTCACCCTGTGTGTCCAGACGCCGCGCACGCCGTTCTCAAAATAAATTTGCGTAAGTTCTCCTCGATACCTCGGTCCGCTTACTCTCCTCTCGTCTGTCTCTCCGCGACTGCCGTTTCGCCGTTCCCCGACAGAAACTCAACGTTATTTTATACACACCTAAGACGTGTGTTTTGTCTCGCTTTCCACGAAATCGAATGACGCTCCGGCACGTTCGTGTACGCTCGACGCGAGTGAAAAAATCAAATCAAACATCGTTTCTCATACGCTTCGCCCATTCCACCAAACAGGCTATATACCGATATGTAAATAGGAAAATATTTACGGCCCGGAAAATACCGAGGGAAAAAAGAAAATTTCATCGGGCAAATCGCAGCTATGAAAATAAAAATGTTTGAATATCACAAAAAAATATCGTTCGTCTATTTATTTTCTCAAACACGCTCCAGTATTTTGTTATCGATCGTGTGTTCTCTCGCAAACTAACTGTAAACCCGTGAATTTTTTGGAAAAATAAAATACTGTTTTTTTATGAATCAAGAGATCAGAATAAATTTGATTAAAAAAACTATGGAAATAAAAAATATTGAATTTCTCGAAAAAAAATATCGTTCCATTATTTATCTCATAATCCATGCGAGTATTACGTTAGTTACGATGCGATATTTTATTCTGCTTCAAAAAATCAGATCTTTTAATCCAGAGAGGCCCAATTCCATTTTGTCGTTCTAATAACGCTAAACGAAAAAATGTATCCTACAGACAAGTACTTTTCCGTTCACAAACCTTCTTTCAGTCTCGCACCGGGCACGTCCCGAAGGTAGAAGAGATTGCCCTGCACCATTTTGCTCCAATTTAGCGATCACGCCCCAAAAAAGCTCCAACGAATAAAAACTCCTCAAGTAACAAAAATCCGTCGAATCAACCGCGACGTGTTCGCCGCACTCCAATCACGCCTACATCAAAACGTCCGCGAGTACAATAAAAAATCTCAAAAACCCAAAACCGAGTACTTGTGAATTATCGCGAATCAAGACTCCATTACCATTTTTAATTTCCAAACAAAAAAAAAAAAAAAAAGGAAAAAATGTCTCGAAATTCGTTTCCCGTCCGGCGTCAACGGCACAGTGGAGAATGAGCCACCGGAACGTAAATTGTCGAACAGGATAGATCGAGGGTGTATAACGTGAGCTATCGAACGATTTAACGTCTCACGTCAGCTTCCGGATAGCGGTGGATCGAAACACTTGTTGCTTCCTGTACGAGACTCGGTTGACTACTGGCGAGGCATCTGTGCCGTTGCAATGTTGTTACATGGAGTAGAAAGTCTTTTGACTGCGTATATATGTACACGATGCAAAATTGACGATATAGAACGACGTGGAGAGAGAGTGTGTGTTTGTATGTATGTGTGCGTGTGTGTGATCGGTTTAAGCTCGGTTCCTCACTGGGCGCTTAGCCGAGATCAGAGATCAGTATAAACTAAATACGTGTGACGAGGCCTCCACGGTAGAAACGGCTTTTCGGGCAGTCGCGATAAAATGACGTCGACTGCGGCAGAGACTCTATTTCAGGTTTGCCTCTGGCGAGAGTCGGGAAGCACGTGTGGTCAAGCTCTCGGTCGTCCGTGCTCGGCTCTGTTTCCCTACGGCTTTCGGAAAGGAGAGAAATTAAAGCGGAAGGTTTCGGACGCTCAGATGGAGATGGGGACATGTCTTATGGAAATGATACGCGACAATAGTGGCGATGAGGATAGAACCGAATTCTCACTAATCGCTCATCCCTCGGTACGATACCGTGAAACGGTAAGACATTTTTCTTAGAGAGACAGTTTGGGTTGTAGCCAGTGGAGAGCGCCAACGGGTGAGGCGGGAGAAAAGTATGCTTTGAAATTTTAAAAACAAGGTCTTGTTGACTAATTAAGGAGATTGGAGCGCTTTAGAGTAGTCGGATAAGCGCAGAAATTTTTCAATCTTTCGTACTACGTTTTTTGGATTTATTGATTTATAGTTAATGGATGTTTACTTGTTTCGGCGATTATCTCGTTAAGTTGGAGAAATAATTGGATGAGCAAAAATATTAACTGATGGGCTAATTTTCTGAAATATACTCCTTCATTTTTTATAAATGACTATCCGCCATTTTTGCACGATTCTGATGCAATTTAATGCAAGATTCGACGAATAGAACGACACTGTTATATTCTGTTCCAAGGTTCACCGATTTATCGGAATGACATTCTCGAAGATCGGTAAAAAATAAAGGATTTAGAAAGCAACGTGTAATCTTTAGTTGCAAAATTTCACCTATGCGGACGGTCCGTTGCTTCCGGTATTTGAATAATCCAAGACTCGAGCTCCGAATCTCCACGTTCAAAAATCCTCCAGAGTCTCCGAAAGGTCAACCGACCGGATTGGCGTGTTTCGAAGAAATCCGCGTCTTCACATTTTCCTACCTACTGGCATTTCCCCCCGGACGATAAACAATCTGCCTATGAATAACCGGAACAGTCCGTCGAATTCCCTGGAGCTTCCGAGATAGACGATCCGGAGTTTCGCGTCCGCGGTTCGGCCGTACACACGCCTCGTCGCCGACGGCAAAGAGAGAGTTCCTGACGTATTTTCCCGCCGCGTCTGCCAGCGCCGCTACCGGCGTCTCGTCTTCTCTCCTCCTTCGCCTCCCTCGAATCTCACCGAGAATCCAATTCCGTTTGGCCCCGAGGATAAACGTAAACGTCCCCGACGTCTAGACGTAAATATTGTCAGAAGTTCTAACTCGTTCCGAGGCGTATCGGAGTGAAACTCACCGTCCGGGAAAGCCGCGCGGACATTCGCTTTGACCGAATCCGACGAGCTTCCCGCCGCACCGCACGACGACTCAATGCGAGACGATGAATTTCCGTGGTCCAAACTTCCGCGATTAAACTTCCTCGCGGGTCCGGCGAAATTTTCTCCCCGGGGCTGCCAGATGTCGCGATTCCGGAGACTCGCACCTTGAATTTTGTACTCGAGGCCGCCGTACTCTGACGTACGCACTTATTACGCTCGCGGCATCCGCGTAGGCATCGCGAAGACGTTACGACTGCCCCAACTAGTATATCCGTCTCGAATGCTCCTTATCCGTCGTTCGAAGCGAAAGGTTGAAGCTATTTCCGACATGTTTACCGGAACTTTGAGACGCCTACGGTGGGAGAGTTTGATTCCGTACTGTGTATTATGGACATTTTTATTTTTATGTGTGTCAGCTGTCGCGGAAAATTACAGATTTTGGTTTAGGAGTTGTATAAAAAAATATTCTTATTTACTATTAAAAAAATATATCCCACTCTGGTCGATAGACAATTTTTGTGTGCACATAGGTAAGTTTCGGGTATGCAGTTTCAATTTGAGAATGATCTACCAAGCACTTATTGAATTCTAATTTCCACCGAGTACATGCATAAAAAAACTAAACAGTGCATAAAGGTATTATCATGGAAAAAGTATGGCCGAAATATTTTTATGTAACGCGTGATACGAACGATGCGATACGCCGTCGCTGACGTCGTCGGGATGAAAGAGGTCTATTCTGTGAGAGATAAAGTAAAGGGAAAGTGCACTCTCCTCGCCCTCGACGTCCTCTTCTAATATAGTTGGAGGAGTCTCGGAGTGTCCACGGCTGACTAGATTGTGTTTGCTCGTATAGAATAGAAATAGCGGACCACATACAGATATGTACTATGATACACCTATTCAATCGGTCCATTTGAGCCTGTCCGTCACGAAGTACAGAGAACAGGATTTCCTATACTTTCATTTATTTATTTTTTTCTTCTTCTATACCATGTCATCTCAAGCTTCCACCACCGAGCCAGAGCCAGTAGTCCGAGGATTGAACCCTTTATGACTGGAGCCTAATAGCATCCGTCAGATTCAGCTATTGACTGATGTGTCAGAAATGAACGCGACGACGGGGGGAGGCAAGTACTACTAAGCACATCGCTTCTGCGAGTGCTTAGTAGTACTTGCGAGTTGTGGTTCGGATGTTTCGCAGTCGTTATCGACTATTCAATTTAGAAAAGCGAAGATATAATTTTGCAGTGATTCACCGAAAATAGGTCACATCCATTTTGTATAGCGATTTTTTATTTCTTTTATAGTGGCGTGTTTACCAGAAATTCGTTAGTTCTGATTCGCAGACCTCATTTTTTGACCGGAAGTGACAGGTGTTTGTTACGACGTCATTTCCGATCTGAATACGAAACTTTTCAGTCAGATGTAACGTATTTCCTGGATAGCAATCCATCCAAGTCAAATGCTATTCCATACCAACTCGGAGTAAGGAATTCTTTAAGACCGAGTGCGATGACGATCCCTCGTCGTAGATCGTCCACAAAAAAAAAGTTGGCGTATCCGGCCGGTGGGTTACGGTACATCGGTTGGGGAGATTTTCTATCTCGAGCCTTTCCCTGTCTTTAGATTTGCACGATTGATGGACTTTCGGAAGAGTGCTGCGTCACTACGGCGTGAAACCGCTGATGGATGATCGTTGCTTTCGGAGGGAGAGCAGGGCTAATAAGGCGACCGTGTGGACGACAGAGCAAGTACCGAGGGTCGGATAGAAGGGAATGGATGGCAAAGATGGGTAAGAGTAGAAGTTTTGATAAAGCTTGTTTCGAAGGGCTCAAACTCGGTCTGAACCGAGCCAGGGAGGCTGCGAGAAGCGAGCCGAGATTCTCTCGAGAAAACTTCGGCCAAAGATTAAAAGACACGATTGAAGTGTGCATTGAAAAAAAAGAAATAAAAAATTTCTTTGAATGACGAGAAAAATTTAGAGACATGAAACGAAGTGCAAAATAAAAATTTCTTTAGCGGACGATACGGAAGGGAATGGAGGGCAAAGATGGTAACAGTGAAAGTTTCGCTAAAGCTTGTTTCGGAGTGCTCGAACTCCGTCTGAACCGAGCCAGGGAGGCTGCGAGAAGCGAGCCGAGATTCTCTCGAGAAAACTTCAGGCAAGATTAAAAGCCACGATGGAAGTGTGCGTTGGAAAAAAAGTAAAACATTTCTTTGTGTGACGAGAAAAATTTAAAGAAATGAAGAGAAGTGCAAAATAAACATTTCTTCAGCGGACGATACGAAAGGGAATGGATGGGAAAGATGGGTAACAGTGAAAGTTTCGCTAAAGCTTGTTTCAGAGTGCTCGAACTTCGTCTTGATCATGCCTGTGAGGCTGCGAGTAGCGGACCGAGATTCTCATGAGAAAACTTCGGTCAATGATTAAATACCGAGGTTGAAGTACACGCTTTATTAAAATAAAAAAAAATGACGAGGAAAATTTGCGGAGAGCAAGAGAAGTGGATGGCAAAATATGCTTTAGCGGGCCATGCGGCTGTCGGGATAAAAATCGAAGTCTAAAACTCAAGGAAACAGACAGTAAACGTCGAGTGAAAACTCCGTCGTAACTGCACCGAGGTTCCGGAGTAGAAGTTTAGAGTTCTTGAAAACTGTTCTTCGACATTCGATGGAGAATGAAAATTTCAATCGAAAACCGTAGCTGGCGACGAATTCCAGAATGGAGGAACCTCGACAATTTCACTTCTCCGATGCGAAGAGGATTAATCGAGCGAGGCTGGAATACGAGGCCGAAAACCGAGAGCGGTAAAAAGAGTCCCGAATGAAAGATACGCGAATTGTCGAGTAAGAAAACGGAAGCCGCATAAAGGAGAAACGGAGTCTCGACTAAGAGAGTAAAGATAGGATAAAGCCCGGAAGCTCGAGTAAATAAGAAGGAGGGAGGAAAGAAAGCGAACGAAATAAAGGTCGGGGAGTGAGATAGTGCACTTCCAGTGCGAAGCTCTCACGCTCTGACAGTCCATCTGGCTTGGGGGAGAGGCGGGAGCGTGGTCGATGTTTGCGAGCGTTCGCTCCTTGCTCGCTATCCCGTTCCGTCCTCTTCGGGGATCGATTTCGAAGCTTGATGGGCTGGTACTTCCATGCTTTCTCGCGGATATTACTCTCTTATTCTCGCTTTATGTTCCTCACGCTCGGACCTGGACGGGGGAGAGCCAGGGAGAGAGGGACAGAGAGAGTTCGTGCTCCACGTCATTTCTTGATCTCCCAACGGATTTTACGATCCTAGCGTGGTATACAAGCGTGTCGAGCTGAGTGATGAAGAGACTGAGTGAAACTGCTGGATGATACAATTTATGGTGCAATCCTACAGTTTCAACCCTTCTGGACTAAATTTTCAGTCGGGTATAATGTGGACAGAAGTTAAAACCTAAGTTTCAACTTAAATTTAAACCTGGCAGTGAACTTGGTTTTGAACCCAAGCGTGGACTCAACTTCTTCTCAACATTCGAGGCAACTACCACTTCCGGTTTCACTCTGATTTTTGTACGTCGTCGATCTCGTGTTTTTAGCTCAGGACAAGCTAAAAAATATAAAAAATGGGAAGTAAACAAAATTTTTGGCGCAAAGGTCGAAGCTCCAAAATTCACCTTCCAATTTTCCGTTGTTGACGAGCAACGAGTTGTTGGACTTTCTCGACGAGTTTCGTGACATCTGACTGTGACTCGGACTGCTGTCGGTGCTTTTCTTCTCGAGTACGTCGTGACAGCTGTACGACGTGTGGGCGACAGTTAGCATCGGATGTACGCTGCCTGTGAAAAGCACCACGGGAATATTGGCGGAAGGACCGAAAAGGGCCAGGGAACGAGGGATTTGAAAGGGCGAAAAAGGGGAGTTTTTTCTTTCAAGATTAATGAATCGAAAATTCTTCGGGAAAAACGTGAACTCGACCGAGCGACGAAGGGACGCCCGCTCGAGCTCCAGAATCGAAAGTCGATATTGCATTCTCCTGATCATGCGTGCCATTTTCACGGAACTGGCCTATATTCCCGTCTTTTCTTCACTTTTTCATTTCGCCGCGCCCGCTTTCACGGACGAAGCGACGCGCCAAGCGACAGATCTACGAACGATTTAAACCCGAACGCTTTCACACAGGCATATTTTATAGATTTAAAAAATAAATCGAGCAATTTTCTCCGTTAACTTTTTTCTTCGTTTATGAAGCAAATGTTCAATCGTAAATTCGATCTGAGAGTCTATATTCATTTTTGTTTATCGATTTGACAACGACTAAAATTTAAAAAAATATATATCAACTCGATATATTTATTTTTTCGCCAGAGATAAAAAAAATTTGAAGATTTTTTTACCGCTTCTCGACTTGGCCGATGCCTCGCTATCCGTCCGTGGATGGCCTAGGGCTTGTATCTTCTCCGTTAAACCGTGAATCTTGTCGGCAAGCGAGGAACCACCGCCGCTGTGACTCTCCGTCGAGACGCCGGGAAGGCCTGTGCTGTTAACGTTACTGCTCGACGTTGTGTGCGAGGTGATTGGAGCGCACGCAGCCGTCGACGAAAGAGCAGCCATTTCCTGCAGAGAAAGCTTTTTCTGTGAAATAAATATTTGCAAAAAATAGGAGCGGAGTTCTCTTCGGGTTTGGAGGATCTGCGAAGCGACCGGAAAATCGTCTTACAATATCGTTATTATTGAGCTTCTATTGCATGCATTTTTAAAAAATCATTTATGTTGAGAAAAGGTAGCCCAAAAAAACAGAAAATGAAAACTCAAAAAACATTTTTTTTCTACGGAATAAATAATTTTTCACGTGTAATAAATGATAATATTTCAATAAAGTGTTATTTAAATTTTGAAATGAAACATT
This sequence comes from Listrodromus nycthemerus, assembly GCA_963978505.1. Lineage (NCBI taxonomy): Eukaryota > Metazoa > Arthropoda > Insecta > Hymenoptera > Ichneumonidae > Listrodromus > Listrodromus nycthemerus. The sequence continues at coordinate 5,101,893 of OZ021687.1, forward strand.
TTTTACGAGGGCCAATTTTCCTTCGTGAGTTTACAAAGTGGAATTAAAATGTACTGCGTGTTAAGCTATTTGTCCTGAATTGAAAGACCGTTCGTCCTCTACTTTTTCGTTTCGGGTGTGTATATATCATACCTTGAAAGCCTTGCCATCGATTCCACGGGTACCTTTCTTGATGAAAGACAGAAAAAGATGGCGGGACAGCTCGTCGGGCGTCTTGACGTCGAGATACGTGTCCAAGAATTTGCGGAAACCCTCGTAATCGATGTCCTGAAATGGAACAAGCAAAAAATAACCATTAGATAGGTAGCCACCGGTTAGATAAATGATTAAGCTCTCAACGGTAAGTAGTAAAACATTGGCAGAATTTACCAAAGGGTAAACGGGAGTTTAACGTCGAGAGCATTTATTTTTTCCCCATTTTCTCTTAAGTGAAATTCATTTAATTGGAATTGAATGAATAAGACCCATTCGCGAATCGGTCTTTATTTTCATCAATATGTATCTAGATTTTTTAAATACACAAAGCAGAAGTGTAGAAAGTTTACATTATTTTTAATAAACCATCAGGCGGATAACCACCGATTCGATAAACGATAAATCGATCGGTTAACGTTGAGTGGTGGCAAATTGCCTGAATTTACCAAAAGGCCAAAGTTCACTGAACTTCGACGAGATTAATTTTTTTTTTTTTTTTCCGTTCTCTCTCAATTGAAATCTACTTTATTGAAAATGATAAAAAATAGTTATCCATTTACGGACCGAATATTGTTCATAGATTTATATCGATAAAAAATGTACATATACAGATTATACATTTTTAAAACATGTATTTATTTTCATAATCATAAATTTCATAATTTTGAAAATCATAAATGGTTCGAATTTTCCGAATCGACGAATCGGTGGATTTTTTCATCAAAGGAAAAAAAAAGTGAGAAGTTGGATTTGGGTCGTTTGTGTCCGCTCATTCGTCTAGCGAGAAAATTTCCCGATCTGCTCATCCGGAGATTTCTACTTGGATGTGCACATCGCGTAGGTGAACCCGATTAAATTAATCGGTGGAGTTAGAATTTTGGAGGATGTGCACACACACATATGCACACTTGCACTCGACGCAACCGCGCGTTAAACCGTCTGTGAGAAATAATTCTCACTCGGGCGATTGGCTCAGTTCTCGGTGAAATAAACTGCTGCGTTCATCCCCAATTCGTTGCTCCGTATATTTCGACACCTCCTCCGCCTTGCAGCAGCGAAGGGGTTGCCCCTTCGCTGCTCCACTCTTTCGTCCACAGGATGCAATTTATTTATACGCATCAGCTGTTTCCCACTCCTCCCTTTCGCCCCCTTCCCCCCTCTCCGTCACAAAGTGATATAAAGTAATGCAGGTCGCGCAGCGCGTGGCAGCGAAACTCAAACGACAAGAATTCCACCAGCCGGTTCTCACTTCATCATCTTCATCGTCTCTTTTTTTACCTTATTAATTGTTATAAAAAATGTTATTTATATTTTCAATAGTATCGTTCCAAATGGTCCTGTAATTTCTCTCGAGTGGGAAGTCAGCTCAGTCTATTCTCTTTATCGTTCCCTCCTCCGGATTTCTCCGATTGATCGATAATTCAATTCTCTCAGCTCGCGGCTCCTCTACAGCGATCTTCGTGTCCCGCTTTTCCGTCCCTTCCGGTTTTAATAGGAATTCAAATTCTCTCGATAACGTGTCAAAACGACCAGAAGACTCGGCCATTAAAATTCAATCTAGGACATACATTCGGACGAGGAACCGCGAGAAGATCGCCCCGCTCCCCGAGGAAGAAAGCCCCAGCTCGGAATCTATTTCCATCCCGAGTTTATTCGCACGCAGAGGCAACGAGAGGAAGTGACGAGACGGAGAACGGAGATGAGCGACGGCTTTTCTTCCCTCCGGAATCCGACCGTCCCGCTGTGGAGGCGCGGAATTTTTTCGGCCAGATCGAGCGGGTCGCGGACACCCCGTAGGGTGGAAGTTGGCTCGGGCAATCTCGAGGGTTTTTCCGACCGGTGAAACGAAACCGAGGGTCGAAAACTAAGGGTGCAGGTAAAATCCGGCGCTACTTAATCTGCATAGATATTAGGTCCATCGTGATTGAAATAGTTGACGGAGTTTCCGATTGGGGAGAAGAAAAATTCATTCCCTCAAACCCCGAAAAAGCCCGCGAGACAAGGGCGGGAGAACCGATCCGGTGAAGAAAGTAGTGAAAGAAACAAACAAGGGTACGGGAGTTTCAGGCGAGTTTGTAAGACAAAGAACGGCGTTGAACTGGCGTTTTGGCAGTGGTGAGGCACAAAGTGCAGGCAAACAAAGCGTCGAGTAGTCGCGGTGATGTTTGGTCGGACGCTCGTTTCCAAGTCTCTTCTTGATTGAATTTTCACGCTCTCGTTTCGCAAAGGTTGTCGGTTGGAAGATTTAGTAGAAATCTTGAGAGGGCTTTGTTGGTTGATCATCGATCTACGTTAGCTCCTGAATCTCGGCTTCTACGTTAACCATGAAAAAATCTTAACTTAGCCATAAAATGATGTGCGACTCGAGCTATAGAATAATCTTCATATTTTGCCATTAAATTGTCTCTACAAGTCAAGTCTTAACCATGAAATTATCTAGAAACTTGTCTACGAAATGATCTTCAAATCTTATCTATTGAAAGTTCAAACTTAGCCATCAGATGGAGTTTGCACTTTGGCGTGAAATGATGCCCATTATTTTTACGTCTGGTTAGACATGCCGAGGATTGAACGAGATGATCAAGAAAAGTCTGTTACGACTGGCACGGTTCGACGAGCAAATTTCTCGCATCCACTGACTCCCAATATCTGTCGGCGTTGTTGAATCTGCATCATTGCCAAGGGTACTTCACGCACCAGTAGGGCTCGCAAATTCCGGGAAACTCTGCTAATAAATTAATTAAGTAATCCGGAGCAAGTCACGAGCGAAAGGCTTTTGTATTAGCCGATACCCCGACGAGGCGAAACTCGTGAGAACCGAGCCATCACTCCTGAGCGCGTTCCAGACTCTTACGATTTTTATGACCAACTTGCAACGACTCTAAATACCCGCCCTTTTTTAATTCTCTCTCCGGTCCTCATTAGCACAAGCACTGAGGAAACTGCCAAGCTCAAATATTTTGCGTATCGTTACCGAGTTCTCGCGACGGAACTTTCAAGACAACGGTAGGACGGAAAAGTTCGAGCAGCTAATTACTGGCTCTCCGTAATTGAGTTAATCATCAAATTATCTCGGCTCATGTTTCTTCGGCATCTTGGACGAAAAATTAACCATCTATAATTAATGGAGAGAATTTTTCATTTCTCAGAGAAAGAAAATGGATGTATGGCTTTCGGGACGCATAAAGTCGGTACAGCACAAGTGGAAGGGAAAAATTTCGCAAAGTACATTGAGAGTAAATTTGGCTTGTTTCTTTGTGCATCTCATCGATCGAATGTGCACTGGTGGGTCGGCAAACGATGACGTTCCTTCCATGTCCTTCGCGTTTTATCTACTGTGAGAAACCCTCCGAGGCTTTCATCCAAATATGGCAAGGTTTCGTTGAGCCCTTCAAAGGATACGGGTGCCCTTTAACTCTAGTACGGCACTAGATGCACTGACTGGCTTTTCCATCGAAGGGCAAAAAAATATCTTTGAGCAAGAAAAGTGAAAAGCAAAATTAAAAAAAAAAGTTTGGAATAATAATTGCGCTGACGTACAAACCCTCCGAGGCTTCAGTCGAAATTCGGCAACGTTTCTAGTAAGGCTCGACGGTGTAGGAAGCCACTTTGGCCCTCCGAAAGTACAAATGCAATCTAAATTAGCAACGCAATCTATTAAACGCACTCCAGCTCCTCAAAACGTTGACAGCTAATGAGGATGCACCACTCACCTTTGAGAGGTGTAACGAGCTGCGTATGTAGGCCCGCCCTTCGGAGCTTTAATGATGAGCCGACAAACATTTGCGTACGGCATTCAAGAAGCCTAGACGAGAAAACTTTACCGACTCTAACGACCAATTTCATCAGTACCGAATCCCTAATCTACTCCGATGTACACTGTGTATCCATTGACGCCAGGTTTCCGCCTTAATGTATATCTTCTTCGATATTTCAACGGGATCGAAGACATTCGACATGACAACCATGAAGACGTCCAATCTTGCCGGATGTCCTGCTGGCTTGTGCTTCCAGATGTCCCTTTAGATTGTCCTTATAGATTTCCTTGTAGATATCCCTTCGTATTGTGGTTATCGACTTCCTGCCAGATTATTCCGTATGATCCTTCGAATTGTTCGGTTTGATTGTAGAAATCCCTTCCAATTCTGATTATGGACATCCGCAGCGTGTCTTGCGCGTCATCTTCAACCCCGTGAAGACATTAATCAAGCAATCCTTAATAACCAGGCCCCAACGACGGTCACTGTACATATCCATCCGCACATCCTCCACCTCTACATTGGAAAATCACCTTCGATTCGAATCCCGACATCCTAAAATTCCGCGCGGTCTACTACCAACCCACGGAATTGATCTTCATTCCGATACCGAAATCTGGGCCATTCTCCGCACAGCCATTCGAAGCGATTCTCGCGACGGTGGACGACGAGAGCTTTCGCATGAATGAGACACGACACGGCCATTAAGGTTCTCTTCCAGAGAACTACATCCATACACCGACACACGCACATACACGACCTCATACCATGTCTCTCTCAGACACCCCCGCGCATACCCGGGACGATAGTCAACACGAGAGGCAGCGAGATGAAGGGAGGGGTGGAAAAGCTCAATAGCCAGGAGGTAGCTAGATGATGGCACATCCGGGGTACAACAACGACGCCGAGAGGACGCCGTTCAATGGCCTCGTCAGGGACTGCCAGTGACGTCAGAGCTTCAGTGCTCCGGGAATGACGTCACCGTCGCTTTCGTCGGGCCGGCCGGAGGTGCGGAGAGGAGCAGTCAGTTTCTCTCTGGGATTCTCCTACCAGTCGGTGGAGAGAAGGGGAACGGCAGGAGGACGGGGGGGGGGGGGGGCATATCGGAGAGGCGGGCTTGAATCGAAGCTTTCGAGTCGGCCATTGAGCGGGCTCAGAGCTATCTAGGTATAAGTAGCTCGCTCTGAAAACCGGGTCACTGCACAGACGGGGCGGGGGAAGGGGGGGCTGAGAGAAGGGTTGCGAAAAAACGAAGCTGATACACTGATAAGGCAAGGAGGACAACGACGAGACCATGAGAGTCTCACGGGCTATCAATGGCTGCTGAGGGAGAAATTCCCCGTCTTCGGCGGGAAATTCTTATGGCGTTATCAATGAGAGTACCGAAGAAGTTTCCACTCGGAAGCCCGGAAACGATCCAAGATTGTTTCTCGTTTATTACGATAAGTAAACCGGGAAGAAGATCCGGAGTGCATTTGCATAATTTAATTGGCTTCTGGAGACCGGTCGCCCAATCTTGTCGTCCGTATGACGCTGTAATTGCGTTTGATAAGGTTTTTCTTTTTAGTCAAATTTTCGTTTCGCGCTGAAGGGTAAGCTCCGGGATTCTGTGTTTTTGGAGCCAAGGGTGCATGCATGAATCAGCGAGGTCCTAGAATTTCCATTGAGGATTCGATTCAATGAAACCCACTAGTGTACAACTGGGTGGTTTTTTGATTCAACCAATTTGATCTAAATTGATTCTAGCGTCGTTTGAAACATTTCTTTGCTTCGTTTTATGCTACAGGCTGAACTCTTGGATTCTACATTATCCTCATCGGAGGTGCAAGCATGAGTGACAGAATTCATAGCACTTGCACTCACAATTTGGTTCAATAAAACCCACTGATTTATAACTAGGCCGTTTTTTTTTCGGTCGAATAAATTCAATATAAATTGATTGTAGCGTAATTTTGAATTCCTTTTTTTCGTTATAAGCGACAGGGTGAATTGTTACAATGTGTTATTTAAATCGGAGATGCACGAGCCGATAAATGCGTAGCTATCGCATTTTGATTCGACGAAAAATAGATAGATTCATTTATTCCATCCTCAACGGGGTGGTTCGGCCGATTGAATTTAAATCTGAATTCATTCAACATTCGTTTTGTACTACATTTTTTCGTTCCAGTCTGTAAGGCGAAACTGTAACATTTTGTTCTTTGAATCGGAAATGTATGCTCGCCTCAACGAATTCGAAACGATTGGCATTTGACTTTTGATTGAACGGAACGTACCAGTCCGCGACCCGGTCGTTCAGTATCGTCGATTTAACCCAAGTTGATTCAGCGGTGGTTTTTTAAATCCGGTTTCGCAGCGAGCAAAATGCAAATCTGCCGACCGATTTGTCACAACAATGCGACTGCAAATGCTCTTATTTTTTATGCATCCGATAACAATCCGGAGTAAAATGTAACGAACCCATTAATACCAATTGTAACCCCATCAGCTATAATGGCGACAACATTTCCTTATCAACTCGTCGGCTGACAATGACTCGCGGTACAAAGGGTTGAGGGTCTGGACGAGGGACTCGTAACGACATAATGAATACACAGTGGTTGGAATGAAAATAAACGGTGTAAAGTTTCAGGGGGAGAAGAGACAAAGAGCTCCGGTCCATTCGGTACGTCAGCGGGGGAAAAAGAGTGAACCGGAACTTGGGGTGGGTTTTCCGCTAAATGCAACCGGGGAGGTGGGGCTCTGACGTGACAGTTGCATGGACCGCCGGTAAAATTGGGAATACGCTCCGAACGCGACGCTCAACCGGGTATAACGATATTTGGACATGGAAATGTACTTGTGCATGCACGAACAAACTGCTCTTCAATCCACGCTCGGTCCTGCTCGTCGATGATCGAAAATAGCAATTGACCTGTTTTCAACGGGAACCATCAATCAAGGAGGAAATGCGAAACAGGCGAGATTCCCGATCATCCGTGTTTCGGAATGAAGGTCCGTCTGTTTAAAATCAGCTGGCCATAAACGTCGATATTTTGATTGCTTGTTAGTTTTGCTTATTCAATTTGTCAATCAAACGTATCCTGGACAACGAAAAACAAATAGAATTATGAAGGAAAGCTACACCAGTCCCGTGAGTGTTGGATTTTAAGATGTGAGTTCGAGCTTCAGATCAAACTTCGGCATGAAATCAAGCTCGTCGAACAATTCTTGAGTGGTCAATGACGCTCGATATCGTCTCAAAATCCAACCCCAAGAGCTTTAAACGAACTGCAATTACTTTTAAAAAAAAAAGAGCAAATCCAAAAGGATCGTTCTACTCCCCGAATGGAGCGCAATTTACCTAATTTTAATTTCTTTTTTGTCCCATTCTTTGTGAGCAAACTTGCAACACACAATCAGGCATGGAAAGAGCTCCCCGAGCAGTGTCAACAATTTAGGGACCAAGAATAGCTTAATGCTCGTGGATCGTTTGCGGGGTGTTGGCCGTTAGGTCGTAGTCATCGTCGTCTCCGTGTGAGCATCGATGTGCAAGAAAAGTCACCTGTGTGAGTCTTTCAGCCCGAACGGTGATGGCTCCGAGAGAGAAGCTTGTAGCCCCCGAAGGTGTGTGAAGTTGACTTCACCCCGGGTGGGAGTTAAATGCTGAAAACATTGAAGGACGGAAGATAGAATGGAGGTTGACTTCAATTAAAGCTCTTATGAAGAGGTTCCACACCCTGTTCAAACATAATAAGCCTTCCATACCGAGCCGGTACGGCCTGACTTTTTTCACCCCCGCGGCTACACCTTCGCTCCGGGTTTCTCTCGCCTGCTTGCTCACGCGTTACCTTTATCTGCGGTTTTTTTTAGCCACCTCGACCTCTTTCGTTGCTCTTGCGGATAAGCATACAAACTTCCGACCCCTTTGGCCACATCTGTTGAACGTACGCGTTGTCCACCACCTATTATCTTTTTTTAAATTCGACCGCAGGTCGAGTGCGTTTCATATTGAGCTGGTTAGATTATCATCGATGAACTGTGTTTCTTGATGCTTTTCATGTTATCGCTCGACAGAATCGACGAAAGGAATAAAGCGTCGTCTTAAATCCCACCATTCCCCTTTCGTATTGGCGCGCCGCAAACTGTTTTTACCTTGCAATGGTGATTCAGAAAAAAAATCAAACATACAATGAAATCATTTTTATCATCTAAATAAGTTAATGAACAACTCTCTAAGAATTCAGCGGAAAAAGAAAATGGTGAAAAAAGTATCCAATATGCCCAATGAGTTCAACCTTATATATTGACTAAGTATGAGCAACCAATGGTTAAAAAGCTTGATCCATAAAAAAAGAACCTCGTCACACATTACCCACGATAATGATAAGTATTTCGCATCGTCCTGAGGCAAACTGTTTGGCACTTTGGTCACAAATATCGTGGAATCTTCGGCCGCGACCAACCTTCACTCGCCGCACTTACAGCTCATTCGAATCGTGAATTTTTAACTTCGCCTTCTTCCTCGAAACATTAAAACACCTCTTTGGTGTTTACCAATAAGCCCGGATGCAAGGGAAACTTGCGGAGAACGGAGGATGCATCCGCGCATTATCCAACGCGACGGGACCGAAGCGCGGTCCGGAAGTGACTCTGGGATGCAGTTTTCTCGCCGCGAAGCAGCACCCCGGATAAACGATGAGGTTTCGGTAGTCGAAAACGCGTGGCTCAATAACCGACGGCAGTGGAGTAGCGAATCGTCGCAGCAGAATGAAGCTCGCTTCCGCGGCAACAGAGCGCGGTTGTGCACGCCCGAGGCTCTCGAGAGCTCCTGCAAGCGGAAACCAACCAAGCGGCACGAATGCATGCGTGCGTAAGCCCGAAACTCACGCTCGAGCGAGGATAGAGCGAGTCGTCGAACCCGACGCGCATCCACCGTATATTTTCGCTCGCCGCGGGACAGGAAACTCCGATCCGCGTTTGGGACACGCTCTTGAATGACGGGCGACGCGAATCTTGCACTCAAAAGCCGACTTATTGGCCTTTGGAGCTTTTACTCTTATCTACGGTCAACGAGATTTGTACATCTTGTGCATGCCTCAGATACGATTCTTCTATTCAGTGGTGGGAGTGAAATGCCACCTGACTTTAATATTTTCTCTCCTCTTCAGATCTCAGATTACACGCAAAACATTTCGAATAAATGAATAACAAATATCTATGGAAAACATAATTTATTCTACTCAAAGTGTCGTTTCACGTGATTACTTGTTTCTCTTTTTTTAATAACAAATTTGAATTGATTGAAAATAATTCATTTAAAAATAAACAAAAAATATTGAACACAGCGGAAAGGCGGTTTCGAATTTTTTATATCTTACAATAATTCTTGGATATCCCATTCTGTCCCAACGACACATCCGAATTCCCTAACTCGTTTGCCACCATTGTCACCATCCAAAAGTTACATGAAAATTGCGTTTTCTCTCGCCATCCCGTTTTGCCCCTTCGTGCCATGTTGCCCCGCTCTCTCCTACAGGCGGAGCGAAAAAAAAGAAGTGACAGATCAGAATCGAACTGAGTAAAATAATGAGCCCGTCCGGATCGGAAGGCGCCATTAAGTACATTCGATAATCGTCGATATTCCGACCTCGGCGCCTCGCTTATCCGGCCGTTCTTCTCATCCGTTTTCCTTTCCTCCTAGCTATGACGTCATTCTGCGAATGCTCCAGTCGCGGAAAGTGCAGCGACCTCCATGCCACCCCCCACCCCTCTTGGCCCCGAGCGCGATCTCTGTATTATTCTACTCCAAACTGCTCACAGCGTTGTGACGTCATTCAGAGCCGAGAGTGCCGTTTTCTCGGTTTATCGCCGGTCGGTTACCATGGACACGATGACGTCATTGTTCGAGGGGAGCGCGAGAGGCGGTCGAACTTTCGGTGGAGAACGAGGCTCGGGCTGCGCAAGGATCATTTTGGGGGGGGTCAGAGTAACGGGACAATGAAGGCTCAGAGGGGATGACACGAGGATTGCGGTCCATGGAGAACAGATTCTGTAGCGGAAATTCATTGAACAGTTTGCAAATTCGAATCGAGGGAACGATATTTGAATCCCGGAAGGGAAAACCCTCTTTTCGTGTCGGGATAACTCTGAAATATACGGGTTCACAGCTCTTATGCTCCAGTTTCGGATATACATACATAAGGCTGGGAGGGATGAATATGGTGCAAACTGCAAATATATGGCGTGCTACTCGAAGCGACTCGTACATTTATCATGTTGACCATTTTTATTTTGTGTGTTTTAGTCTAATCTTTTAATGGCCAAGACGGAACGGTGAAAATGAAAAACTTCGATTTTACAGCCATGGATTTTTTATTATTCGCAATTGAAAAAAGAATAAATGTAAGCGCGAGAAAAGTTAAACATTCGTTTGAGAATTCTTTTTTGTTATTCCGGCGATAACCGTCGGATATTTTTTGCCGACCCGCGTCGATGTTCAAAGTATGCGATGCAGTCATGGTTTTTCGCCTCACATTTTTTTTTTTTTTTTCGCTCTAAACGGCAGAGCGTGAACTTCGAAGGGAAAAAGCTACATGGAGAAATGCTAACGAGCAGAGAACAACGGCGGGATTTTTGTATAGGGAATTTCGTGGCATGCGGGTCAGCGAGCCGAGCAGACGAAGGCGGTGTGGCGAACTTTTGCGAGTGGATGACGGCAAAGGGAGAATAAATGTGCGGACAAGGAAGAGAGCTGGTCCCGTCCCTCGAATGAGTCGAATGAGCCGGAGTCACGAAATTTCCTCGGCGAACGAGTTTACGACGGTGCCGGGGAGGATAAAAAGCCGCTCGAAGAGGAAAAATTATGCGTCCGAGTCGGAGACGAAAAATCCCGGTGACCGCTGGAGGAAGAAATAAAAAAATTTCGCAGTAACATAAAAACAGATGTGAAAGAAAAAAGGAAGAGCAAAAAAGTAATCCCCGCAGAACGCGCGGAGACAGATCTGTGGAATCATTTTATTGTAACAAAAAAAAAAGAAAAAAAAACATCTGTTCATAAAAGATAAAACCCGAGCCCTGGGAAATAATCCAAGCGCGTGAAGGTTTGTAGAACCAGAAAGGCTGAAAAAAAAGTCGACCGCGATCGGGGAGGGATAAAAGTCCCAAAAAGGGGAAAAAAATACCTTCAGCTTAAATCCCATGACCTCTTTTCGTGACGCGTCGCGAACTGTGTTAGGCGAAAAAAAAATTAAAGAGACACGGGAGCTCATTAGCGACTTCGTTAGTTCGAATTAGACAAGAAAAACGGGCGAGAGGTGACTGAACCAAAAAAAAAAGTAACTACCGCGGAAGTTCCAGATGGAGCGGACGAGCTAACGCATTTAAAAAAAGTCTAACAAATGGAAAGTGGCAAAATAATAATGAAAAAAAGCCTAACATCGAACGGTTCAGTTGCTAAGTGACTTTTAGCCGAGCCGTGCGGCGATTCGAAAACCTCTCGTGCCGTTACACAGGTTGTGATAAAAAAAAAAAAAGAAATAAAAAATATGTAAATAAAAAAGTTCGTTGGGGTTTAAACGTGCACGTGGCATGGAGGAACGAAACGAATGGCGGGCTTAGCGGGCGAATACACGCACAGGGCCACCCATCGGAATTAAACTTGTCAGCCCCAGAGCAGCGCCGAGGTCGGTTGTAAGCCGTCCGGCTACACACGGGGCAAGCTTTCCATAAAACTGACCTCGAATTTACCTCGACAAATTCTTTTTATTTTTCGATAAACGAATCAAAATCTGTAACGAATCTGCAGTAGAAAATGAAGTGGGGGTTGGGATGGTTGTTGGAAGCAACACAAAAAAAGTAAAATTCATGGTATATTAAAGCATGTTTTGTGTCGGTGCACAGTATCGGGCGCAGCTGTTACTCGATTATGTATTCAGGGTGCGTGTGGCCGAACGCGTGAGTGAACGAGCGGAGGGATGAAAAAAAGGAAAATATGTAAATTCGCCCTTCGAAACTCCCGTCCTTCTCATTCCATTTTTTTTCTCTTCCTTTCCATCCAGCTTTCTTCTTTTTCTCCCCAGAGCTGGGGTACGAGGATTCAGTTACCGAGTCGCCACGTGTCGGTAAAGCATGAGGCAAGACTTGCGTAACTCTCTTTCCGTCAGGAGGAGACGCAAGACAGAATATTAACAAACTGATGTCTTGGGTCCGCCGGACGTGAGAAACATTCTTTCTGGTGCCGAAAACGAGGTCTGTCTGAGCCTCGTCAGGGCCCGATGTAACGCTTAAAAATCTCTATCAGAAAAGCTCAATTAAGAATTTTTTCACCGAAGCTTTAGAGGGAAATTTGTAGCGTTACATCGGTAATGATAAGGTCCTGACATAAAATTTTTTATAGCGTTACACCCGAGACCAACGAGGCCATTAAAGGGTATCGTCAGACTTGGCTGTAACGCTGTAAAATGTCTACGCTGGTTGTTTTTACCTCTGAAGCAATCGTCCCATGTGTGGCTCCTCGGCCCAACCTCGCGCATCTCTGAACGGGCGTGTGATTTCCTCGCGATAGAAGCCTCTGCTGGTCTGCCGCGTTAGTTTCCGTGCACATGTGAAATAATACATCGCGTGCGTGCAGGGCAGAAGCTTAGACAGTGCAGGATTACATTAACGGTGCACGCACGACGGAACAGAAGCGCGCGTTTCTAGTCCTCACCATTCGCGTATGCCGGACGTACGTGAGGCTCCCGATGACCTCATTTCATCCCCTATGGTTTTCCTACCCCCCAGCCCCACCCTTCCACCTTCGGTTTTCTCTCTTTTCCAATACACACATCTACACGCATATCTTCGTACTCCGTCTCTTTGTGTCCGCACACGACATAGCCTTTCGCTAACGCGAATGCTAATACGGCCGAGAGCTCGAGCAATGTCGCTCGCGCTTCAATCCCTCTCGCTATTTCCTGATTAAGCCCCGTCGTTGGAAACTAGCAGCGTTAAAGCTTATATCTGCCATTCTATATACGGGGTTTTCTCCGCGATGCATCGGCGTTATTCCGCGAGCAGAGAATGACACGGAACGCGCGCTCGCGCGCCACGGCCAATGACAAAAGCGAACCAGCCACTGCGAGGCCACATGGGCCACGTAAATTCGCGCATGCATGCGCTGCTCGTGCAGCACGAATAAACGGATTAGCATCTGCTAATGGACCGGACTTGAGGCACGATATTTTTTTTCTTCTTTCCCCTTTTTATGCATAATTCGTGACAGAAGGGCGGCAGAAGCGTCACGCATTAAGCTCCGTTCCGTAGCTGCTTTTTTTGTCCATGTGGCTTTTGGGTGGGTTTTTAGTTTGTGATGTAGTTAATTTGTTTTAGTGAACTCGGAGTGGGCGGCAGAATAGAGCTTGGGTAATCAAGAGCGATGTCTCGCAGTTTGTCGGATTAATCCACTGAGGCATCGTTTACATGTGCGTTCACGAGATCCGTTTGCAGCTGCGGGAAAACGATTATATTACCTTGGAGAACAAGAAATCTGGATCGACTACTCAATTGATTGGGCCAACAAATTAATTAGTCCGACCAGCTAGTTAATATATTAGATCAACAAGTTAACTGATTGGGTCAACCAATTAATTTTTTGGACCAACCATTCATTCAGTTGGACCAACCAGTTGAGTGATTCGAATAACCAGTTAATTGATGGACCAACCAGTTTGTCGATTAAACCACTCAGTTGATTGATGAACCAAACGATTAATCCGTTTAAGCAGCCAATTAATCCTAGGAACTGTATAGTCGACTGGAACAATTTATTCACCAGACCAGAAACCGCCAGCTAATTGTTCTCTCTTGCAGATTGGCAGGGAAAAGGGAACACCCGTTTTAGTCATCTCCCCGGCAATAAGAGTCCACGCCGCAATAGACACGGACCATACCACACATAAATCACTCGACAGCACCACCAAACTCCCGGCTATACGAACGATTCTCGGCCGTCTCGACTTTCCTCCCTCGCAGTCCACTCTTTCTCAGCCTGCGTGCGACTTGCCATAAACACAAATGCCCGACAATCGCCGGAAATGTGTCTCGGTAGTGACGTCAGGCGGACAGTCAAACCCGACCATAAAAAGGGGAGTTCCTCAAATTCTCACTCGCTTTTCTTCATCATATAATTCTCATCATTTTTTACTACAAGTCCTCATTGCTCTTCCGCCCCAATCCTCTGCATCTCAGCTCCCCTTTTGGCCGCAGGACCGCATTTCTAGTCGTCCATGCGCGGCTCCGCTTCCTTCTTCCCAACCCTAAACCTGTCTCTTTTTTTTTCCCCCAAAGAGCGTGTTGTCCTTTGATCTTCGTCGCCGGCGCAGGGAGTTCGTCGACGAGGTCGCGTGAGAGTCCCCCCTCCCCCCAAGTTTTCGATAGTGACCTACGGGACAATCGCCCGAAGAAAGGCAGTTCCTCGTGATACAGAGCTGGACTACCACGGAGTTGGTTCGCCGTGTGATATAGAGGGCAAAAAGCCGAAGCCAGCGAGAGACGAAATAAAGTGGAGGAGGTGAAACTACCGAGCTTTTACCCACTCGACAAAGTTTCTCCGTTCCATTGAGCCAGCGAGAGGCTCGGGTGGAGAGGCTTTGTTCTTCGATTCAAATCTCGCCCAGACCATCCCTCATTCACACTCTGGTTTCCTTCCACCTGGTAAGAGAAGGGCCTACGATGTTCCGGTTATTATGAAAACCGCGACCAATCCGTTTATAATCCTTCGAATGTACGACTTAATTAATTCCCAAAGGGCGCTATGAGAACAGCGCCACAAAGCCGGGCTTAGAAGCAAGGACGGAGAGAGTTACGACGCAAGTCGTGAATGAGTAAATTTTTTGACGGAACTCCATGGCAGGTGCGAACGAATGTATTTGGGTGATGATATTAGGTTCTTTTCATTGGGGGAAAGATAATTGGGCGTTCAGGTATTAGCTCAGAATTTTCTCAGAATTTTTTTACAGTGTTGGTAAAATCCGGACCTTTCAAAGAACGTGGTCTGACGAAGTATGGAAAAAGGACTAAACCGTTTTTATCGCACGAGGAGTACGTAATTGTATGGAGCGATGCAGGGCACAACTTGGTGCTTGAATGTCTCGATTAATGATCAATGTACCGTTCTGTTAATCAATGCTCGGAGGACCCGAATAGGTGCGCTATAGAAAGGCAGACCAGGTGTTCATGAAAGGCGGGTACGACTAAATTAATTCGCAAAGGGAGCGATGAGAACGGGACCGCCCAGGCGAGCTTTGGAAAACGGATTGAGAGGACGATGACTGAATTCGTGAATAGACCGATTTTTCGGAAGCATTCGTTCGCGGGTGCGAGTCGGCGATCAGGTCGCGGCGATCTGGGAGAAAAATTTAATCTTTTTCATCGTGCGAGAGAAACGTGAACGTACGGAGAGGATTGCCAGGGAACAACTTGGTGCGTGCATGTCTTAATTAACGGCCAAAGTGCTACAAGGCAGGCCGCAAAAAATTAAATTATCGTGACTTAAACAAAGCGCGATGGTAATGTGATAACGCAGTCAGTGGTAATTACATTACCTTCAGGGTCAGTCTGTGTTTTATCTGACTTAATTAAGGAGCCATGTAATTGCCGCTGAAACTAACAGGCGGTGCATAGAAGACCTCGAAGAATGAAATCCGGCAAATAACATTATTAACTCTGCTAAGCCCCACGGGATAATATCTCTAAAATCTCCCTAAACTACGGTAAACACCGCGTATTTTCAAAACGCATAAATTCAAACGACAGCGTATTTCCAAACAATCCTAACTTTACACAGTAAATTTTTTATTTCATTTTTTTGAACGAATCAGCACTTTAATATTAAATTATTTTGAAAACCTACTTTCGAGACACAACGTTCCTCTCCGAGGAAGCAAATAATACATGAGCCATCCCAAGTCCCGACGCTCATAAATGATCCAAGAAAAAATTTATTGGAGCGCTTTTGAGACTTCTAAGAATATCGAAGATTACACAAATTCATAAGTAATTTTTTGTCGATTTTTATATCTCCATGGATTTTGTTCTTTACCGAGAGTGTTTTGTACTGTCTACTGAGTACATTCAAATTTTGAGTTATTTCTTGTATATACATAAATTTTAAGGGCATGAAAATTCCTCGGTTGTGACAGTCCGTCCAAGCTCGGGATATCGATACTTTCCCATAGCCAACGCTATCCTCGCCCGATGAGCAGACACCGTTGTGCCCACCTATAGTCGTCTCATATTTCTGACGTGCTATGATCTAAGTTTAGACGGGGAACGGTTCTGCGGGCTACACGACGGTTTATCCTGCCACCCCCTGACGCTACAGGGACGGTTCCGTCACCTACATCAAACCCGTGTGTGTTATCTGTGTGCTTTCGTGTGTGTGTTTTTGTACGGGCTATAAATGTGTCCAACGATCCTGCACCAGTCACGTATCGTCATTTACTTCGCTCCCTTTCCAGGTCGTTATCTTCGTGTCAAGGGGACCGAGATAGATGACCGTTATAGACATAAAAGACTAAGAGTCAGACGGCGAAAAAAAAATTGATGGCGTATTCGCCGCAAATACGAGAGAGCAAGAAAAAAAAGGGCCGGTCGAGGAAAAGGAAGCGCGAGAGTAAAACCGACCGCCAAACGGGGAAAGAATCTCCGTGTAGTAAATAAATGTGGCCCGGGGCTTGGTGGAGAGACAAAAATGGGGATGACCTAAAAAAAAATATGACTTCTTTTCTTCGCCGTCCCATTGCGGTTTCTTGGCCTCGCGTTCCTTCACTTTTTGTTGTGGATTTTTTCTTTCCTTTATTCTTGACTATACTTCGTCCTTTTATTGGCCGTGTGCCTGGACAACTATTCCTGGCTTTTCTTCTATCGTACTTTGGTCACTGTTGGGCGACTATGAAGACCCACCGAAAACTCTTGTCGTGTAGCGAAGTCGTTAGTCGACTTCGTGTCCGTGCAAGCTTCGCGGAAGAAAGCACCGGTGGGGCAATTCGGAAGGTTTTCTTTATTTTCCTTCGGGAGAAAGGTTTAAGGACAAATAATTTGCCAACAAGTGCTGACGACATCAAAGTTTTCGATAAACTGAAACTGTGAGAACGAAAAGACGAGACAAAAAAACTCCGAGCCCAATCGCCGGAAGTTTGGCGGAGATTTTTTTCGCAAGACTTTCTTGTATCCTATTTTTTTCCTTCAATGTTTATCAACGCAGCGACCGGTAAAAACGTATGCACGCGGAGCAATCTGGCTTGGCTCTGCGTACGCGCGGAGATAATTTAATTAGTGGACGTACTGGCGTATAAATTACGGGTCGGTTTCATTCCAGCAAAACAGAACCTTTGTAAGGTGGGACGCGAGGCAGCAGAGAGAACAAAAACATTATTATGCAGGTGAGCTTTTTTGTAAATACAGTGGGTTGAAGTGGGAGAATTACCGGTGAGAAAAATGGTGAAAAATGAGGCTCGAGCAGAGAATAAAGAATTGTGATAGCGAGAGAAAGAGGGGTTAAAAAGAAAATAAGAAGAAAAAAAAAAGGCAACCGGGATGAGATTTTCCGACCTCGGTTTCCATTCTCTAAGATTCTCCCTTTGCCTTCTATTGTGCTCATCGACGGTGTATTGTGCGACGATAGTTCGTGTGTGTGTGTGCGGGCGTTAACGTGTAACCGGTACACGTGCCTAGGCAGTATTTCAAGATCGTTCGGGCCGCACCGGAACGATGGCAGAGCACGGCTATGAGAGGCAGCTGTTGAGCTCTACTCCTCTTGCCACTGATCGAATTACGTCAAGATCTTGATTAAGCCCGAACTTGATATCCGTTTGGCCTCGATCGCGCTTTCCTGTGTTCAACCGATCCTTATACTCTCGATACACGCTTCTGTACGCTCCACTGGAGATTCTACACGAAACACGGATCTTTTTTTTTCCCTTCTCCGCTTCTTTCCGCTCTTGATTCCAATTAGGAAGAAAAGTTGCGGGTTCGCCGATGCGAAAGGCGAGACAGCGTGTGCAGAAATTCGAGTGGAAAACATGTGCAGTCACACTCAGGGTTGTAAAATGAGTAGACTTTTCCTTTGAAATATTTTTCTAGGCCGTCTAGTTTTCCAGTTACGAGCGGTTGAACATTACGCTCGCGTTAGTTCACGGACGCGCCTTGCTGCAAGCGAATTTTAATTCGCCAGTAGCAGGAAAACGCTGCACTTCAGAGAAATATCTAGTAGAGAAAATTGATCCGGTTTTCAACCGTCGGCGAAATAACGAAGCGATATTCCCGCTGACCTTACAAATCCTTACACTGATAACGCGCGCGGAGTGACATAAACCCGGTCCGCCCGTAAAACCCGAACACAGGTTTGAGCTTTCACGAAAATGATAAATCTCGCGTCGACCACCCACAATATTGCGCATCGCCACGAGACGACCGACTGGGGTGTTTAATCGCGTCTCGACGGAATTAAGTGCGCTCGTTAACCGGTTACGCCGGTCTCCCGGCATTTCCCGAAAGGAGATAAAGAGGGTTGGACATTTACATCCGGACGGCGTACAGGGGAGAGCTGGGACGAATAGCGCTGTGCAACACAAGAGCGGATCTTAGGATCTCGCTTCGATGCCCACTCAGATCAAACGATATCCACGAACGAAGTCGGGTCAAACGAAGATACGCAAAATTGAACTCGAACCAAAAGAACTATCTTCGTGAGGAGTGGGGAAAGCGGAGATGACGAGTTAGAGAACGGGAAACGAGGTAAAAAGATGTCGAAGAGAGCGAATTCGGATTACGGACTCTGGAAGGCTTCGGTGTAAGGGAGAACGACAACCCGAGGGAATGAAAGTGACGGTAACGGGGTTGGGTTGGGTTGGGTTTGGTGGAGAGGAGAAACGGAACAGCACCAATGCAATCTCTTACACTCGAGTGACGCCTCGGTATCCATTCGGCGTCGCACATCCAGACTCGGGCAATCTAGCCATGCGCTAGGCAACAACGTGGGACGACGAGGTTGAAAACAACAACGAGCCCTGACGACGTAAGATCCATCGTATTTTCTATCCGTTCCTGCAGCCGTTTAGAGCGTCTAGGTAGGTAAGCTGGATGAGGGAATCGTGGAAGTGGTACGGAGAACTCTCCAGTGGGAGAGCATTGTATTGAAGCGGAGGAAGTTTGCACCGAGCGGAAGTGAAAATTGCTCTGTTCGAGAGGAGCGAACTGGGTAATCTTTCTTCTCTAATCATCATGAAGGGGATCGAGGAAATTGCGAACGCGAACTGATGACAGTCTGGATGGCGCCCGACACACTGGGACTCTCTTCGTTAGGGGTGAATCGTTTGCCACTCCGTCTTCCTACGAAATTCGTTTCACGTCGCAACAGCCAAATGAGAGAGTGATGTCTCCTTAGCCAGAGTCCTTCTAGCGAGAACTTTTCAGTTTTCGTCTTATACTGAAAGGGATCCGGGATATACCGATGAGGCTTTCTCCGTCATTGTAGTCTGCTGATACCGGGTCTTCCACATCGAAACCATTCGTTTTCCCGTCAATTCATCGTGGGACATTAGCTTTTTTCCTTCTGATCAGCATCTCCGTTTCTTTATTGTCACTCAATCCGATGGGAAATTGGATACAGCGGTGCTCCGTCAGTGGACCCCAGTTAAGACTTTACTGCCACTTCCTCTCTTTCCGAAAGTGCCTTCGCGTCTTATCCGCTTTCAAGAACTCACGGCTACCTCTGGACTGGCTCAATCTTGGTGTTACGAGGATTTTTGTCGTTCCACCCGAAGATAGGTCTTCTTACTCCACAAAGCACGAGGATTTCCTTAAAGGACGACGCGGAATGCCGCACGAAATTGGACAGGAATTTCAGGAAATTGCCAGAACTCCCGAGATGTGCCAACCGATGAATCGCGAAATGCTCTTTTTCAATTGTCCAATAAAAAACGAGTCCGCGAGGAAAGTTGAGCGGGGAATTTATAAAATATGCTGATCCGTGCCTCGACGTTTTTTCCCCCGAATTGCCGTCAAATCCATCGTGCACTCGTCGTCGGGGAGGAAGAAAGGGAATTCATCGGGCACGATTAAAATTTTATGGCCGACTCTCTCAGCGGCGGAACTTCGAGGCGATGAAACTTTCATGTTACCTCTCCGGTATAACCCGGGATTGTTATCTTTGGCCGACTGTCCGAAGCTGACAGGAGTCCCTGGAATTCCCATTGGGTGCTGAAATAATTGAGAACTCGAGGGCGATAAATAAAATGGTGGGCCCTGAGATGGGACGAAGTTTTAGAGTATTCTCGCTGCATAGCTCGCTTATTAGACACGGAACGGAGAATCGCATGGCGACCGAGAACCCCGAAGGTTGCCAGGGTGCGGTGAGAAAATCGCGAGCGATGTAAAGTGTTTTCCAGCTCGACAACTAACGGCCGTGTAAAGAGGGTAACGATGTGTGCTCGGAGGCTTTGTCGCTCTCCCACCGGAGAACGAAGTCCTCCTGACGTCACGTGAATGCGCTCCGGGCCGCTCGTAAATGTTCCACCTTCTGTCCTCGATCGAGTCAGCGGGCTAGGAGCGGATATAAGGGGAAAATAAATTTCTAGGGTGGGTGAGTGTTATCGTCTTATAACGCGCACCGTATAACAAGGAGGACATCCCGACGGCGTCGACGACAAGACTGGGCGAGGAGGGCGGAAAGTCCTGCTCGGAGCTTAGAGCCCTTTTCTTAGCTCTCTTTCCATACTCGGCCCATTTGATGTTCTTGTTATTCTTGTTACTACCGAGGACTCGAGAATAAAGCTCGGAGATGACGAGCCCGAGGGACGCGAAACCCACAAGAATGAAGGGACGACAAGATAAGGAAAGGAAGCAGTGCCCAAGGACACGAGAACCTTTGAACTTTTTCTGTCGAGAAATAAAAAGAATGTGAGGATACTCGGCTCCCTTTTATTCTTCAACACCATTCGCGCGAAGTTGTACGGGGAATAAAAATTTGTTTTCACAACGGCGGACGCTCGAACGATCCGGCGAGTTGAACGACTGACAAACTTTCATTGTACAATTTTTATCCCCTCTAGAACATTTTTTGTCCACCCCGATGAGCCCCGAATGATTGACGACTCTATAAAGTACTCAAAGAAAAATGATCCTGAAAAAATATGGATGCCTCGTAATTTGTTGTGTCGGAGAAAAAAAAATAGTTCAACGTTCCCAACATAGGCAGAGTTCGTTACGGTCTCAAAATTCCCACTGACCCCATTAATTTTCCTTCCTCATCGGTGTAAGAATTTTATCAAAAAATCGCGTGAACAAACGAACGGGATTGTTCCTCTTCGGCCGTGAGGTGCGAAGACCGACTATAATGAGCTCATGTAAAGTGGGCTCGGGATGTGAATTTAGGTAGTGGCCATACGGACCACCCTGCTTACATACCCGACCTCATGCATCTCGGAGCTTTCACCCCGTTCCATTCCGCTCCCGCGCTTTCACGGAGGTTTATAGGGTCGTACGTTTCGATCTCTGTATATCGCAAGCGCAGCCTATGTACTTCTCTCTCCCACCCCTCGACACGAGCGCGAGGAGGGAATTGGGGGGGGGATACAGCGTATTGCAGCATTGCGCAATATCTCGCTCGGAACACCGGAACACTGGTTTCTCTCAGGTGCCCCACCGGTCACCCACCAAAAGAGGGGGGGAGTACGAGATGCGGAGCAAATTTGCAAATACAACCAGCACGCAATTTTGGTCCTAATAACTGTTTCGTCGGCGCATGCAAATTAATAGCGTGCATCTCGGTTCGCGCAATTACCAAATTTACATAGGGACTCTGGTGAAGCTCGTGGGATTCAAAAGAAACATTTTTTCAACTGTTCTCTTCCCTCGGACTGTGCAATATGCACTACGGTCTATGAAGAGAAAAAAAAACTGGGCTCTATGGACAATTGATTATTTTTAACAGCCGTTGTTGTTACGATGAATGACATTCAACGCGCATGGGCAAGTTGCATTCCCGCTGGGTAACCGGGAGACCTCCGTGACGCTAACGGAGTGAAATGCTCGAATTGACCTTTCTGTAAAATTTTGTGTGAAAATCGCTAATTTTTTTTCCGAGTTAAAATTAATTGCTGAGCGAGAGCGCGAAAATGATAATTTCCCACAAAATCGGCACACGTAGATCATTGAATTTTGGTGGATGGGGAAGGTTTTTTTGGCGACTTCGTTCTTTCCCAGAAATCACCGCGACGAGGTTGAGGTCCGCGTTTGATCGGTAATCGATATTTCGAGGTGCATTCGGGCGACTCCTTTTTGCTATCCAGGGAGTCGCAGCGCAGTGATTCCTCTCCATTGCCGACTGCTTCCCCTTTCCCCGGACCATTGAATATCCGCGTCGGCCTAGAAGACCCGCTGGAGGCTCGCGACGTGTCTCCGTATCTCCGCGGGACAAAGAAGAAGACCGGAAAACGAAACGAGACTGGGAGACTGAATCATATATTCCAGGAGGGTGCGCGAGGGAGAATTCACCTGCAGTGAGTGTATTATTCATCGGGCCGCAGAGGCCTTTATTTTCACAGCGCGGAGACTCGCGGCAGAGAGACGAACGAAAATTGAAGGGAAGCACTTGGCGGAAACGCCGAAGAGGAGCTCCTTGCCAATCTCTTGCGGTTCGAATGGCCAAACTGGATCGTCGGCGATCATCGGAATTTACCGCGTGTCGAACGAGCGGTCCACCGAGGGGAAAAATAATTCGCGCTTGGAAATTGAAAATGGGACGATGAAAAAATTATATGCAATAAGATTGAGAAGTCATCGGTGGATTGCCAATGACTCGCCCGATTTCGAATTCTGCGGGTCGCTAATGAAGGCTCAATTTCGAGAATCTGTTGTTTTACAGATTGTCACCTGTCTGTCACTTCGACGTTATTCGGCCATACCGAGGTTGCGCCTGCAAGAATCGAGGATTTTTCCACTTTCGCTCACAAAATATTAAGCTAACTTTTTTCTTCGCACGAACGAAAATAATCAACTAACCGAGTAAATGCAATTTTATTTTATTGCCTCACTGCAGCAGTTGTCATAATTAATGATAAATATTGTCAAAAATAAATTAGTGAGAGAAGCTCTCGATTGCTAGAAATAATAATAATAATAAAAGAGAGAAGTATCGGGGAGTGGTTGGTGTGTATCCGCAGGGAGACGCGAACCGGCAATTACGAGGCGGTAGACGCGAAGCACACTTGTCAATAATAGGAGACACTTTGCTCCGCCCGACACCTGGCTTCTCGCACCGGAGAGAGAGTAATTTTATTTATCGCCGCGAATCGACGCTCCGAACTGAATAGAGCCGCTTTTCCACGAGCAAATTGATTAAACGGAGAAAAGCTCTTTTTCAACTCTTCTGAATGGTTCAATGCGAGGATATCGATTTTCTTGTTAATTATTTGATTGCAATTATTTGAGATTGATTTTTTTATCGAGAAAGGACTCTGCGCATTTTTTCACCACTCTATTTCTGATTTACACTCCAATTTCTATTTCAATTATTATGGCACGGATAAATTTGACGGTGACGTCGAGTGATGGTTTCTCTGTTCGTTGAGGTTTTGACGCTGTCCGCGCATTTAATTATCTACCACGAGTCCAGAAAGCGTCAAGCCCAAATCAGAGTTTTCATATTATTTCCGTCCGTCCACGAATTTAATCGAATTAAATGGACTTACCCCATCGGGATGGTATTTTTGTACGCCTCCGGAAGTAGTTCCAGCGCTGCAGAACTCCGGAAGCACATCCTCGAGCTTCCTCGTGGAATCTGCGAAATTTCAGGAAATACAGAATTAAATTTTATGGCAATTTGGCGCAGGTAATTACAAATTGCAAAAAAACGGTCTATTAGTCGTAAGTAAGAAGAAATTATATTCTAAAGGTTCCTTTGGCTTATGTTCTTGCCTGAATTATGTGATACATAACATGTGGTTTTCCACATCTATGGCGATTCCATATGAAAGGGAATTGCACCATTTATTCCATATGCTTTAAAATTCGTATAGTATTTCCCGCTATAACGTATAGATCCCAGGAAAACGGTCTATATAGACAGTGTCTGATAGTAAGTATTTTATTCGTTAAACTATAATTATGCTTGCAATCACTATTTTTTGTCACCGTTGAAACTCTAAAATTTAGAGGTTTCCCTTTGGAACGATACTTTATGGTCAAGAGTCAGGTCTGCTCAAATTTCAAAGACCATTCAATATACTATTAAAATCAAAATTCAGAAATTATACGATATAGAATGGAATTTCGAAATCAATTCTCTGGGCTATAAAAACCGACGGTAGGAAAACAGCAAACCGAACAAAATCCATAATTTCCCAAAATACATATAATATCGGATCGGCGAGGAATTTGCTCTAGGCAGAAGATGAGTAAGAGGAAAGAGAAGGAGGGAGTTCTTGGGTGTGCAAAAGCTCGCACCCGAAAGGGGCAGACCCAGTTTCGCCGTTCCAGGCTGGAACAAAAACGATGAAGGTGGTCGAGGCTGGAGGAGTTAAGGGTGAAAGAAGAACGAGGAGATATAGGAAAACAGGAGAAGAGGCGGATACGGTACGGTGCTTGTAACCGTAATTCTTCCGTCACCCTAATTTCGTTCGGAGGTGCAATTTTTCCTGCTTTCTTCCGGCCGGAAAAGGTCCTCCAGCCACGGTACGGTCTTTTTCTTTCTCGCTACTTTTACGACGGGAAACGATTTCGTTGCCACTTTCTCGACACAGAGCATACGAAGTTAAAGAACGAAAGAATGCACGTCCAAAAAAAGAAAGTGGGAAGAGTCTCGGATGATGGAAAAAACGTGAAGCTCGTTCGGCATAAATGACTCTGGCAATCTGATGATCGTTTCAGTTAATTTATTTTTCGTTTCCATCCGAAAGAATCCCAGCACTGATTTTTCAAGATCGAATTTTAGGGTGTTTACTTTTGTTCGATTTGATGTAAAAAATTCAAACCGTGTAATAAATGTGAAAGAAAAAACAATATATATTCTTTGAATTTTTTAATAATAATGTTATAATTTTATAAACCATAATAGTCGCATTTATGGTATCTTCTTGAAAATTATTTAACACGCGATCAAAGCTTCCACTGGAAATGAAAAAAAGGTTGTCGATGATTCTTTACTTTTATTAATAAATCAAATAATGTGGAGCGCGTATAATGAGAGTATCAAGCTGAAGATCGTCACAAACAAAATGGGATATCGTGATGTGATCGTGGCTCCGTGGCTTTGTGTTATAGCTGTTATTTATTGATAGGATCAGTTTTACATTCTTTATACTGCGAGCGCATGGTGCTTGCCCCCGATTTCGGGCGTTTACGTCACGGAGATGCACTTAACGTGCGTACCGGACGATATTTTCGTTCGACGGTCTTCTATTTTCGCGTTCGATTGACGGCTCTCGGTGGGACGAGCTAGAGAGAAATATAGAAAACGAGGAAGAAAACCGTGAGAACGACAGAATTACAACAACCAAAAATAGATTTGTAAATATTAAATAGAGAAAAGTAATCAAAAAAAGAATTACCTCTGAAAAAAAAACCAATATTTTACGCCCTACAAACTTACTGCTTTAATAAACAAATTGATAAATGGAAACATAATGAATGAATTAAAAAAAAAAATTCATTAAATAAAAAATGTTTTCGAGGAGATTAAACTGAGTAATGGAATGAAAATTTCGTTCGATTATCCGATAATTCCGGTTTAAGCTTTAAATGAGATTAATCGAGATAGGATGGAAAGTGGATCGAGAGTCCCGAAATTATTAACGACCATCCGTTGGTCGCGAGGCCGGATGGGGAACACGCGTTACGCCGCGTAAGCTGGAGTTTCTCTCGTCGGCACGTTAACGTGCCGTTTTCGACGTGTAACTTCGGGGATAAATCTCGTCAGCGACCAGGCTTGACTGTGCTATAGCAGCTCCTCTTACTCCGCGCTGCCCGTTAACGTAGGCTATTGTAACCGTTAAAATAGAAAAGCAATTGAATCTCGACTCTCCTTCGGTAAACCTCCCGCCTCTCCGCACTCGTATTACAGGCTCGCGTTAGAAATTGCTTGTTATCCGCAAGCAAAGGGGGCGGAGGAAGCGAGGTAGCTCGTTATATCGGCGTTGCACGAGCAGCACGACCACACAAATTGTACCACAAGGAGAGACGAGGAAAAACGGCAAGCATTATTTTATGCGAGAAAAACACTCAGCAACCATTGGGCGTATTATTGTCTCTATTTCCTTCGCTTCCGGCTCGATAATTCTGTGTTTCGACGTCGACGACTTCCGTCCGAAATATTATTCTCCCGATGCCGAGAATATCGACTCATTATTCGGTAATTTGAAAAGAAGAGTACATGTTTGGAGTATATAGTCAACATTACGGAAGAAAAAACCGTAATTAATTCTGGCACAATTTTCTACGCAGAAACTCCATTTCAAGCAACTATAGAATATATTCTCTGTGTCGGATTTAATGACTTGCCGTCTTAAAACGATCGATTATTTTTTAAATTAAACTAGACGATAGAAACTCATTAAAATTCCGGAATCTGAAAATCTTGTCGATAAACGACAAATCTACTTTGAATTATGAGAATTACTAGCGAAGGTTAGCGTGAAGGAAAATTGACTGTGCGAACATGACGACTGAAACTCCTTTGCGGAAGAGGAGTTGCCAGTAGAGGTCAGACAAGACCGGCAAGTTCGCCGACTGTAAGTCGCCGGAGGCGAGACCCGGGAGAGTACAGGAAAGTGCAAGTGGAAGTGACCTCCGGCCGGAGTCAGGTGGGGTCAGATTTCGCCGCGTTAGACTTCCACGGCTCTTTACCGATTGCCCTCACGCAACTGCCCGCTCGCGCAGTAGTGCAAGCACTTACGTGATCAGACTCTGATCCTCCAATGTATTCGTAGCTTGAGCGGAGAAATTAACTCTAAACGCAAATTCGAGCTCAGAAACACTTAACGAATTTGGGAATGAAAGTGGAACCGGAAGTTCCAGCCATTGTACAGAGCAGATATGGAAAAGGTAACGATGAAGAAGCCGAAAAATAAAAATTGTTTTCCTGCTTGGTAAATAATTAAATTCAACGATGAGAATTCAACGTACGGGACCAAAATAAGAAATGAAAAAAATTTACTCACACGCTGCAAAGTCTTGAAGCTGTTGAAATTCGGCGGGCGACAACTTATCCCAGTGAAGCGTCATCATTGACACTATGTATTATCGGATTCCTCGATGCTGGCCACCGCGGATCTCGATCCTCGACGCATTAGTCATCTGAAAAGATTTAAAAAATTAAGGTCGAGTTCGACTTTTCTTGAACCTTCAACGACCAAACTGCATTTTAAGAATAAATGTCGAACAGCTGTTTATATTAAAAATTCTTTGTTCGAATGTAAATTGAAAAAAACCGATTTTACAAATATTTGGTGTGCAGCAAAACAATTTATATTTTTCAGCATGAAAGATAGATTCAGAATAACAAAAAAACGAAGGTTAACGATATTTCACAAGATAATATTTTTCGTAAATTCATACAATCTTGAAAATACCACAAAATATTCGATAATCTTCGACTTTTTTTCAATAGTATTATTTGGCCGTGATAAAAATACTAATATCAACTATATTAGTAGTTTTATCACTTCATAAACATTTTATGAAATCTTTTTTAATGGACGATGGAAAATTTTGATTGGAGTTAATATTCATTTTAATGCCCATCGTTTATTTAGGAGTGACACAAATACGTTCGCGATTGCTTGCGCTCCGGCGATGTCCACTAAAATCCAATTACTTCGGAAGCGAATCGGTGCCGAAGTCCCGAGAATTTTCGCCCGGAGCGCCGATATAAATCTATGAGCTTCATAAATCGAGTTTGAAAGGGATATGAATAGCAAAAAAAAAAAAAGAAAAACAAGCAGATATATAGCAAAAGGGACCGAGGTGGAGAGAAGCGGGAAAACTGATTGCCGTGCCAACAGCACGTAATTGACGCGCTATTTATATTCATGCGAATCAGATCCGATACGACTCTGTTAATACAACCATTTATGCTTGCAGAGAAATGTGTAAACCACGAAGTTGGACATTATACACCTCATCCATCAAGCGGAAAATAATGCACAAAATAACATTATTCCTTTAACAGGTGTTTATCAAATTCGGTCGAATAATTGACGGCGCTGCCTGCCGCATTTGCATGTTACAATAAAACGTTATGCATATAACGAATTATCGAGAGTACAACTTTCAATTCTTTTGTCGATAATAAATAATTTGATTATAAAAATTTTCCAGGCAAGGATATAAAAATATGTATGAGTCGCTCCATTTTTCAAACTATAAAACATTTTTTTAATTTTTAAATTTTTTAAATTTTTAAAATTTTTTAGTTATTTCGCATGCAAATTAGTTTAAAAAATCTCTCAATCAGCCTATATGTATTGGAATATAAACGAGAATCAATGGACGAGCTCCGTTTCGAAACCGAGCGTGCGTCCGAATAATCCCTTAAACCATACGCCGATAAATGGATGTATGGCGTCAATGCCCAGCATTACACTGAGCTACCGTTCTGTGTATCGTGTCATTACAATCACGAGGGCGCATCTTGTACGCTTGCCGATGGTACTTTAGCCCTTGTGACTCTCGTCATGCAATATATTTCGCTGAATTACGAAATTCCATGCCTGATATGACGGGGCTTTATGGAGAATCGTGATTGGAATATAACATCGGAGGGAAGCTTGAAATTGGTCGCACTTCCACATAGAACGAACGTATAGTATAAGCATTTTCCCCCTGTCTGCACAACCCATAGTGTATTCCGTACGTGCGCCTAGTTGTGACTCGGTACGGAGTATGAAATGTGGAACCCGAAAATTCAGATTTCCAGATACCAGAAATACATCGCTTCTCGTTCGAAAATCCCATAAAAGACGAAAGTCGTCACATCGAAAATACCTCACTTTCGGTTAGAACATTTCATTTTCCAAGTGGAAGTGCACAATAATGCGGCAGGCAAAGCGTCATTGCCCGTCGCATTAATATGCACAACCTACCGAAGCGCGCAGCGTGAAACCAACCTACCGTAACAGAAGCACAGTTATCACGTCCGCATACGACTATTTAGAAATTTAGGAGCTATTTCATGTCAACGAGAATTGGACAATCGAACGCAACAGAAAAATCATTAGTAAAGATGCTACCTCTTAGCAGATGCGAAGTCAATTTGAAGAATTTCCTTCAATCTGAAAAGGACCGGTTGAACCGCTGGTACTTTGCGGTTATAAGGCTCAAAGGAAGCGGCCGAGCAATCTCTACATATCTCTGAGACCATTAGCGCATCGATTATTATTCTACCGCATTGGCTCGTTTCGATAAAAGCCTAGGAGTGCACTCAATAACCCGGCGTATTAATGCCCATCATCCCGCCCATCTAGCCGACTTGGCTGATCCTTTGATAAATCCTTCATTATCGGATCATAGAATTGGATTTTTTTTTTTTTTTGCTAAATTGTCGAACGGGCAAAAAATTGGTTTTTTTTTTTTTGGTAAATTTTCCGCTGTAATAAAGATCAACATCACGGCAGAGCTCAAGGGCTCCTGAATATATTATTTTACCTCAGATGACAGGATAAGAAATTTGCGCTTTTCATCGATCGTTCCCTGCATTATGGTTGCTTAGAAAAATGTATTAAAAAAAAAAATGATTGGTTCAAAAAGAGGAAATCGAATCTCACGACTGACCGCCGGATCGATCGACCACACCGGCGCATCTCCGAGTCCCAGTTCGGAAATTCGATCGAGTCAATCGTCGGCGTCGTCGACTGCCCATCTAACCACCGACTTTTTTTTACCTTCCTCGTCGGCGAGGAGCCTCGATTGCCCCGAAATCTCTCTGGGGTGTCGAGAACGCATCTCCTCACCGGCGAAACTCGCTCCAACAACCCCGAACCAGTTTCGACTTCTCGCGGGAATTCGTATGCAGAAAAAAAAATAAAATAAAATTAAAAGGTAGGAGACAATTTTTTTTTGAATTTTCATTACTTAAGATTGGCTCGAGACGCGAAGCTCGGAATATCTATTTTTTCTTCCTTCTTTTAAAATTCTTTTTTTTTTTGTTGTCGAAGCAATAGCTCGAGCAACTCGGAGTGATCAACCGATCACCCTGGATCGCCAACGTACGTGCGCGGTTGGTGGAAACTCAGTCAAACAAGAGAATTCGATAGCGACAATCTCCGCGTCGAGTTCAGCCCAAGCCCCAACCCCTCCCTTCACAATAGTGAAGCCACACATGTGTCCTGTGTAATCCAAGCTCACGGAAATGGATACAGGAAAGGGGATGGAACGAGAAAGTTGAGTTCCCATGGAAACACGACCGGACAACGCCGGATCCTCGAACCTCGAACTTTAATACCGCACGAATTGACGTCAATTGAATTTCACCTGCTGTTGTAATTTGTGTTGTATTTTTTTACTAGTTAAAAAAAAAATGAGAAAAAGTGCTCTGCGAATTTTTAAATGTACAGTCCAATTTCGTCATTACGGAAATGCGTAGCCGTCGATTTCGAAATTTCGTTGTTCGACCGATGGATAACCAACCGAGAATGAAATTGACGAAGAAACCGATCGGTTTTCGTTATTGGCGACTACGGTCGTGTCAGTGGCGTTAAATGCGGGTTCGGAAGGCTGGGCTCATTGGAGGAACACAGGAGCAAGTGTACATAGTCCAGGTATTACATAGATAGGTTTACCGCTCGTAACTACCTGGCTGTGCCTTCGGTATACCAAACCCCCTCCAATAAATCCACTTTCTCATGATATATTGCTCGGCGCGTAATCCCCCTGGGAGTTTGACAGTCTTTCGCTCCCCCCGCTCCTCACTGATTTGTTGCCACAGGACGATCCGCACGTCCTGCAAAGCTAAGGGATGATCAAGGAAAAATAATGGCGGAAACTATTTTTGTGGACAAAAAAAAATTAAAATGAATTTTTGTTTCCGACAATAAAAAAATGGCGCCGGAAAGGTAAGTTCTTCGCCTGTAGGGTAGCTCAATTGCATTATCTTCGTTTCGGTCGTTTTCCGCAAGCTCGTTGTTCATGTTCGTGGAGGGGGTACAAAAAATTGATAAAAATAAAAACAAGGGATCGGAGGATCGACGATCCAACAATTGCAGGAAACGAGACGGTGGGAATCAGATACCATGGAAGAGTAACGGTCGCCCCGGGGGAACCTCGGCGAAACCGCGGACGATCGATGCTCGGAGTTGCCGGAGCACTCGGAGGGCAGCTGCGTTTTTCGACCGGCGGATGACAAACGCGACCTGGCCGATGGGGTAAAAATAATCGAAGCCCCGAGGCACTTTTTCAGTGAACTTTGATGCATACTAGGCGAAAACAAAAAAAAAATAATTGGATTTCTAACTACGTTTATTGCGCGGATTGAAATTTCATGCATCGCGCCGGTTCTAATTTCATTTGCAGTTTAAGCTCGAATGTCATTTATGCTCTGGCTCAAACTTAATTCATTATTAAAGCTCGAAATTCATTACCAGCTCAAATTTATGTTGGATCAGTAGATTCGTGGTGGCCTTATAAATTTCCTTCCCATCAGTCAGTTTTCCCCGCTTGATTTACAAGCTCTTTCGCTCGGTTCGTTCTCACTTATTATGAATAATTGAGATTCAATCGAGCAAACAATTATTGTTCTCCGGGTCTCGGATCTCTTGTCGGAGGGGGCTCTTCTGTTTTGTGCCAACTCACACTTCGTCCAGTTACGCAATGCTTGACTTTCGGTCGAACGAATCGAGCGCGCTGCGCACCGTGAAATGGCAAGTTTCGACTGCCCAAGGCCCCGGTCCAGAGTGCTGGACCTCAGTTCTAGGGTCGTTGAACCCCGATCGCTCTTGTGTCCGGGAAAAACCCCGAAAACCGAGGGTTCCGAATGCAAAGATGTTTGGCAAGGGAGACGAAAAGAAATATAGTTGAGGAGAGGCTTAAGGAGATCCGCACGGACGCTCGGTAGAGTTACAGACCGTCGTCCGCCCCTACGAAGGTTCCTCTCTCTGGCTCAATGGGCGCTAGAGACTGGCCAACCGGGGCTATAGGGATTGCCGTTTACTGTCGCCGGGTAAGGAATCAATACGTACTAAGCGTGACGACGGAAAACACGTTTAGGCGACCAATGACTATCACGCTGGAATGACGGGACGAGGAGCTTTCGCTAAAAATTTACAAACCCGAGACACCTCGAGGATCGTCTTGTTCCGGGGTAAAGTAGAAAATTTATGGCAAAAGAAGTTTCCGGAGGTTGGGACATTCAAGTACAAGGTGGAGATGGTCCATCGAAAGGAATCTAACGCGGTAAACATGTCGGGTTGAGGGTGAGAGAAGGGTGCATATAGAAGAATATAGACAAGATTGTTGGTGGAACAAGAGGAATTTTAGTTATCTGTTTGGCCAACCGGAGCTATTGGGTCTCGCGACGATTCGAGAGCTCGGCTGGTCGCTTCGGCCGCATTTGCAATTCGATATCGAGTACAACAATAAGGACGATAAATTGCTAGAAGCGACGACGCGACTCACGGTCACTTGCGGATAAAGAGCCGATGTTTCAGAAGCACAATCTGCGAGAAACGGAACAATGACGTGGAATTACAGAAGACGGAATGACGGCGATGAGTGGTCGATTGTAAGACGGCTTTTACTGGGTGGGGCGATGAGTTCGCGGTTTCCATCTCGTTCACATTTATAGAGTTTCAGCGGCCAGCTTGATTTTGCCAAGTACAAATATGCATAGATTTCATCCGATTACCTCTAAAAAAAAAGGGTTTATTCGCGGTGACGATAGAAGAAAAGAAGGCTCGAACCGTCCGAGGTCGAGGGTTGATAGTGTGAACGACGAGGCTCTCCGTGTCGGTACACCGAGGAAAAAATAAGGGTGAGAAAAGTGGCGAGGAGGCAAAACCTACCCAGCCGTCGGACGATGGCTTGTCGTGCATTACTTTCTTTTTCGCTCCAGCGACCTCCTGTTTTCCTTTTTTTTTTAGTTTTATTTTGACCGCACACTGGAAGCTCCAAAGTAGCGCGGAGCTTCTTTGAAGAGGCCTCCCGTTTCTCTTTCCCTCCACCCCGTCGGTGGCGAGGCTCTTCCTTCGACACTTTCAAGGCGCGAGCTCCGACACAGCTAGGTGAGCGAAAGTGTATGCAAGCCTAGCGGCAGCGCACCAAAGAGTGCAAAGTAGATAAGTACCTCGATGGCTAGACGAGCACGAAGTAGAGAAGCCTCGGCAATAGTCAGACCGACGGGGAGACACTGAAAGGCAGACATGCACGACCGGAATGACATTTTCCTTCTGTCGACGGAGGAACGAAAAATTGGCAAATAGGGTTTCGTAAAAAGTAACAAAACGTAAAATCAAACTTGCCTTCGCTACAAATTGATGAATTTAGTAATAACATTTATTCATAAGTCTGAAATTAATTAGTGAGACTTTGTGGTTCGAAAAAAAAAACTTGATCGATTTTCGACGGTAATTAATATTTACTAGGTATGACTTGGGACAACCGGAACTACGAGAACTATCGTAATACTTGGTGCAACCAGGCACCCGGGCGTATCGTGGTGCATGGTGGCTAAATCAACTAATTCGTGAGGGCGGATGCTGTGATCGGCCCCACACAGGACGCATTTGCAGCGTTACGGCGATTGGTTAGGTGTGTACAATATCTCACAATGCGTGGCTATACATAGGTAAATATAGGTGAGCGCGCGCGCTCGAACGTATATGTGTGTCCAATGCACATGTGCTTATTGTTTGGATCAAGCTCTGCCACGCGTCCGTTTATCTTCGCACACTGCAACGTTAAAAAAGCCCTTCCAAACTGACAGTGAAGGTTTCCCTCAACAAATATTTTTAATCCAAATCAGCAACTTACGAATAAGGATGACGATAAACAAATTGCCGACCGTCCACTTGTATCGCTGGAGGAAAAAATTTTCGACGCCTATTCGGCATTCGTAGGAATCTTTGGTATGCAGAACGAAAATATTATGTCTGAAATCTCAGTGACGGAATGCAGTGGTGTAAAAAAAAATGCATATTCTCTAAATAAACCGAAAGTTTGAACGCTTTGTTCTACGCGCCGAACCGAGTAAACTTTTTCTTTGGCGAAAGTTTGTGCATAGTTTTCAAGTTACGAGCGCTCGAAGCTTTCGGCCAATCAGAGCGTCGGAAAATCGGCTCGTTTTGAAACCTTCTTATCTCGAGAATGGTGGACTTTGGAAAAATTTCGTCGAGGGGAATTTCGTTCGTTTTTGTATCCTGAATTTGACTACACCATTCCTGAACGCACAAAAAGCCAACGACACTAATCAAAACATTGTACGACGTCGAAATAATGTTTAACTTTTCTATCAGAATCTTCCCGTTTCGAAATTCGATGCTTATTATTTCCTTACCGTAAGTT
Organism: Listrodromus nycthemerus; assembly: GCA_963978505.1. Taxonomy (NCBI): domain Eukaryota; kingdom Metazoa; phylum Arthropoda; class Insecta; order Hymenoptera; family Ichneumonidae; genus Listrodromus; species Listrodromus nycthemerus. The sequence continues at coordinate 5,136,356 of OZ021687.1, forward strand.
GCTTGTAGTATAATCGATGCTTCGTTAGACCGTGGCTTCCCGCCACTTTTCTCGCGAGCGAGACCGTCCCCCTGCTGATCGACAAGTAACACGCGGCGCTGACGTTGTAACCGTTGAGCAACACGCTTAATATCTCGTATACACCGATGGTGCGCGCGACCCGCGATTATTTACACGAGACGTGCGTACACGCGCCATGATTTATTTACTTTGGTTTTCCCGTGAGCACGAATGCCATGCCGTCCTCTTGCAGCCGGCGAGGCGCTGTTCGTACCGGTTATAAATACGGGACGAAAAAAAAGTGCCAAAAAAATAATACCACAAAAAAAATACAAAAAAATGTTGGAGAAAAAGAAAAGTCGAAAACTCGCGTTCTCTGGTTTCGATTTATTGTATCCCCGAGCTAATGCTGGAGATCACGGACGATTCCGTAGCGTCAGCGATAAGATACGATAAAAACATAGCCGGTCGAAAGCCCCGGAGATCGATGTATCACGTAAGCTCCACCGTATGGAAAACCGACTCTCGACGTTCCCCTCAGTAAAAGGGGATGAGAGACTTGCGTAAACGCAAGTTTCATTAAAAAAAAATTCTCGAGCTTGTAGTATCTTTCGATATGCTTGAGGCTCGAAGATCGGGTGAATTCAAAGTTGAGTTTAAATTTTATGAATTCGGTCCGGAAATATGCCACTTGAAGACAATGGCGGAGGTTTTACGTCGGTATCCGGACATTTTTTTTTTTTCGAAAACCATTCTATATGCTAACGATGCGAAATTTCGGTTTGTTAGCATATAGAATGGTTGTCGAGAAAAAAAAAATTCGAGATATCGTCCTAAAACTTCTGCCATTGTCTTCAAGTGGCATATTTCCGAACGAACTACATGAACGAAAAAAATGTCTAATTACAAAATTTCTAAGCCTACAAAATTTTCTAAAATTTTAAAATTTCTAAAATTTCATTGTCTTCAAGTCGCATATTTCCTGACCAAATTCATTAAGTTTACGCTTAACTCAGCGCTTCAGTTTCACCTAAACCAGTGCTCAAGTTTCAAATTAACTTTAAGCCTACGGTGTTACTCAAGTAGAAAATCAACGAAAACAACAGCACATACAGTTTTACCCTTACGGTCCAAGAGCAGGAGGTGGGTGGCTGCTCGACCCGCAAACCCGGTCGTTCTAAAGCCGAATGGTAATCGATCCGAAGACCGGGACAGAGAAAGATTAAGACGAAGGCGCCTCGGTGTAAAAATAAACTACGCTTCCCTCGTAATTAGGAAGCCGATTATAAGCCTCGAATGTAGATACAGATACTCCCAAGCTCTCGGGGGTCGTCGGACGTTCAGCCCGCAAAAGCTCCGCTCGTACCTATCGACAAGCTCGAACCACCCCGAAAGCCTTAACCCTCCCCGACGAACTATCGAAGCTCCTTCGACCGTCTCTCAACGGGAGACACGCGAGCGATTAACGAGCTCCGGTGCTATAATAAGGCGAGAAATAAAGCTCCAATTAAGGACCTCCCTTTGGCGATAAAGACCTGCATAAGAAATTCCCAGCTTCACGAGTATCCTACCATGAAATGACGACGCGAGACACGAGTCTAATTTTGCAACCTCCACTTATCTTCCTTTTGTTTTTAAGAAAAAAAAAAACGACTAAATCACAAAAGGTTAAAAATACCAAGATGAAGAGGCCGAAACGAAGGAAGAACACTGACCGACCTGAAAAATTTAACGAGATTTAATTTTTATTTCATATATCCATATATATATATATGTATATAAAATGAATGAAACACAGCAGGAAATCTGGTTCATTCTGTTGGAAACGTGTGGCCGATGCAGTGGTGTGCACTGAGACATATACGGTAAAATGGGAGGGAGCGGCACGCTCTTCATTGTCTGGGATAATGAAGGTCCGGAGACTAAGACCTCGCCGAGAGGAGCGAGCTATATTAGAGATGCAAGAGAGGCACTGCAGGACCCGGCCGCTCGTTATTGTTGCATGACGTCGACCAAGAGGAACTTTCGGTAAGATGGCGAGGCGGAAGAAGTTTTATTTGCTGACGGAGGAGGGTTACCCAGTGATGAAAAAAAAACGTCTTGCTCTCGTTTCCGTTGCGGAGAGGGGAGAGTGGAAGCACGAAATAATTGAGTTCTCGTTCCTAACTTTATTCGTAAATTTTCAGATCTTTGGGAACACGGAAAAGAGAAGAAAGTCGACTCACAATTCGACTTCCGGTTTTATTTGTTTGACCTCGTTCAACCTCATTTTTAAGAGGTTTACCGAGACGTCGTATACGATTTCATTTTTGGTTTATTCAAAAAAACGGTTTCATTGTGAAAAGAACAAAAATGGTTTTATTCTCTACTTCGAGTGGAAAATTCAAAACTCCGTCGTTTCTTGGTTTTCACGTCCCAACTTAAAAGAATATAAGGAAAAGCCGAAAAAGCATAGAAGAAAAAAATAAAATCAAAACAGTGGAAACAAACGAGGTTGCGTTTTCGACGATTTGTCGTGTCGCTCCTCTTGGCGTTGTTTTATTTAGTTTTTTTTTTCTCTGAAATATCGCGAAGACGAGTACACTCCGGCAAGGAGCAGGAGTCGCGATTCGTCTTTATGCATTTGTGATGGGAAGGAAAGTACGTTTTCCCACGGAGAGAAATACAGAGAGCGCCGCGAACGTGACGAATGGCCACCGAAATGCAGGAGAAGTGTCGGCAGAGTTGCATACAACGGTGTACAAGTTGTATTATTAGAGAATAAGAGAAACGTACGGAAAGTCGCGTGTAGAGTCGAAGCCGCGAAGGGTATGAAAGTACCCGGATGAGGTAGGAAATTGAGAATAAGAAAACGTCAGCGATGCATTATTCAGGGAACCTCGTGTACATTCGCGAGTAATAATAAGTCTGCCAGAGACGAAATTTCAAGTTCCGATGGGTGCGGGCATTGCAGCGAAGCGCAACGATAAAGCAACCAGCCGGGAGTGGCCGCAGCGATGATGAACGACGAGCTGTGAGAAAATCCAAAATTATCGCATCCCTGCTACACGGTTTGTGTGATATCGCGAAAGTTTGCGACTGACGACGCCTTGCAAAAACCCGTCGGAGACCCGAATTCCAAGTGTCTTTGCCAATTGTACTGCAATGATACCTTAGACGAGTTTATGTCGATGTATCGCGTAAAGCATTACTCGAGAAGGCCGACATTAAATTTCTAATTGTTTTCATTTATAAATTGAAGTTCAATTTTTTATTCTTCAGACGGTTTAATAAAAATTATGGGAAAATCTTAAACGTTCGCGTTTACGCGATACGGTATGAGAGATATCGTCAAAATTCGCAGCTGGCGAATCCGTGAGAAACTGTGGCGAGACACGAGCTCCAAGTGTCTTGCCAAGTGTATTGCAATAATACCGCTACACGAGATTAATCGCGCAACGCATTATTAAAAGAGCCGACCTTTAAATTTTGACTTTTTAATTTATAAATTAAAGTAAAATTTTTTAATTTACAAATTAATCCCACGAGATCGAAGCTCACAGGTCCCCGAGCTTTGGTCGCTCCTGCGATGGGATTTCGTTCATGTCGCATCGACGATCCCAGACTTATTCATAAATGTCCTAACAAATAAAATTTCATTAAATCTCCAAATCTATCCTGCTGTTCGGCGCTCACCAATTATCAATTATTTTTTTTTTTTTTTTTAAGTCGAGAGATTCCGAAATTAGCGAAAAATTTTCGCCTTTCCGCAGCGTAGAAATATCGCCGATCCGAGAGTTCGCTCGTGGATAAGTCCGCAGGCGGAAGCGCCAAAGCCCTCGAGCAACGGTACGTTTTCCATGGTCTGGCAGCGACCCATCGGCCAAACACCGGACGGTATCGGGCGGGGTCCGGCGGGACGCCGTGAGACCCGGTCGTGCGCTAAATTCTCATGGAGGTTCGTTACTCGATCCGCGGAATCTCGTTAAAGTTACCCCGAGCGGGAAAAGCTTCGACAGTGAAATTTGCGGAACCGGCCAGCATTGGCCTTGCAGCGGCCGACTGCCAAGAGTCGCGCTTTTTCGACTTTCATTTTCTTCGAAAAATATTGCGTGCGGTGCGCGATGCGCCGGCGGTGAATCGCCGGGAGCGACGAGAGCCGAATGACGACAACTGCGTTACCAAATTATTTTGTTACACGCTTGGTCGCCCGCGCCAAATCCAGAAGCGCTCACGGCAACTGCTTCGACCTAGAGAGCTTCGAAACTCAGTAGGAGTTTTTTATTAGAATTTTTTGAGTGTATGAAAATTAATCCTGCGAGTTCCGTCTCGGAGGATTTTTTTTTTTTGAACAATCGAAGCGTGATTCGGAAGAGGAAATAGATTGATGGATTCTGGGACAGAAATTTTGATAATTTCTCTTTAAGGCGCTGAAACTGAATTCTTTCTTAAGTTAAAAAGAAAATTAAATGGCTTACGAATCTTCTGTAAATTAGGAAAATGAGCAGGCAAGGGCCCCGGTAAAGTTTCGCAGGAATTACCGGGGAGCGAGTGGAAAGGTTATTATCAAATTTACTGATTAGAAATGAGCTCTGTTCTTTTTGGTCATTAAAAAAATTAAAACGCCTGGCTGGTCTTCGTAAATTGAATAGAAGAGAGCGGAGGAATCGTTAAACAGCTCTACAGCCACTTCCGAAAATTAAGTGAAATTATTATGAGTAATATTGGATGTACATTTACATTCTTGTCCTTTTTTATGTAAAACAAAATCTAAGTGGCTTCGGTAAATTGGGATCTTCGGTAAATTAGTTGGGAAAAGTGGAGAGGAATAGTGAAAAAGTTCCGCGGGCACTTCCGGGAATTGAGGGAAAAAGTCGTGAGTGCAATTCGATGTACACGAAACCGTTAACATTTTTGTCTTTTTTTTTATGTAGAACAGAATGAAAATACCTCACGGGCTTTTTTAAAAATAAAATTGAAAAGAGCAGAGAGAGTTATTGAGTAGCTTTTTTTTAAACAAATTTCCAACTTTTTTGAATAATTATTATGCAAAATGAATGTTTCTAGCATCTTCAACTCCGGATGCTTATTCCATCAGTATGCAAAAAATAAAGTTCACATAGACACTATTTTTCTCGATTTCATATTTCTCATTATCCCTGACCAATATTTAATTCCCTGATATTTTCCAAAATTTCCCTAACAGTGGCCGCCCTGGAATATACGTGCTGAAGGAACTCGTCGGAGAGTCAAAAATAATAAAAAATAATAATCACACTTATATACACACAATGGCACCGAACTAATTCTCAGGCCAACAAATCGCGTTTATCGCTACGTCTAATATTTTTTATTTTTATTATTAGAAAAAAAAAGAAGAAAAATGCAGGTAAACTATTGTACTCTGGAGGAGAAAAAAAATCGCTTCATCGAGACTGGGTGCAAGTTGTCGAGAGTCCGTAGTCATATATAGGTAGCTTAATGCCATAAGGCCATAAAGGCTTTGTACAAGAATAGCCCGTACGCTTCTCCGTCGTTGGATCGTCAGTATAGAGACTCGTCGGAGTATCTCGTTCGGTAGAGTGATCTCGAGTTATGAGAGTGTATAAAGGCGAGAAGAGATGGGAAAGCCTACCGGAGAGTCCGGAGTGCGGCTCGAACCGATCGATTCCCGAAGTGTTGGCTTTTCGAAGTGTCGCGACGTAAAAGCTCAGCCGGTTGTTAAAATCTCGCGGCGACGAACAGGCTCGGGGTTCGAGCGGGTGAAGAAAATAGTTATCGGCTTGAGTACGCAACTCTGAAATTCTCTCGGCCGGAGAACAAATTCGGCACTAGATCCGATCTCGAAATTGGTCTCGTAAACCAACAAGGGGGAAATTTACCGACCGAAATAAATGTACGTAAATTCGTAATGTATTTCATTTAACTAACGATAAATTTCATTAAATCAAACAATTGGAAACGAAGAGTTTGGACGTTGGAAAAAAAGCGTCCGTCACTCTGGCGTTGCAATGTATGATTTTTTTTCGACAGATTAAAATCTTTTTCGCTAAAAAGAAAAAGTTAATATCTCGTGTGAGAAATCGGTGAAAAATGTAGATATTAAATATCAATTAAAGTAGACTTAATGTGAGCTCCATCCGTTTCCACGTGACCCCGCCACGTGCGCGCTTCAAGTCGAATCCAGTGTTGCGTCATCGTCAGCGGTCGCTACCTTCGTCCGGTTCAATCTCTCGGCCAATCTCCTGGCAAATGTCGGTATAATCAAAAAAAGAATTTTATCGTTGAGAGGAGCCTTTGGAATTCTGGTTTCGCGCTGTTATATAAATTTGCCACAGGCAAGCGAGGCGGATACACAAAGTTCGCCAAACTCCCACGGATTACCCTCGTAACGTAGCAACCTCAGATTGGATTAAAAAGAAAAATGTTCGATTCGATTACTGCCGAAACCACTAAACAGACATTTCAAAGAAAATTCCAAAATTCTGTATTGAATAAAATGCAAAACATGTAAAAATAAAATCTACTTATCTACACTGGAATCTACTGATGAATCTACTGATTGTAAACTGGAAAAATTAAACACTGGCAAACGAGGGAGGTGAAAAAAATTGTCCGAAATGTTTTGATTGAACCAACTAAAAAAAAATGCGAATACAAATTCGTGAATCATTTAAATTGTAGATTATATTTTAGACCAAATGTTACGGATCCAGACGCAATATTAATTTCACTGTGCGGCTCTCTTTATTTACACAGTCATCAACTCCTTACATCATAAAATACATAAACCTAAACTTTAGGAGCATCAAATTTTAATAAAAGGTTTCCGCACGATCACTACGTAAACAACCCCTAGTCTGTAAAACTTTGGTTCTAAGCGACCGTGTATATCGTACAATTAGAACAACAATCAAAAATAATATTAGAAAAAATAATTGTAGTCGGATTCAAACGCCTTTCGACGGAATCGATATGTACACAAGTTCGTTCAGAAAGTTACACCGTCTAGTAGAAACTATATTTTTCTCTCGGCGTTTTTTTCTCTGACGTATAAAGCTCGCCCAGCTCGAGATCTCGATTTCTGGATCTCGTCACTCACTCCCGTCTGGCAATTCGGCCGTTGCAAAAATATAAAACAGACACACTCGGCTGTGCAGGGAAAAAAAAATGATCAAATTTATCTTCAAAAAAATGTATGCGTTAAACTTCTGTGTCTTTGTTCCATCTGCTTTACTTCGATCTTTATTCGATAAAAGTCTTCCGCTACTGAACGTAATTATTTGACGAAAGACTCGTTCGGTTGCTGTACAACTGACGGTTCCGCTGACGGGTCGAAACGAATGGGAAAATTTATGCATGAAAGAAGCGTTGTAACCGAGATAGACGGGCAATAATCGACGACAGGGAGTTGGCTGCGGCGCCAGATGAATCTCTCTCGGACAGTTCAGGTGGTCACGCGTCCGCTGGACTCGAGTCTCCAATGTCATTGGCACCCGATGGATCCCTCCGGAGCCAACAACAACTCCTTACTGTCCGTGCGCTCTGCGCTCCGCTACTGTTTGTCATCCTCTCCGAACACGTGTATCGCCTCGTCCTATTCGTATCGACACGCAGGAGAGAAGAACACGGCAAAAATTCCTGAGCTCAGTGCGGAGTGAGAACATTTTTATTACCGCCGAGGTAAGAAATTAATATACAGAAGAGCGAAGATAATTCTATTAGCCAAGAAATTAATTTGGTGACCGAGCAGACAAATTTCATGAACGAACAGATAAATTCGACGATCCGATAGGAAAATTTGATGACCCAAGAAAATAAGTTCACGAACCGTGAAATGAATTTTTTGATTCGAGAGATAAATTTGATGACCGCAGAAATGAGTTTGATGACCCAACAGGTACATTTTATACTCAACAAATAATTTCGATGACCGAAAGAATTAATTTGCAGAATAATTCCTTTTTCATTGAACATTCTTTAAAGAAGATAAGCTCGAAAGCTTCCGCCATGACACAGATCTTACGCCACTCGCTCGACACCTTTCTCATTAATTGTTAATCCGCGAGGTGGAAAGTGTTCTCGTGGAAAGGGTCCTTCTGACGCATTACGCAATCGCCAAGAGTGCGTTTCGGTACTCTTGTGAATTTACCTACCCCACTTATTTTTTTCCTTCCTCGTCAACGCAGAAAGCTCTGTGACTGTACGTAACGTAGCGTGCGGTATATAAAGAGCTGTTCTAAGAGCACATGAAAATACGGAAAAGGATCGAAGCAGTAGGTTGAGAAGCGACGATGAGGCAGAAGGAAAAAAAGAGGAGCGAGCAAGAGAGTCGGTTCTGGTTCTCTCGTTACTCCGGGGCTCGTTCGTAGCTATGGTAACGTAACCTCCGTTGGTTGACCTTGAGTAGGGTATGAGAAACAAAGCGTGGAGATGGAACGACACGAGGAAAGGGACGTGTGGCACGCCCCGTGCTGTACTGACGTGCTCGCGGAATTTATATATAAAACCTATATATGTATAGATATATATATATTTTTTATTTTTTTATTTTAGTCCATCTACGGCTTGCTATCATCTCCCGAGAGAATTAAAATGGACGGGGTAATTGAAATTATTATCTCTATAAAGGTTCGCTATCGTGCTGAATTTTTCATTGACATTCTTTTGTAATATCGCCGTCATGCGAGTTTCCTAAAGGGAGATTTTATAATTTGAGTGCAACCGAGCCGATGGTGGAAGGCCGAAAAATTTTATTTTTCAGAAATTCATCTGTGAGAATATTTTTGTTTTTGAAACGTTTTTTTTTTTTCAAAATTTTGATGAATTCGATCCGAAAATTGTGAAAGAGTTATGGCGCGAAAAATTCCAGTTCGACAGGGAATCAATTATTTGATGATTTGCGCGCTGTCGGCTCACTTTGATTTTGAAGAAAATACTATCCTATACAATTTTCCAAATGGGAAAATTCTTCGTGAAACTTGTGATTGTTTCGCACAGAAAAGCACGAAAGCTCGACGAGCGGGAGAGTTTTGCGCGGATAATTGGAGTTCATGAGATTACTCGGCAGCGAAGAAAGTTGGCGGTGAATGTGCAAGTCGAAAGGACTTAAGGCCACGCGAGAATCCACGGAATCAACAACCTGTTGGAACGCAGCGCGTAACACGTCGAATAAAAGAACCCTCAAACGCGAAAGACATTTGTGTCTTACTTTCTGCCTCCTCCCTTTCGGCGTTGCAGTTAAGACATCGTCGTCACTGTCGGAACTCCCTCTGCGTCGAAGGAAAATCCATTGCTTTCAACGAACGGTGAGTGTTCGAAAGAAAAAAAAAAAAACACCAACTACGTAAAATTATGTGAGGAACCTAAGCGTCGTTCCGATTTCGAAAGGGATGTTCAAACGTTGTTACGTCGTCTCGATTAAAGAGTTGCTGCAACTACGAACCCTTTTATCTCCCCCACCTAACAGCCCGAGTGTTTACCAACTCGTGTTGGACGAGAAAGTAGGGTGGAGTTGACGGAGTTAAATCTCGGCCCCGTTTTTCTCAAAGAAACCCGCGATGTAGCGATAGAAGCAATGAAACAGAAAAAAAAACACGCCGGAAAAATGTTTCCAGATAAAAGCATCCTGCACACAAGATTTCATGAAAACTGATGCGAACAAAGATGGTGGATTCGTGATCGCGGTCAAAAAGTGAACAAACTTTTCCTTTGGACAAACTTGGTGCGATGCATAGTTTACGAGATAATGCGGTGTAAAGCGCTCAGCCAATGGGAACGCTGGAAAATCGGCTCATAGTTCTCTAGCTCGTATCTCGGAAACCCCGCACCCTAGAAAAAAATTCTAAGGACAATGTTTGCTCGACTTTGAACACGGAATGTGATGCAACTACTTTTGAGGAGACTTTTGGGACGCCGGCTACGGACGGTGGGTTAATCGGGTCAGCGGCAAAAGAACCTTAATTCTTGCTAGGTTAGAACGTCACTTTCGTTACTTCGATGGCTTGTTGCCAGTGATGGTGTTAGTGATGGCATTGAAATTCGACGAAACAAGCCTCGCTTTTTCCCTTTCCGTCTGAACGAGCTTACCAGAGGCAAATAACCTTTAGAGAGATTTGCCCAGTTATGAAAGTTATTCACGAACGTTCGGCGCACCTCGTTTTCGTCAAAGTTCAAAAGGAACCTATTTTCTGCCTTCGCCGCGCTATTTAATACACGGCGATAAAGTTCAGGAGCAAAATAAAAGAGCACTTATACGACGTCGTTTACATGGGAAATGGTGGAACGAGCCGTCGACGAAAACGACCAACGAAACTGAGAGGAAAACCGATCTGGCTATCGGCCAATAGGGAAGTTTTGGCCATTCGACGTTAGGCTTCTTCCCCCCCTTATATATATATATATACACACACACGCACGCACATGTAACTTCCTTGGTGTATTTTTTTGCTTCCGAGGTTGAAAGGTACAAATGTGAATGATCGTAAAATACCCGTTTCGCTCCGACGTAAGTGCCGGGATGAAATGCAGCGAGGAAAAACCAACATTGCAAGCATCCAACTCCAAAGGGTCTCCTAAGCCTTGTTCGCGTCGTGAAACTCTTCAACGAACGACTTTATCTCGCAGCCTCGGGCATCAAAGCACTCGAGCTTTACTCGGTATTGCAGCGTGGGCGCCGAGAGTACTACACGAATCATAAATTTATACACATTTCGACGCGCCTATAACGAGTAATATATAACGAATAGTTCGTTCGGAAAATGCCACCGTTCTTCGAATTTTGCAACATACCACGATCCCGGCAAACAATAATAATAGAGAAATCACAAATTTGTCAATGGAATTAAAAAAAAAAAAAATTCGTTCGATTTCCCTTCCGCGTCGAGAGAGCTTTGGTAGGATTAATTGTATGTTAAATTATCACGGTGAGAGAACTTTAGCGGAAAAATCGAGTGGAGAAAACACAATCCGTCGGATTTGGCAAACTCGTCCGACCATCTATCCCTCCCCCCTTTAAACTTCGCCGTCCTTTCGTACAACCAATTTTTCTATCCTCGTCTCTCGCTCGCTTCTACGTCTATTCCCGCAACACTCCTCGCCGTCGTTCTCGCGCGATGAACCGGCCTACGTCTATCCTGTAAACAAACTTTGGCTCGAGTGGTTCTGTTACAGTTGGGCGTGCGTGTCGACCCAACGTCGGTGTCGCTTCGCCTTTTTCCTATCCGGCTCGCCAGACGATCACTCACACTCAGATATAAATAAACATGTTTATCAGAGAAAAAAAAGTCTAACCAAAAGCGATACTTGACTTTGAAAGAATAAAACGACAAAAAAAAAAACAACTGTGAAAATAATAAAGGAAAATAAAAAAAAATTATCCGAAATACGTTGAAATTCTTAACTCCCTGAACGCGAGTCCCGCTTTGGGAGTGGCAGTCGATTAAAAAAATCGCTCTCGACGCTGCAACGTGCAATGGCGGAGTTACATGTTTCTACACATGTACCGCACTAAAAAATACATAGTTCTCTAGATTTTTAATTAAAACTTTCCAATACCCGTACTGCAGCATGTTCTACGTCATTACCACGGCTTTGCTGACGCAACGGTGTTTCGATACAACAGAAAAATAAAAGGGGGTGTAAAAAAATCTCCCTACGCGGGGTGGGCTGGTGGGGGGAAAAAGAAGGCTCTTTATATTTCCTTCGGTTGACTCTACACGTTTCCAATATTCGGAGGCACGAAGCCGTGTCTCTCGCTCACCATCGGTTCTCTCATTCTTTTTTTCTGCGTTCCTGCCACACCGTACCATCCGCTCTGAAATCGAGATATGGAGCCGCACGTAACATCCATCCCTCTTCCAGTATATTGTACAGTATATATATCATATATATCGATAGATGTATATACGTATATAATGGGCACGAAAATACTGTAGGAATCGGAGAATGAATGTATAGCATATTCTCATAGCTTACACGAGTAGGTATTCAATCCACGTATCCTCGCGAAAGGTTCACCACGTAGGTCGCGGATGATGTTCAATCCTTCGTCTACTAACTTATCATTTTTATACGTCGATTTTTTTTTTTCTAACTGAGCTCGCAACAAATTCACCGAATATCAAAAGTTAATCATTTTGTTTGTTTGAATATTAACGATTGTTATGAGTGAGGACTTATCATGAATAATATTAATATCCGGTACGTTGACTCAAGTCGGCCAAGTCTGATAAATAAAAAAGGAGATATTTTTTTTTTTCTTTACTGAAAAGTTCATTATAAAAATCAGGGTTGTTAAAAAAATCCTTAGTATTTTTTTATCCGAGAATAATAATGGAGTGGTTGGTTTTTTTTAACTCATTTCAAGTCGAAAAAAACTTTGCGAGATTGATGTATTTTGTTTGGGGAATTCTCTTGGTCTGCGAGGCAATTATTGGAGATTTTTTTTTTGACGACGCAATAGTCGTATTTTCCTTTTGGACTGCCGCGACCAATCGCTTTTATGCGTCGAAGCTTTAACCCAGCATTGTTCTCGAAGCTCTCCCGGACACTCTGGAAAAATTCAAAGCAGTGCGGTGGGGGCTTTCAAGGGTGGGAAAAAGCGTCGAGGTAGCAAAAGCTCTTGTCGAACGGTCGGCGAGGGTTGCCGCTGTCGAACGAGAGACGCGTATGTGTTCGTGCGCTCGTTCTCCGTACAATTGTGCCGAGAACACGTTTTTTCGGCCACTCTACCGGCAAATCGTCTATTTCCTCGAAACCCAGCTAAATATTTTTTTGCTTCAGACCCTTTCAATATCTCGCACTGTGTTACAGTTCACTACTCGTCTCGTTCTCCGGAAACGAAAAACACTGTATTCGATATTGAATAAATAAAAAATGTAACTTCGAACGCATTCTCAAAAATTTAATCCTCGCTTTATTCGTTTATCTCAATTAAAATCTAATTTAAAAAATCCCGTGATGAACTGCCGTTGGAAAATTTTTTAAATCAACATTCACGACCTTATTTTTAAAAGCAACCATTCTGGCTTTTCTTTCTCGCGCATATCAACCAGAAAATCTTGAACGTGCGTAAAACTTCATTACCATTAAAAAAAAAAAAAAAAAAAAAAAAGGAGAAAAAACCAGAACTTTTCTCATCGTCAAGACGAGAGGTAAAAAAAAGGCGTCGTCCGATTGGAAGATTCGAGATTCCGGGTAAAAATATCTACTTAATAAACTTCTTTATTTAATTCCCTATTTTCGAATTCTTTATTTAATTGTTTGTGAATCGAGACGAATGGAACGAAAAAAGAAATATATATATAAAACTTTTCGCCTCTCGGTTACGAAACATCGGAGGATGTTTATAATACAGTTTTTATATCCGCCCCGGGTACATCGCCGTCGGCGCTGAGAAACTCCGAGAGTCTGGAGAGCGAACGGGCCAACGGCGAGTAACCGCAAAAGCTTCCTATACGACCGAGGACGACGTTAGTCGTCACAGTAGTCGGATCCTCGAGGAGAAATGTGTTAGCCGCGCGGAAATAACGAGGTTCCTTCTGACCCCCCCATTTCGTACGGATCGTATATCATTTGCTCCGGCGATCCGTACTAAGTTAAAAGTTTTAGTTTCCTTACGGTTTATGTGTTTGAAACGGACACGGAGGACCAAAAAGTAACCCAGTGACAAGCGCTAGAATCTGTTTCTGTGGTCCATGCACGCTGCACTCATGGAAACATTATACTCGAGTATCGCGACTTTTCGTCAAATGAAACTCGAATATCGGAAGATTTTTATTGTATTGATCAGAAAAAATAAATTACCAACGATAAAATTTAAATACTGGGTTAATTTTTTGCTACTGTGAGTTTCGTTTTGTTACGTTTTCCAAAAATTTTCGATTTTTTTATTCGAGCTTGAGAAAAAATGGTTTGTGGGAGAGATAATTTTTTTTTTTTTTTCTTTACACCATTAAGGTTGAGTTATCCGTTTGCGAGGGGCGAGTTATTCTTTGGAATTTTCTAAGCCATGTGAACAGCAACGACGATCGGACAAATTTATTTTATTTTTGCATGAATTTTTTAATGCCGAATAAAGATGAGGAACAGAGGTGCTTTCCGATCCGCTCGTCAGTATCGCGTGATTTTTATGGCAGTGGTTACGTGCGAAGAGCAATTGCAGATTTCAACTTGCGAAAGGGTTGTAAAATTATGTAAACGATTGGGGGTTTTTTTTTTTTTTTTTTGTAGCACGTTTGACTCTGGGATGAGTATCGACTTTTTCGGGTATTGAATTACAGACGTACCGACATTTGTAGAATTTACATGTACACGTCTTTTTACTTTTTTTCGAACGTTTATCACCGCCGACATATTGATTTTACGAAACGGAATGGAAATTAAACGAAAGCCGAATTTCAATCCACCGTGGAATATCGGAAATTTTTCTTTCTGACGTTCGAGAGTGTGCGGTCATAGATAAAACCATCAAATGAAAGTCTGCACATCCGTCCGTCCGCAGAATACGTCTGCGTGACGATAAAATAAAGCTTCGTCGCGACCGACGAAAAATACCATTTTTTTTCTTGAGAATATTATAAAAATGCAAAAATATTATTCGTGACTGATTAAAAAGTGGAAGCCGAATGTGCGCGAACGTTCTTTGCGAATCGCAAATGCCGCAAAATCAAGATCGCGAGAGATTCCCGTCGAGGATCGGAAACGTGAAAATTTTCCCGGCTCAGCTCTCGTCTCGCTTTTTTCCCGCTTTACGCAGAGCGTAGTTCCGAATCGCCACCTCTCGAAACGACGCTGTCCGTTCGTTCTATCGAGACGAATTGTCCGAGGACCGAACCTATGTCCTTCTCACCCGGTGATAAAAAATATATAAGGTAGAAACAATAATTCTGAACTCACCATTTCCGCGCCATCACAGTCCCCCGCGACCAGCGACAAAGGATCAAAGCGTCGGCTTTCCGGTCTCTCACACCTCCGCCGAGTGCTTTTCAAGAAAACAAAAACAATGATTTTTTTTTTCCTTTGCTTTCTATCACCGAATGTACGCGTTAAACCGACTCGTGCAAACTAACCGAGGATCGCGAATATTCGTCCCGACTTTGTATTTCGTTCGAGTGGTAAAAACGCGTTCCGAACGACGACACGACGAGAGACCGTACCAACGAAAAACGAAGCGCACACGCGTAAGACGCGGAACCGACTGGCTTGCGGCCGTGCCAACGGTCGTGCCGCTCCCCTCCCCGCCACCCGCGCAGCGCCACCTGCTCCTCCCTCCTCCAGCTATCTACGCGTTTGTACCATTGTTTCGAGAGATGCGAAATTTCTTCCGTCACAATCCGCGAGCTTTCAATGTGCAGGGATATCTGCGTAATTCGAGGCTGTTACGACAGGGCGATTCACGGGAGCGTGGCGAAGAAATACGGACTGCCGAACGCACCGCCGCGTCGGATCACTGACAGGCGCGTCCCGCCATCGGTTGGCATGTGTCGAAGCATTTTTGGCGGGAAGGAAAAAAAATATGGCGCGTGACGAGGCGGCGATTTTGACGAGTCCGGTTTCAAAAATTGGTATGTAACCAAAGATTTTTGCATGACATCGAGTTTCTTTTTTGTGCAAAATTCTGCTTCAGCAACAAAAACAATGATTTACTCGTAGATCTTTGTACTGGAAATGAACTAAACCGAGCGAAGTTTGTGTGATGCAACACAGAGCCCTTACACGTTTCACAGGTTTTTTAAGAGAATCGTCAATGGAGCGGAGAAATTAAATTTGTTTAGTCCCGAACATTCGGCACAACAAATCCACCCGGAGATGCTTTCGTATACCGTGAACTGTGCCAATTCAACAACTGTGATGTAGAGAAATGCGGTGTGCTTCAGCGATGGACCTATGTCGGAAGGTGACGCGGAGAGGGGGAAGGGAAATATATATGTAGCGAATTATTTGCTGCATGCGCTCGCAGCTGCGCGTCGCTTCGGCGAATCGTTCGAAAACTTGACGCTACTCGAAATGAGACTACACAAGATGGGACCCTGAAAAACACTGAAGCTCTCGCAATAAATGTGTCGCAATGATAATTCGGTAAAGGTGTCCTGCATCGAGTTGAAGCGAATGGTTGTCTGAATTGATTTATTTATTTATTTTATTTGTGGTTTTATGAATTTATAATTCAATATTTTAATACAATCGAAACTTACCGGCTGTGTTGTTTCTTCGAGTTCAGCTAACATGTTGGCAACGCTGGTTTCACGAACATCTTTCAAACCAATATTTTGTCAAACATTTATTCATCCTTAACCTACTTATACATTATTTTTAGTTTCTTAATTATGCTTATTTCCACGACACCCTGAGGTAGAGTAAATGACGCGTTATTTTTTATAGTGGATTCCTAGTAAGCTTGCCACTCTAGAAAAAAAAAAACCTTGAGATTCATCGCTCGCTCATTCGCTGTTTTCATAACTTTTTTTGTTTCTGATCGAACGATTAAACCACCCAGCATCGTTGAACACCGAGCCGACAGCACGCGAGCTCTGTCCAACAACGAGCACGTGCTTGTTTCGCGGCCAAAAGCACGATCGCGAAGTGTCAAACGACGAGCGCAAGTCTGATCCCTGTCGCAGAGCGGCGTCAACTGAATAAAAGATGGCGGCGATCAGCCGGGCGAGTCAAGCCTCGCGCCACAGTGACGTCACACGGAAAGCCTCCGTGTCGTACGCGTGGACCGCCCATCAGCGTCGTACGCTCCGCGACTTTACTTCGCGTCCGTGTAATATCAATTATTCCGAATGTAATTATAATTCGTCGTGCGTTGAATAAAGAAACGGCGTGTCGGTAAGTACCCAATCAATTTCAATGGTTAAGCGTCTCCAGACTGCCAGCTAATATACGATTCTGAGCTTCGCGGCGACTCGTTAAAAACCATAACCTTCAAATCTGAACCCGGCAACTCCCATCACGAAAACGGCTGCAGCGTCGCAACGATAATCTCTTCCGGCACCAAACTCTCAATCCCTCCTCTGCGTCCGAACCATTCGCCGTAAAGCAACTTTGAACGTTCAAAGTACCGTCCACTTCAAGTATAAACAACGTTTACGATGCCCCATCGCCATCGTTTGCTGCCCACGATCGGAGCCACGAAAACGTGGCGGTTTGTAAACCCGGGCTACCCGTTACACAGTTTCGAAATATGTTTCAACTAAACTACTCGGACGCCGCAGGCATTGTAGAATCCGGCGAAAGTTTCACGAATACAGCACGCGACACGGAGAATAACTCACTTGACTAATTTTGCAATCATACCGTTATCCAACGAAGTGGACGACGGAATAAACGGGATGGATACTTGAGACGCGTACAACGAAGTTTGTTCGATGAGATTCAGTTAGGCGTGAGGAGAGGCAACCTCGGTATGTACTTCGCCGAATGAATTGTGTCCCGTGGTAACCGGAACAGAACGGACAGTACAACCCACTACAATACACTGTCGGTCCAACGGGCCCCGAGGACATACGTAGAGGGCATTCTATGCCAAATTTGTGCTGCGTTTCGATAAATTGCAAACAATAATGTGTGTGTGCAAAATTCACTTGTCAATCGGACTTGACGCCATGCCGGAAATGCAGTCCTTCCTTTCTTGAAAATATAATTTTTCTATCGGAAATGACGTCACACCGGAAACGTGTGACTTCCGGTTTAACCATCGACTTTTTCTATCGGAACAATTAAACCGAAATGGCATCACTTCCGGTTTGAAAATCTACTTATATCGGACGTGACGTCATACCGGAAACGCATAACATCCAGCAATACGAAATGGAAAATGTCCGTATTAAAAATTTCATAGTCCATGGCGGAGGCGCGAAGCCCTCGAGCCATGGACTATGAAATGCTGCCATACGTTTACATACGAAGATGTTGATGATTTTCGCGATGTCGATTTGGCATCGAACGACCCGTATAATTCTACGTGTTGTCCGCAGACACACGTACACATGCCATCAACACAAACCGAGCGAATTTCGCTTGGAGTTGGTTTGAATAATAGAGTAATCGCAGACACGGTACTTAAGATCCTTCGAGGGTTTCGAGTGTCGGAGGGCTTAGAGCGAGGACAGTGCCAAAGGCTCACGTGCCGGCACTGGTGCTACATGGCAAATTCTAATTACCGTTTGCTCGCTCGGGACCACTCGTCGAATCGTCGATGCTCCGCGAGTTCGCGGCATCGGGTTCGACCATCGACAGTCCAGTAATATCTGTGCAACCACTGCATCCGGCGAATATGAGCCTATTCATTCGATGGTGAAACACAGTTACGGACTACTCAGCACGGAAACGCTCGAACAGGACGGTGGTGCCCTCAGCAAGCGGCATACCTAATGCCGAGATCAAAGGATGTGAAACTCTGGCCCGAGCAGCCGAGGTCGAATCAACTGGGCTTTGAACTGCGGTAATAATAGATCGGGGGGCGAAGCTATGGTTCCCGATTGTTTATCCTCAACCAGAGACTCAGCGATGCGGAAAATCGTACGGTTAATTGTTGAGAATTTGAGACGCGGATCGCCGGAGTCGCTATCAGCGATGGCGCAGTGGTTGGGATCCATGGGTAAGCGATGGCGAACGGGCTTTTGCGGGAATCTTGAAACTGTTATTTGCGATACGGCGGTAAAGCGAATTTTACACCCGCAAGTGGGTTGATGGTTCACGTAACGCACGCTTCAGGGTGCGTAAAGTAGAATTCGACACTTTTAAGAAAACTCATTTTCGTTAATACCCTGCGAAAAATTATCCAAATATCATTGGGGTAGGAAAGTGAACTTCTGAATGGTGTGGATGTCGCACTTTTAACGAACTCCCTTTCTACGTTCCTGCCATAAAAAAAACTATTCTACCCGGTATTTAGCCGTTGTGTCAACAATATTCCGCAAGTGCAAACGGCTTGCGCAACCTCAGCATTGTACGAGATTGAGCGAGACGCTGTGCAACTTTACACGCGCAACTACCGGCTTTGTCCCCGGGCTGTTTTCAAAAGCAACTCGAACCGTAACCCTTTACTATCCGCGAGGTAACTCGTGCTTCGAAGCTGAGCGAATGTAACTCCCTTTTCAGTGCATGCGTGTCGTCACACACAGTCGAATACTCTGCACCGCCGAGAGTTCGCTTGTTCTAGGATACAACTACAATATTACACCATATAAACAGGGTTCGGAACAAAGCGGCTATGAACTTGAGCGCGGTACATAAAAGTCTGTATTAGCGACGTGCATGCAATGATTAGTCATTCCTAATCCCTGGAGAGTCATAACAATATGTATATTGTGTACATTTCGAAATTTACCGCTGTTCAATTAGATCGCGCGATCAAAACAGTAATTGGACCCGGATGTAATCGCGTCATGTTTCTGTGAACAATTAAAAATTCTATCGTCAATGTTTTCAATGATTTTTTTAAACTCCGAGAAACTCGCGACTCACCTACGTATCTACCGTCAAATCAGATCATTCTCTCTTCGTTGAACGACAGATAAAGGCGGAGAATTTGTACAAATGTTTGTTTATTTCATTACAATAATGTGTGGGCAGAGAATTTGTTTTATCTCGTAAAAAAAAATATATATACAAACATACAATCGAAACAAAAACAAAAGCACATTTTATTTTTTTAGCCATTCTTATAATAGAAATGAAAGACGAGACTTTTAAAATACGATAACTCGTTTCTTTTTCTTTTGTTCATCTTTTTCCTAGTATTATGAATATTATAACATACAAAATTATCGAGATCGATAAATGCGTCAATATATCATGATCTATTACATTCGATGCGTAGAATGTCGAGACATCGATAATTTCTTTTTTCTTATCGCACGTCGACCGTTCGATGGAATTAATGCGGAGAAAACTTAAACCGATGAAACGATACCGGGGTCTGGAAGTAAATAATAATTCCATCGGAAGCCTGTGTCATATGAGTGGTGAGAGATTTAAAAAATCGCTAGGACTGCGTGAGCAGTTTAAAAAAAAAAAATTAAAACACAGCTGGAAGATTGATACCTGTTATTGCAACGATTGACATCGATTCAGGAACGAGTGAAGCCTTCTTTGTAATCACACTTTTTTACATTTTTTTCTATTTCTGACGATTTTTTTTCTTTTGCGTATAAAAATCTGAAACCCGAACTTCTGGAGAAAGTAATTACAAAAATATATTTCGCACATTCCTGAATATATATGGCGTCATACTAAGCGTCACAATAATTATCAACTAGGTAGTATTTGACTGTACAATTGAAACGAAAAGAAATGTATTTCGTGATATCTTCGCACGTTCCGTTAATGTTCCGTCATTTATCCAAGAGGAGCAATGAATTTTGTTTAAACATTTTTTTTCTGCATAGACTTACAATAGTTTTCTTTGAATTGTTTCCTCACTTTTCACTGAGCGCACCAATTGTCACGATGAGCGTCTCGCATTGACCCTTTCCACGCGTTAGATTACCACACGGCCTAAGGAATGTACGACGTGTTTCGCTTTCCAGTATTTTTTTTCCAATTCTCAAGGTTCATACGTGACTCGACGTCCATTTCGAGATCGAACCGTACAAGCCGCACAGTCGCCTCGTATAAAGTATCAAACGAGAGTCCGAGAACGATCCGGCGAAACGCAGGTGACGAAAAGTCATAAATATTATCCACAGTTGAGTTCTAATCGACTCTGAACATTCACGGAGATTCCTGTCTACGCTGTAACCTCGGTAAGTTCGCGGACGTAGTTTCTCAAAAATCCCATAAATTCCGTGAGAGCTATGGTGAGTGACTTGTCGATAACCGTACGGGGTATCCAGCCTTTGAGATTGGTGTTTAGGATCCAAGTGAAACGACACTTACCGGGAGTGCCTCGATCATCGTCGCCGCTTTTCTCCAGCGGCTCCGTTGCCCAGCATACTAAACCGTTCTCACCCCTGCAGACATACATTCGCTAGTTCAAGCTTTAATACTGACGTCTACGGGTCGGCACGGCTTTCACTCATATTTTTATCGATAAAAAAAAATAAAATTTATCAGATTTAGAAAAAATGTCTGGATGTGTGTGTGTGTGCTTGAAATTTTACTGAATGTTTTTCCAAACTCTCATTTTTAAAAATTAGCTGTTTTTTATATGAGGTTTTTAGTTTCTTCAAAAATATTTTTTCGCACTCTAGGTTTTTTCTATTTAATGCAAAGCAGAAAGTGATTGTAATTGACCAAGGGTATTTTTTCGATAAAGTTGGAACACTCACCTAACATAATTTTTTCGGCTAGGTATCGATGGAAAGTGAATCGATACTCCGCTACTTATATGGTACGCACCATGGGTCCCACGGTGTCTGAGGGTGATAAAATCCCTCGGTGTTATCATTCCTCCGCCGTGAGATTTCGTTGATTGATAAACGATATCAGTGTTTTTGTCTATCGTCTGTAATAAATTCGTACGCAATAGCAGAAAAACGATATTAAAAAAATGTTTCTATAGAACGATTTCCATGCGTTCGTTTATTCGTGCTGCATCGGAAACTGACCTGCATTCTCTTCATTTCCATGACGTGCTCGTTCCACGTTGGTGTCTCTTCGACATTCTCATACAGGCAGTCGAGCAATTCGGAAGCTGGTGCGTCGATCACGCCCTAACAACAAAAATAACGAATGATAATAATTAAAAAAACAAATTCAGCATCTGACAATATAGGATTCTTTACAACGGTACAATTTCAGTAGATCGTACGTATATAAAGAGATATTCTTTTATGAATTACAAAAATATCGGAAGAACACCAAATGACGAGAAAAAAATTAACTTTAACATACCTCTATTTTCATAATTTTTCCATGAGTGCCATTCATGGTCGATATCGTATCACCGGTCGGAGTGGTCTTTATGGTCGTCCATTTGTCCGACGTTAGAAGCTCGTACGAACGATCAATCAGATCGGAAGCTTTAGTTTTGTACTCGTCTATCTACGAAAAAAAAGTAATTGAAATTATCCTCCACAAATTTGAAATAAAAAATTTTCGCGGGACTCAACGATAAATTTCTCCTTGAATCGCAACTCACTGGAGTTTGTTCGGTACAATCAACGTAATCCCTATCCTGAATAATTTCGACACGGGACCAATCATTATTGACACGATCTCTCGTAAGTTCGAAAGCGCCGAACAAGAAACGTAGAATTATCTCCCTATCCTGTCCGAACAGGGCGGTCATTACTGACGTTGGCAACATTGCTACGGATTATTGATAGAAAGTACGTTTTCGAAAAAAATGTTGAAGTGTGTTTTTTTCTTATACGAAAAAATAACAATCGCGACGCTCGAGTATGACTGAGCTTGCTCTCTGACATTTGCCTCTATTTAACAACGGATCAATTGCGCGCCCAACAGTAACCTTCCACATCAATGCACTGAAACTCCCACCCGGCTTAATCAATTTTATGTATTGGCGGGGGTTCCTTCCGGGGAATGGCGATCAGTGCTCGCTAATCGTGGGTTTGATCTCAATCAGTGGATAGCTATCATCGAATGTCTCGCACGTTGTTGGAAAAGACGGTCGGCGACTGTATAATTCTTATCATCTTTATCACGTGCATATGTACCGCTTCTAAAGGCGAATGGACTTCCCTGACTGGATCTCTGGGATAAGATGAACTCGATAATTGTCGCGAACTACGTATCGACATCCTTTTTTTTTCTTTTTAAAAATAATGACATGTACTCCACTTTTTCTAGAACGTGGGTAAGCAAAAGTACAAAACGATTCCTTTTTCTTTATCAAGGAACATTCTTTGCATAGAATATTCTTCACGAGGTGGTTAAGTAAAAGTGCGGCAAATTGACTGACCCGTGCTTACTCAAGAATGTTTGCTATACACGGAACGATGATTAAGAATTGTGTGTAGAACACGTACTTCAATCTCTAGTCATCTCTGACTACCCCGGCCACGTGTGTTCATGGCGGATTCTTTATCTAAGACGGAGAAGCAGTGATGCATGTTTTTCTTATTTCGCGTATCTGTTTGCGATTATCACTTTCTTTTTTACGAAAAAAACGGGGGTACCATTTGAGTTGTTAGTCTCGCCATGACGGGTACGTCACTTGACCAATTTTCGACGCTACCGGCGCTGATCCCGATTTCGCTGTGCCTGTCGTACTCGTCTTCCGAGTGATCGGGAGAATCCAGGGGTGTGAAAAAATTTCCTGGATTCTCAACTCGACCAATGGGATCGTCCAGTAGGTGTCGCAACAGCGGAGCTCGCTCGGGATCCATGGCGCAACCTAATAATGTTTTTTTGTCGTCATTACTTGTATTTCTACCTATTACTTTATAAATTACTTAATTATTCACTTATTATTATTCTCTATAATCATCATTTTCTTTTGACAAGAGTGCAGTTAGAATACATACCCAATATCCACTCCCTCGCCGCGGTTTCTTGGGGTATAACCCGAAAATCAAAGAACCACGCTTCACCCCAGGCCAATATGAAGGACGTTATTATGAGAAATCCCTGAAACGCAGGCTCACTGGTCTGCGACCACTGAAAAAAAAAAAAAAAAAAAAAAAAAAAAAACATGTATTTGCATGAGTTCAAGTGGAAAACTTTACAATCGGCAATAACGATTTATTAATCTGTTAATACTCACGTCGAAAAATGACACTTTAGCTATGAGAAAGGCACACGTCAAGGTAGTGGAGATCTTGAAAAAATGTTAAATCCATATACATATATCGCATCTAATGGGAATTTTTCGGCTTACGTTAATGGTCATCTTTAAATTTGATTTCCTAGATGAGTTCAAAGGCGAAGTTTTTTTCGATAGAACAAAATACTAACAATGAGTTGAAAGAAAAAATTGTTTATGCTAAAGAAAATGTTCGAACTTACAGCGATGACGACCCAGTGGTTGAGGCGCAGTAACGCGTAAAAGAGAAGCAGCACCGTAAATCTGGAAGCCGCTGCCATCTGAATAAAAAAGTTGTCAGAATTGCTTTTGATTATTATTGTTTTTATCCTCAACAGAACTTACCACAACGTCGAAAAGCGAGGTAGCCAAACGGTAATGTACAACCTGAACTTCGAATGCGGTTTTGATGCTTTCTCCGGCTATCTGCAAAACCAATTGAATTGGTAATGGTATTGAAAAGTACAAAATAATTGTCGAATAAACAATTACGATTTGTGACTTGTGAGGTTTTACCATGGTGCAAATGAGCCAGACCAGAGCCGTGAAGATTAAATCGAAGGTGACTAACAGACAGAAGAACCTTCGGACATTCGAGATTTTACCATTCGATCTTGCGACCGCAATGAGGTCTTCGCTTGGGATGTCGTCCGGTATTCTGTTTATGCTGCTGATGCTCCGCTGTGTATAAGAACTTAACTGGGACTGCAAGGAGGCACTGAGAAGGGACTCGGCCGCAAGGGCTGCCCTTCTCTGACGATGATCTTCCGCCATCATCCTTGCGACCCAAATTTATCTCTGAAAGTAGACAAGCCGTCAAGGCTTAAATAAAAGTATAAAAACAGTAAAAATGAATAAGTTCATAAATAAATAAGCAAGCATATTGAATATTAAAACGAGTCTAAAATAGAACATTTCCTCAGTAACATAGGATTAATGAACGATAGAGAATAAATTACATAATCCAATTAAAGTAAACAATTAATTGGATTGCTACTTCAAAAGGGATTAATTAATTACATATTCAAACCCCGTGTTGCTGAGCTGATTATTCTTATTATTATTATTATTTTCTCTCAATGTGGACACAACTGTATTTTTATTCAGTAAAACTTATTGGTAAAAAATAAAATCTTTTATCCAATAAAATTGTTGAGACTTTCGATAGGATGAACTGAGTGGCGCTCATTTCTTTGAAACAGGTGTCTGGCGCTCTATTATAAAATTCAAGGATTTATAAAATTATGAGAATTATGTAAAAGGTGATCCTTCGTTCAGATAGTCGAATACGCTCAGGAGGATCCTCGAACCTCGATTTTATCAGCACGTACATTATTAGCAAATACTTCTTTCACTATTTACCACCCTCTGATGAAAAATATATGAAAAAATGTGTATTAGATAATTGAATGATCGAAGTTTACCGACACGATTGAACACAAATAATACGATCAATAATGATGTACACATTTGCTAATTATTTTGTCAACAGATTTCCCCCATTATCATTATAGTGTCGAAAATCAAGGGGGTAAACGTCAATGATTATCACAAAAACAAATCTCAATCAATAAAAGTGAAATAAAGATCAGATTTCCAATCACCGTTCGTCTGGATAACATCGCTCCATTTAGCGACATGAGCATTTTTTTCGGCCCAGTTTTTCAAGGATAGATGCGAGGTCCGAATCTGATAAGAAATATATTTGAGCAGCGAATGTCGTAACAACGACCAGGGACACCGATAAAAATTATATATCTGATCGGGGTTCCCACAATTTCAAGGTTCGAAATACTTCAGGGATCCCGAAAACAAATATAAATTTATTATATCCAACAATTATTAAATTGATGTCACGTTCAAGGATAAAAACATGTCGAATCATATGGCAACATATTTTAGGACTCTTCAAACTGACTAAAAAAAAATGATTTCAATTGATTTTTATGATTTAGTTTATTATTAACAGGTACGAGTTACGTCGACTCGGTCTCTCGTGTAGCGTCAATTGCGCACCGACCTAGAGCGACATTGTATTGAATAATCACGACGATAAAATATACAACGAGGTAACGACTTGGGATTTATACATAGCCTTTGTACGGCATTCGCCCCTTTGTTGTCGACATTGATTCCAGCTGCAGCGTGTTTGCAGCGCAGATTCAAATCTAACGAACGATTACAGTCGATCAGCCAGTGCAACACAATAAAAATAAAAAGCCGAATTGAAAAAAAATACATGAGCCGGTCAAGGATTCGCGTTGCACGATTAATTTAAGATCTAGGATTATTATTTTTTATTTCCTGAAATCTGAATTTTGATACGAACAATAAAAAAGTCTTCGTCACTGAAAGATATTTTCTGATTTAATTATTGATATAAGCATTACGGGTATTATTAGTCTCGGATGGAAATGCAACGCTATTAGGTTAAAGTTCTTCTGGTTTCTCAATGCATATTGCGGTATTAGACATTTTTTGTTCTTTCAATCTTATTTTTCAGAACGGAATGTAAGCACATGTTTATCGGTCTCCAATTGGTTCGTCGATTAGTCTCGAGAGTGATAAATAAAACAACGGAAGTGCGCGGGGCGCATATTTACTCGGCTGATTTCATTCGACTCTCAATAAGCGCCTCAAGAACCTTCGACGGAACCGCGTCCAGTCAGCGCGTAGCGTTCGAGGACAAATGGACGGTTACGCTCTTTATCTCGTCTGGACCTTGTTGTAAAATCTGCGTCGAGTCACGAGTTCCAGCGAACACAGATATATTGTTTTATTCGTCTATCGGGCAACAACGAATAAAGTACGAACGCTTAAACACACACGAAAAGCTTCGGGCACAATCGAGGTTTATCGAGCAAGCGAAATCTACTGATTCGTAAACATTTAAGTTCTCTAACGAATTCAACATTGGTAAAAAAAAATTGAAAGCATCATAAGCTATTTCGTTGCTGGAATTAATTCAAAAAAGCATATTTTGATCTCCTGCGACGAAAAAATACCTTAGTAGGAAATAAAACAAATCTCCTGATTCGTAAACATTAAGTTGTCCACCAAATTCGAAATTCGGGATAAAATCATTAAAAAATGTCATTGTTTATTTGATTTATGAAAAAGAAATTTTTTTAATCTCGCGACGACGAAAAAAATGACTGTCAGTGTGTCGATAGTCATTTTGTGACGTTCGGTTGAGACATAACCTCAAAAATCGAATTTGGATGATTCACACAAATACGATTGGTCATTAAAATTTGAATGATGCAATACAGAACGATTTGGCGAAATCTCGTGTCCACAGGAGAGTTTCGAGGAACTCCTTTGAGCCGTTCGCATAACTTGATCAGCTATCAATCGTAATAATATTTTCGGACCAGTTAATTTCTTACCTCACGACGAGAGAGAATATTTATTCGACCGACTCATCAGCGCGAAAATTATCCGTTCGGTGGCATCGCGAGTATCCTCGTAACCACCAACAATCACGGACTTTGACAATCGCGACACTGACGTTTTGTTTTATCCAGATTTTCGACTCGAAAAACTTTTGTTTCCTACGGGATAAACACACGAGTGTGGGAACGCGCACAACACCGCTGACACCCACGCATAATTGCAGTAGTTCGCTACGTCGTCACTAACAGCGCTTCGGCGACTTTGTCTACGATTTATTTTCCTTACGGCGCGTTTCAATATTAGCTACAAAAGCTTCCATACCAAGTCAAGAACAAAAAATCCAATAAATGTAAATAAATTGAGTCCCAGAACAATGATTTTCATCAAAAGTAATTTATAGACGAAACGATGTAACCAGTAGTTTTTTCTAGTACTTTATTATTTATTCAACTTTTTTTCTATAGAATGTACGGTAAAAATATACAAAATAACTTCGATCATATGTCTAAAAAATTCTTTGTATACGTTTCTACCCTTTCGTAAATACTTCACAAGTCTTTGTTCGTCGAAGGAACGTCGATGGTAACTACAGTTACAAAATGCGTTTTATGTACACTCGCCACATTTCCCTCGTTATCAATTTGATATTTTTTTTGTAGATAATTGCTCAGTCTTTCAGAACTATCGTTCGAAGAGCGTCCTCCGGATTAATTTCTAAACAGGCTGTCGTCCCGACGTTGAACGGCACGCCGATACCGCCGTCGAGAACTAACCCAGCGTCGTAACACTGCGATTGCACCGTCAAGTTCGTGCAGAAACCTCGCGGCGCTATACTCT
The DNA here is from genome assembly GCA_963978505.1 of Listrodromus nycthemerus. Taxonomy (NCBI): domain Eukaryota; kingdom Metazoa; phylum Arthropoda; class Insecta; order Hymenoptera; family Ichneumonidae; genus Listrodromus; species Listrodromus nycthemerus. The sequence continues at coordinate 5,164,284 of OZ021687.1, forward strand.
TTGGCAGAGGCCAAATGTCATTGAGAATTATATCTCGGATTGCGTAACTCATTCTCAGGTCATCTGCAATAATTTTCAGTTATTTTAAAAATCATATTGGCACAGTAAAAAAGGTATCATATTAACTTCTATTCAGAATTTTTTTACTTGGTCAATAATTATTCCGTTCGATCGAGGTCTGTTTCGATGCACAAGAATAAATAGAAGCGCATCGCGAATACCCAACAGAGAGCTTTTGATTCTCAATAGTCGATGTTTACAATACGTCGTTTTTTCTATCTTGTTGGAACTTACCGGCAGGAAATTGCAGACTGTCGTTAAAAGTTGCGCAAATTTTGTCAACTTCCTGTTCTGTATAATTTCTGGTCGGATTAGTGACTCGCAGCAAATCTCTGACCATCTGCCCGGTCAGACTATTTATTGCTCTGTACCAAGAGCTTGAACCTGTACCCGTGCTGACGCACAATCCGGAACTCTTGACTTTGTGAAATTCGTCTTCTTTGCCGATTCTGATGTTCAACGAACTCGTACGCGCCGATAGAGATTCACCAATGAAAACCTGTTTCGAAAAAGAAATAATAAACCGGCGAGTTGGTAATTGTGTTTTGGAATTAATTACACTTAAAACATCTTGCCCGTTCGTAGTCGATAAACGGTACTCCTGAATATTCCAGTTTTTTCAGTGTCAAAACTCACTTCGTTCAGAGCCAACCACGGTAATCGTCGTTCCCTTCGAACATCGGACATTGACGCTAAATCCCCTCTGTCCTCGGTGTGAAAACTGCACAATTTCATTGACATTAAATTAGTAAAACGGTGTTAATTCTTCTAGTCTAAAATTGTTCTTTGTTCTGGAATAAATATTACCTGTGAATATAGCTATTATCCGTAGCAGAATCTTTATCGGTATAATAAGGCCTGTATCTCTCCTGTCCCAAGATTCGTCCTTTCTCGTGCATGTGGAAAGGAGGGTTCCATATACCGGTTCCTTTGAGTATAACGCGAATTCTGTTTCTCATGAGATACTTGTACTCTCCTGCTCGCAGCATCTCAAATATCAATGGGATATTTTCAGTGTAGCTTGGGGAGAGCATCAGATATCCTTCTGATGTTGTTGGATCGGAATTTATGCCGAGCATGGGTTTGCTGTTGTCGTAAATGAGATTTGCGCCCAGAAGAAAAGTTCCATCTCCGCCTATCGTCAGGACCATGTCCGCCCAGTCGAAATCGGCTTGATCTATGGCTAATCTAAAAACGAATCAATAACTGTATAAATAAATAGATAAATAAAAGATATGTCAATGGTGTGTCTACGATATTGAGTCAAGCACAGTAAAAAAAAAATATGTTAAATAAACAAAAGCATAACAGTTAAAGACACATTTCAAATAATTGATAAATTCGAAAATGGTATGTTCCTGTGTGATTCTGTGACAATAGGATCTCTATTTACTGTAATCTGATTAATGTGTGTCTGCAGGAGCCAAAGAAATGATTTATATTGTTTTACTCCTTCGATTAAAATTACATTTACACAAATATGGCACTTTTCATTTTATCACAATATTTTCAATATTATCTGCCAGTTACGTATATTAATACTTTGGAATAAAAAAAAACACACGCAAACACACAGTTGGAGGCATCATTATATCTATGCTGACCTGTCGGTGAGCTTGTACTCGATGTTCATGTTTTTTAGCGTGTCTATGGCTTTTGACACGACTGCTCTATTCCTCCTATGACTGTCGATCATCGCTTGGCAGTCTGATCCCCTTTCTACGATCATCGTTTTTATTTGTTTTTCAGTGAGTTCAGGCTCTCGAAGTCTTTCAAAATCATATCTGGAAACTTTTGCCAGCACCAAAACTCTCTTTGGCACAAGCGTCGATTCATAGCGCGATGAAATTTTTATTCCTTTGAAAATTCTAGACGACGAATGTAGGAGCTGCAGCGTTCCTGATAACAAAAAATTATTTTCCACAATTAACTGTTGGAAAAAGTTTTTTTCTCTTATTAGCAAAAAAAATCTAAGAACCTCTACCGGTACACAAATTCATTTCCGACTTTGCCATAGAGATTTTTTTCTTATCCTTTCTTAGCGGCTTAAGACCAGTAGCCAAGTGCTAATTCAAAACATATATAAAAAATTCATCTTCTTTTTCGAGTAAACTATCAGTATAAATTTTCTAACTGGATTAACTAATAGTGCGGCAAGAACGATAGACGGAATTTTCGTCGGTCGATAAGAATAGTTATGGGATAACAAAAAAATATCTACTGAGATTGTAAGATGATAAACTGTCACGTGTTCGGAGAATTTTTGCAATTTCGGCGTTCGCGATATGTATAACCTTGCGTCGGATTTCCCTTTTGGATGATTTCATTATTTTACCTTGCACATATTGTTTGTTATTTGATTCACTTACGAAAAGTTTCTCTTCCAACACTGTTGAGAACCGTCATGACGTTGACAATAGGGCTTCAACACATATATATACAGATATATACACTAAACAAATTAACATCGGGCGACAATGACACGGACTCGCCAATGAACGCCGACGATCCGTGACGAACGGGCCCATAGTAGCACGATCGCATTTATTTCGAATTCATACTATCACTGTCACATATTCCACGTTTTAAATTTCATTAAAATCGATACGAAGAAAATCATGCTTTCTTTATAAAATTCCTTTCAGAAAATGTCCTACACCCGTATTTATGTGAATATCTTTCAGTGCAAGGTCTCTTCCGATGTGAACTCGAATTTTCGAACCGGACGTGACGTCACAAAAAGTTTCATTTTTTTCTTGCTTCAATTAAGAAGTATGCTTCTATCGAGATCCATATTCTTTGCTGGAGACTGCTTTCGAGGATAGTGAACTATGTACATACATATATACTGTTCCACCAGCCTAGTATTATATCGTTGCTCGTATCTTCTTTGTACATGTTTCGCTTACACTTTATTTTGATTTCTTTGCAAAACATCAATGTCTAATATGTTTCAATTTTTTTCTTTAAAAATAAACCACAGATACGAACACAAATTAAACTACTACACAGATTAAACCTCTGATGTACGTCGAAAAAGACGAAAGCGTTTTTCAATTCCAATACTTACCTTCAACAAACTGTTAGGTCAGTGCACTCTATGCTGTCCTTGGCAAATGTACCTCATTCGTTTGAGTTTAATAAAAATGTTTATATATCTACACCAATTGAAAAGGGAAATTAAAAAAATTCAACCCACCATCGGAATATTTACATCAATGCCCGTATTTTCTGTTTACACGCTTCGCTTACACTTTATTGATTCATTTGCAATACATTAATTAAGTCTGTTTAAATAGCATTTTTGGAGACTCGCCTATCGCGAGACTCCGATTATACTATAGACAATCATTATCACTATATTGAATCCCCAATCCTCTTTATCTGTATCTTTTTCGCTCTTTCCTTCATCCTCTCTCCCTGTCTCTCGCTCTCTTCGTGTGAATTTCCGTACGCGCGGGAGTGTGTGTGTGTGTGTGTGTGTGGTGCGCGCGCGCGGGTGTGGGTGTTAATTTTTTTCCTTTCAATCAATCATCGACGTTTCAGTACTTATTGATATAATAATTGTTATCATACTTCCTATTATCGTTATTTATTAATATTATTTTTATTATCATTACACTATTTTAATATTTATATGTGTGAATACATTTATATATATATGAATATATATATATATATATTTATATATGTATAATGTATCGTAAAACCGACGTTTAAAAACTAAAATTCGTATAAAAAGCGTCGTTATTCGTTCTAACAATGTAACAGTACTATTTAAATAATTAAATCTTAAAAAATTATTTTGTTTCTTGTTTGTATTTTTGTTTGTTGGATCGTGCTGTGGCGTGTTGTTTTTTTTTTCGTGTACGTGTAGGTTCGAATGATAGCTAACAATCTGGCTATGATGTAGTGTATATATAGATCGTGGACAAAAGAGAGATTTTTTCTACAATTTTCGACGCAACGTACTCCACTTATCGATACGATTATTCGTTCAGCTCGTTTTATATTTTTTTATGAACACAAGCCTAACGTGTACAGTACGCGATTTTAACCGAACGGATGATTAAAAAATACAACATTTCTTTCATTCTCTCGAATATACGTTATCTACATTCACAGTGAATACATATCGCTGTGTAAAACATCGGCTAAAAATTATCTCATTTTTATGTTACGTCCTTTGTCGATTCGGAGTACGCTGCATCAAATATTTCACGATCTTCTTTAATTTTATTCTGTTTTTTTGTTTTTCATTACATGAGCACCCTGCAGGCCACAATTTCGTAGACATATAATTTCGACATATTTATTTATTTCTTATTCAGTTATATTCAAGTCGTGCAAATACTTTTTTCTTTTCCTTTACTTCTTTAAATATCTGCGAATGTTTACCGTAATAACTGTTCGTTCACTTACTATTTAATGACCCTAACGTTGTTTATTCTGTAGCTTAGCATAATGTCGTCATTAATACCGCCAATAATTTACATCGATTACTTTTACAAAAACAATTGGGCTTTTTTCTCTACTTTTTCATTAATAATTCAACGCTCACAATCTTCGGGAACCCATTCTCATCCATACTTGGCGCAAACCCCTCGTTGCCTTGACCGACTTGCAATCTTTCGTAGAAGTTCTCTCACACCATGAATGAAACAAGAAAAAAAAACGACTGCCAGCCTCTGAGTTTAATCTGTGCTCGCCTTTTGTAGCCAGCTCGTACTATTACGTATTTGGTAAAAATGTAGACGTTACTCGAAGGTTAGAAGACAGAACACGTGACATCGGCAGAATCAATTATGAGTTGCGTCAGTTATAAAATTATCGAACGTTTTGTTTTTCTCATGTACTTTGTCTTTTTTTACGATAAAAGATTCTTCACCGCCGTCGAAGTTGGTTCAAAATTAGGAATTAAAAAACCTGGTACTGTCGAACGTTTTGTCCGGGTACGTAGGTTTACTTTCTTTTTTTTTTTTGTTCACATACAACTTTTACTCGAAACAGAAATTTCGCGGACGAAAGAAAGCTTCTGTAAAACTCAAACAGAGGCCAGACACTTGATCATTCAAAACTAGTCGACACTGAGAGGATGTCAATGAACACAGAAAAAAAGAATCATAAAACATCACAAATGCAGATACAAGTTACGAATTATCAATAATTTCTTGATTCTACGAATTTTTTTTTACGATTCGTAACTTTATTTTCTTTCAGTCCACACATACGTTCGTGTTAACTACAGATGCATCCACTTACGACGAGAGATTCTCTATACAACGACCTCTACCTGTGTTTTTTAAATTATCACTTATTTTATTTATCATGCGTGTGGACTCCACCTCGGCTTTTATTTTTACCTAACTATAACGATTTCTAATGCCACTTTTCGAGAAGATCGGATACTTTTTTTCGTTCTGCTCTCTCTTTCGACTTGTGTGTATATATGTATATATATAGTTTTTTTACATACATATTTATATGCTCGATGAACCCGCTCGTCTCTTCGGCCCGCGATCGTCTTATTAATTATCATCTAGTCGGCGTTTAAGTCCTATGTGAGGTCGAAATCGCAAGATTTCCTTATTCAATATATACTGTGTGTACACGTGTTCACATGTACATACGATTTATCTATCGTTGTTCTTTCATTTTCGAATTTTTTTGTGCATTTTTTTGTTGTTCACTCGTCTTTGCGATAAATACATCCGGGCATTTAATTTTTTTTTCAATGGTACAATTTAAAATACTGACATGCAAATACAACTTGACGGTTAACGAAGGCTCACTCGTTTCCGCATAGAACTTTTTATCGGGCATTTTTTCATTTTTTTTTTCATGATCACTTCGACTGTTATAAAAAGCTCCTAAGATTCATCACACGACGCGTCAGTATAGCAGTGACGGAGAAGAAAATAATATACGATCAAAAATAAGTGCAAATTTGGAATTTTTTGGAGTGGGATGTCATTGTACACACAAAACTGAACAAACTACCCCTCTGGAATTTTTTTTCTGAACTACATCGGTTTTCGCAACACAACGGGGCGAAGCTTATACCAATCAGAGCGCTTGAAAATCGACTCAAACGTAACGCACTCGTATCTCGAAAACGATAGACTCTGGAAAGATTTTCCAAACGGCAAGTCTATGCAATTTTTTTACCACCTAACACGGCTGCACTTTTTTTTCGTTTTCTTGATGAAGAGGGAGTCAGATTTTCATATATTTTATATATTTTCTTCTCTCGATCATTACTTTGCAAAATATATAACTTTTTTGTTTATTATGCGAATAGCGCGTCGTAATTGAAGCCTATATAATACAACTGCGACTTTAATTTCTAAATCGCTTTAGGCAGAAATAACTCGTTTTCTGTAAGTACAACGACCAGTCTCTCTTATCGTTTTTTTAATATATCGATTGTAATTATGTTACGAATCTTCATGGTAATTCTCGGTGGAACATCGTTCCCAAGAACAATATAATATCGTCGACCACTAGAACGCGGCCGGTCTCTTGGAAGTTGATTATTTTTTCCGTATTTATTTTATTTGTTTGTTTTAATTTTTTTTTTTTTTTATTCGATCCGTATCACTCACTATTTCTGTGTGGTTATCGGAAGATGTCTAACCTCATGCGATTAGTAGTAGAAATGCGCAAAACTGTTGCAAGTGTTGCGCGATCTCCCCGAACCTCAGCTGTGCGTTGGCGGGGGAGGGGGTGGTGCACCGGTTATCTCGGTCCATCGCATCTCGAAGAAGCTTCGCATACCGTGACCCGCCTTTCCCACTGGACTATCGTCCTCGTTGAATACCTCGCAGTTGATGAACATCTGTCTGACGTCGGTGCAAAATTCGTCGCGCGACTTGTACCTGATGATCAGAGGGAGGCGCATCATAAGTTTTGTTTTTTTTGCCATTCTTTTTTTTTGTCATATATTTTTAACACGTTTTCCACGCAACGCGAGATTAAGAAGGTTTCCCGACAGTAAGATCCAATCATAATCAGGCTCTCGCTAAAAAATTGGCAAATTTCTAGGTCGTACTGAGGGCGAAAATAAAAATAAGCAAGCATGTCCTTCGGACAATTTTTCTGGAGTACGTTGTTCCCGAGACACACGCCTTTAGATAAAGATTCGGTTTTGAAGATATGTCATTGGACGAAACTTGTAACCGCTTGTATGTCTTATGTTTTTCTCCCAAATTTAATATTCTTTCTTCACGAAATCTCTTTTTTTGCTGTTAATTTTTGACGTTTGACACAACTAATGCTGTCTTTTTTTATTGGACCAATATTAATTGCATCCGCCGGTGGTTAAACAAGGCTCAAAGTGATTAAAAAATCGACAAAATTCTACGCGTGGACATTTTTCATCCCGAAGTAAATGAAAATAAATTTTCGAAAAGGCAGAAAACAAAATCGAGTCGTAATTAAATTGGACTAAGGTACAGGAAAGCCTTCTTAACATTTGCGTTATTCGTAGGATAAGCGTATATAACACTTACACAGTGTCCTGCAACTTCTTCTTAATCGTACTGAGATCCATTGGCGTTTTAATGATCTTTTTGTATGTCGGAAATTGTTTGGTGTTCACCGGCAACAGAAATGGCCAAGCCTCGTCCTGTTGTTCCAATTGTTCGAGCAGATGCTTGCACGGTGCAAGCTCGCGTTGCTGTTTCTTCGTCAAGTTCCTGTTGTTTCCTCCCCCTCCACCTCCGCCAAAGCTCGCACCGGCGCCTCCCGCACCTCCTGCTCCTCCACCGGAGGCGTTGCCGGTGTTGCTAGCACCTCCGCCGCTTGCTTCCTTCCTCGGCGAAGCCGTCGGTGTTGGCGGTTCCGACGAACTGACATCCTCTACGTGCGTGTTCGATGCCGTTGACGGCGTTGGACTACGACGCAAAACAACAGACATGGCGTTATTTCAATCGATCTCCATTCACGCTAGATTGGTACCGGATTAAGAAGCTTCTCGACGCAGAGTTTGTTTGTTTTTGCTTTTTTTTCTTTCGTTCGCTTAGTCTTTTATTTTTATTTTTTCTTATTAAAATCATTTATCGTCGCTGAAGTATCGACGAAATTGTTTTTTTTTCTCCCAGTGAGAGAGTTACGTTAAAGAACGAAACGTACATTTTTGACAGAGTTCGAGAGTAAGAGAGACAAAGAGCGAGAGAGAGAGAAAGAGAAAGAGAGAGAGAGTTGGAATCATCTCCCAGGCGGGGATGACGCTGAGCGAATGTTCACGCAAAGTTGACGGATTTACGTACAGGGTGTCCCTATCAAATGAGTCTCATAGGTTTTCTTTTGTTTGTTTTTTAAATTAATGCAGAGTGCATCCCCCATCGAAACGTACCATTATCACGAACGCTCGAGGCAACGTTATCGACGGCACTTCTAACGTAGGAGCATACTGCATCTAGCCTCTCGTGGAACACCCTGCATGAAACAGATTGGGCTCTTGAGACAGCAAAGAGGCGTGTGTATATTTTTTTAACGTTATTTTTTCGTTTTTGTTCGACGATTCTATCACACAGGCCGTGGGGGTATATATAGTTTTCTTTTATCCTTTAATATTATTCGTAATAATATATATATAAAAAAAAATCGTCGGTCTTTTATATAATAATCGCACGATCGATGCAGAACTGTATATGCAGACGGTTTCGTTTCGGTTTTAAATCATTTATTCAATTAGGGAATAACTTGCTTATCAATTGCGTTCGATTAAATATTCATTAAATTAAGATTGAGTTTCTTTTTGTGTTTTTTTCTTTGCGTTATTTTTTTTTTTTTTCGTGTGAGACGTGAGCGTCAGTTGTTCGGTGTTGTTGTTGTTGTTGCTGCCGTTTCTTGTTGATACAGTGTTTTACTTTTATGTGTGGTTTTTGTATGTGTTTGTTTCTTACGATTCGATTTTTTTACGTGTTTCGGTTTTTCGTGTTTTTTTTTCTTATAAAAAACATGGTGAATCTCAACGAGCTGGCACGTTTGTTTGGTTTTAACGTAATCACCTAGCTGGCGGATGATCGGAACTTTCACTGTCTCGGGTTGTCGATCCCCCCCCTTTGGTGTGACTCCGCCGAGTGCTGTTTCTCTTCTTTGGTTGTTTACTGTGGCAGTTCGAACAGTACCATTTCCCTCTTGGCATCTGGAAAACCCCATTTATTGTGATATTTTTTGTTTCATGGTAACAAATTTAAAAAGGGAATTATTTTCGTACAAAGTTCGTGTTTTTTTTTTCTCAACGTACCTTCGGCATAACGGGATTGTGGCAATCGGTGTGATAAGCCCTAGGGCACAGCTCGCACAGGACCAAATTCTTGCCAACCCTCTTTCCACATACCAAGCAGTTTCTCTCGCCGGTAGCTTTGTTCATGCACTCGTGACAATACCTGTGAAAAGTTTAAAAAATGTATAAACATCAGATTTATAATAGCTTTGCGTTTATTTTAATTGTTAATTTTTTCGATGCGAGCTTTCACCGAAATTACTCACCAATCACCATCAGGAATGTTTTCCATTTTTGGACGGAAGCAGTAAGTATGATAGCCGCGGTCACAGCCGTCGCAGAGCAACAATTTGTCCTCGTTGTCACCACTGTGACAAAACTGGCAATTCTGCAACAGGGAAAACTCTCGCTATTTGAAAACAGGAAACCGGTGAGAATGTGATTTCATTTTATACATTTTTTTATTCTAATCGAACCGATGGCGAGAAATCGTCTCACATTTTCGGTATAACAATGTTCGACTGGACTGCGGTAGTACCAGCCGAGCCACGAACATCGACACAGCGGAAGCGTTTTAATCATGCAATGAAGAACCATTTGCAAAATGTTTTTTTCACCAGCAATTATGAAACAAAAGCAAATGTACGACAAACACGAAAAGCGTTGCCAAGTTAATCAAGAAATTGCTTCAACGCTTTATCCAATAAAAAAATTAAAATGTTATTAACGGATACTTGTTGATTCGATGGAAAATAAATGTACAATATGGGAAAAGGGTTCATAGCTCATGGGTAAAAAAAATCGTTATTTTTATGCAAAAGAAGGTCGCGATGATAGTGAATTTTTTTAGTGAAACAAAAATTGACATCAAGCAAATAATTCGAACGCATTACTAGACGAATAGGCGGCAAGCGGCTGTTACTTTTACATGCTTATACCGTTACGTTATACTCTGACCACTTCTTAGCTTTGTATATTTTAATTTTTGTTAAGACCAAAAAAATGCTTTTTGCTGCGAAATCAATGTGAGTTCCAGTTAGTGAAACGATGATCAATAGAATTTTCATGTAAAGTTCGAGATATTAATTGAACGTTTACACATTCACACCGATGCAGGTAAGATCGGTGACACGCGGTGTTAACTATTACTAGTAAACAGTTATCAGCGTCTAAATATGTAACCCCCACATATACAAAAGTTTTGAAATGAATCAACACAATATGTATTCGTTCGTGTGTATATGTTTAATAATCAAGGACACGTCGTGTGGAAGTGGATTGTTTTATCGTAGAGTATTTTTTTTCTACCACATTTTTCCCAACAAAAATTTGACGAGATTTTTTTTTTTGCACTTTTTTTTTCTCGTGGACAAGCCTGTAAAATATTAATTGATGTTCAACAATTGCCGAGAATTTTTCCATGAGAATATATAGTCGTAAGTAATATGCAAACTTTTCCAGGAGCAAAAAAAATTGTTTTTCTCCCGATTGGATAACGCGAAGGAAAGATAATCGGTAAAAAGGAAATGAGGAATGCATTTTTCTTTGGTTAGTAAGTTAGTGCGAATACCCACAGAGGCCTGAGTAGTAGTCAATAGCTGATTGTACTGAGTGGTAGCTTTGAGTGAGACGCAGCGGTTTCGTAGCTTGACGCAGACCGAGTTTCTAGCTGGTGTTAGACTCACAGCCTTCATGATGCTCTTGTCCCAAGCGATGCTGGCCTCGAGCATGTAAAGTGCCATTGCGAGTTGTGCGGACGTGTGAGCACGCGCCGTAGCTTCGCGCCAGTTGTTCAACCCTCGCGGTGTCGTCTCCTCTTGGGGCGGTGCTGACTGTCCGCCCTCCGATGAAGAGTTCAAACTTGCATTAGCTGCCGCTGCCTGCTCTGCCTTTAATGCTGCTAGATTCGGATCGCCGGTGCTGTGCGTGAAACAATCAAGATATTAATAAGTAACGAATGCTAACAGTTATGTAATTTTTTTTTATCCAAGCTAATTAGGTAGAGTAGGAACGATTTGTTAGTCAGGTGATAAAATTGGAGGAATATTGCAACTTCTGATATGCAGGTAGAAGGCTTTTCAGAAACAGTCGATCCAACTCACTCGGTTGTCCTTCGTCGAACTTATCCGAACGGTAAAACTTACACGATTGTTTACTGTGCTTACTAGATATTTTTACGCACAAGTTAGTACAGTGATAGAACTTACCAGATGCCCAGAGGTGGCTTCAGGTATCGCCTCTCGATGGCGGCCTCGAGCGAAAGTAACCTTTGTCTGGCTTGCTCGACGGCATTCACCTGTTCCATTTCGTTGAGTTTCTCGATCTCTTCGGCCTCTTCGGTTCCCGCCCTCGGAGGTAACTTCCATCCTTTCACCTGCATGCTCGCGTTTGCAACTTTGTCCTCGAGAGCTTCGACCTGTTCGAGCAGCTGGGCGTCGACACGAAGAGCCACTTGTTCACTCCAGTCTTCCGGACGATCGGGCCTCGATACCGGAGGGTCTCCCTCCTCGCTCGAGGCTGAGCCCAGATCCGTTGCTGAGACGTTGCCCGGATCCACGTGAATTTTTCCCGTTACCGCGAGGAACGATTCCATTGTCGCCCAGGTTGTTCGCTTTAATTCTCTTTCTCGAACGCCCCGGGAGTGCAAGTGCTCCAGCAATTCTTGAAACGTATCGACGTCAGTTATCCTCCACCAACCGTAACGCAGGTCTAGAAGAAAATGCATTTTGATCACACATACAATTTTTTAATTTTTTATTTTTTTAAATTTGAGCGGAAAATTTGTGATTCGTGAAATATGAACTTTACCTTTCGGCACAGGCTTGGCCTCTCCGGGTGGTGGCAATCCGTGAATTTTCAAGTACTCCAATTGCGCGGCCTCTTCCTGCGTGAGGATAAGAGGAGCTGGGCTGTCGCATCTGTCGTAATTCGGACTAGCCGGTGGCGGGAAAATTGGTATTCTCAGTTCCGTGGGCTCAGCTATACCGAAAATCTGCTTCGTGCTCGGTCCTGGAGTGTCGCAGGTCTCACGTGGCAAGATAGAGAACCAGTGAGTCTCCGTGTTTTCAGCTAAAATGAGACAGTAACGTCGGCGTTCAATTTTTACGAAGTAAATTCATAAATCAATAGCAGAATTTTTTTTTTTTCTCAGAAAACTGATACATTGTATTCACAAAACTGATGAGTTGCATTAACTCTTCAAAACCTAGTGCCCCCCCGTTATTCTGAAATTAGTCGAAATTCGGTGATTCTATATTTCTTCTGGACTCGCGCCGCAATCAATCAGAGTCGGTTGACTGAATTTACATCTAGTAAAGTGAGCCGTAGACGTAATTTATTCATTCCCGTTGCTGGCTCCATTGGTCGACAATGAAAAAATCCGGGTGAAAATCTCATTTTTCGCCCGAGTTTGAATGATTTCTGATGTTGTATCTTATGAAAAGTCAAGATTTTGTTGGCAACCTATACTACCGTCGATCGAGTAAGTTTACTAACCGGAAATGAAGCTGCCATTGAGTTCCTTCCCGTTGTGCAAATTATTAATATGATTGTATTTATCGCCGTTGGGTATCGTCTCGACAATCTTATCCTCCATCATCTTAACAACGGGCTTCGGAGTGTCGCACTTCTCGCCATCCTCAGCCTCCTTCTTAATCTCTTCGACCTTCGAGTCAACTTCCATATTGACGACCTCAGTTTCCTGCTTTATTTCCTCGGAAGTAACATTGGTCTTGGCGTCGGCCATCGTGTTGTTGTCGTTTTCTGTTTTGATTTCCGTCTTCGGACTCTTCGCCTCTTCCGCACTAACAGAATTTTGCACCGGTTCTTTCTTGCAGTTGATTTCCTCCACTTCGGTTTTGGGTTTTTCGTCGATGGGCTTCAGATCTTCCTCCTGCTGCTCTGCTGCGTTAAATTTCTTCTCCTCCTTGACCTCATTCGGCGCTTCGTTCTCGCGATTTTCCGTGTCAATTTTTTCGACTTCCTCCTCCTTTTTCACCTCTTCGGCGATCTCCTCAATCGGTCTGTCCTTCCACTTCTCGTCGAGATCGGCCTGGAGATCGAGTATCTCCGGCTCGGCGCTCTCCATCGCCTCGACGAATATTCCACCGGAACACGGCAATTCCCAGTATCGTCTCCAGTAACGATCTTGACCGAATACGTGTGCCCTCAACGACTTTGACGAACAGTTCAACTTCTGCAACTGTTCTTCCGACTGTTTAAGCAGCTTGTCCAACTTCCTGCCCAGCTCCTCGCCCGACAAATTCTTGTCCTCCTCCTGCACATCGAAGAGATAAATCTTTTCAGAGATCATAATAAAAATTGAAGATTCTGGGTAATAAAATTCAATTTGAGAAAAGGGCCCGAAATATTGATTATGCGTTTTTTTATCGTCGAGTATCGACTTACCTCTTCAGGCTGAGTGCCTTCGCTCTCATTCTCGGACATGTCCTCGACCTCGTCGTGAACTTCGTCGTGAGTATTGGATTCCTCGGGTGTTGGAGTTGTGCCGACGGCTGTGGATGTCGTGTTGCCTTCGCTTCCCTCCTCACCCTCCTTCTTCTCGATCGTGATCGTGTCTCCAGTCTTGTTGATTATCACGCCGACTGCTTCCATTCGGAGCTTTCGGCTGTGTAGTTGCCTCAGTCTACGATCGAACGGTGGAAATAGATATGTTAAAATGGTTTAATTAAGGTGACGCAAGCAGCGATCCTGGCTGAGAGAGACCAGGATCCTCGTTCAGCAAGTACTTAAAAATTGTGCGGTGTAAAAATCGTTATGTCGCAAGAGTATCGATGAGTATTTTCTTTGAAAAGTTTACGATATTACAGTAGTTATTATCTATCGGCATAGCGTTTCTACAAATAGGACGAAAAGTAAAAAGTCCAAACTTACTTCCTGATCTTGGTATCGAGAACAAATCGTTCCTTTTTCAACTGCGCGACGCTCTCGAGACCGCCCTCGATTTGTCTGATCACAGCCTTGTTTTGCAACAGTTCGTTGCAAAGAAAAGCGAGCATTTGCGCTTTGTGCGTGGGATTGAGAGCAAGAAAGGGTTTGTCCCGGAGTCTTTCGGACATTTTCCATGTCTCGTTGTTGTGCAAGTGTTCGTAGAATTGGGCATTCTTTCCCGAACCCGACGACGGATAGTCGCCGCCGTTTTGATGATGATCGGCGAATCTCTTGTCACGCTCTCGCTCGAGACAAACACCCGTCAGGGCTTTCACCTCGCCGGTCGCGTTGGCGTACAGGTATATGCGCAGAACTTCGCTTATGTTCGCGTGCGTTATGTCGGCTTGTCGAAGACTTTGTCCCAGGCCCGTGGTGTGACGAGCGGGCTGCGGTATTCCCGGATCCTCGATAGCGCAAACCAACAAGTGGGTCATTACTGAGAGCATCTCCTCCTCGGCTTCCTCGTCGTTCAACAGTGCGAGCTGCAGACTCTTCAAACTTGGCAGTGATTCCATGTCTGCAATTTTTTTAAAGTAATTATATATTTATCACTTCAAAAAATGTTCTAGCGGCAAACAATTTTTTAATTGTTTCCCGCTTTATATAGTTTTTCTTATAAATAGTTGGCGTAAATTAATTTACCAAAGCCCAGAGTTTCGCCAAAGTTGTGCAGGAACTCGAAGACCATAACAATATCCGAGAAGGCTTGACCGGAGAGCTTCAGACCTGGTAATCGCTTTATCTTCGGCAGGGCTCTGTGATCTGAGAATTGAAAAAGATTATTGACATAATCTAGAATGATGATACACATTTGTAAATATGTAACTAATTTTTAAAAATGATTTAGACATGAGAAGAGATATTTACCGATGAGTTCCATATCTTCCACGGGCTTTCTGATCTGTTCCACCAGCTCCAATTCCATTTTTCTCTGCTCGGCGCGCTTTTCCTTGTTTGCGATTCTCTCAGCTCTCGCGTCCAGTCGTTTCTTTTCTCTCTCCTCCATTCTCCGGCGATTCTCCAAAGATCTGACTAGAGCCATGTGTTGTCGCCTTCGCTCACGTTCCTGAATTGACCCACAAGCAAAAATTTAGATTCTATGTGTGTGCCGATTTTTTTTTTTATCGAAAAAGATGTAAAAAAAGCATTGCTGAGGATAAGTGGAATTGGGGTTAACTTTTTGCCGGAAAATGGTGTCTCCTTCTCTCGTTCCGTTTGTTGAGGATAATGTAATATTATCTGGCACGCGTAAACGAGCACACTCTCGGCAAGTCAAGCCTACAACCGTCCCAAACACGCTTTATGAACTACTATTACGAATTATAATAATCCATTAGAGTTAATTTATCTATGCTCTTTTTTCGCACTCTACCAGAGAGGTACAATACCGTGCATGATACGTTTACAACTTCTCGACTGAGATTTGGGAATTGTGAAATTCAAATTGTCGAAACGTATTTTCTAGATGTCTTTCTTGTTTCAACTTCAACAAGTTGTAAAGCCGAATGAGTGAACGAAAATTGGAAAATGTATTGTATAGGCTTCTAAAGAGCAAATCGAGTTTTCCGTTATTAAACGTTAATGTCTCGTCTGTACCACTCGATTCTTTTCAAAGCCAGACTAGCGTCAACATAATAGGCGCGAAGTAGAATTGTTGTAAATGTTCATCTCGTTGGTAAATGAATATATTTGTATCTGAACTTGTACTTTATAATTGATAGATTCGATGGAGAGAGGAATATAAGCGACAGCGTAAGACATGTAAGTTAGAAGATCAAGCGACAAGGGCACTAAAAATCGATTTAACGTCTCACAATCGTTTTTATTGTCCTACTTGTTTCAATTGTTTTATTAGCAGGAATTAGTGCGAGTCGTTGTCGAGGGATAACGCTTAGAGATATTGAAAACTAACAACGACATCGAGTTAGTATTGAGTTTGGTGTTTTCACTTTTATTTGTTTATTTTTTTTTGTGCTAGATTGGGTATGAGACATACCAGCTCGACGGTGTAGAGCATCTCGCGCTGCTTGCTGAGCTCCTGCATGTACATCTGCAGCACAAAACACATCCAGTCCACCAGTGCTCAAACCTCAAACTTTCGTCACGAGCAAACTAATAATCTTGTACTCTTTTTACGCCTTCGCCCCATTTTTGTTCTCTTTTCCTCTCACAGACCTGTTGCTTTCTCGTAGCCATAGTGTACAAAAAAAATTCCTCGTAACAACTAAACTCATCCCAACAAATCCTGCGCGTACTGCAATCGAGTACGAACAAACTCGTCCAAAACTGAATACGAATTACAGCACAAAAATATGGAGCATGACATTATTGACGACACAAACGTAGACAGAAATTTATTGTCGAATAGACGAGAATGAAAAGAACCACTTCGATTCACGATGAAAAATTTGATGCCATTTACAGGTTCACTGCTCTCGGAGACATTGAAAACTTTTTTCTTTTTGAAAAAATTCATTTCAAAGCTTTAATGCTTCACAGTGGTTTCCGAATTTGCAAAGAGTTCTCGATACTCGTGCGCATTTTATCAAACTAATAATGCTCAAAATTACCACTACATTTATTACAATAAATATTGTGGTTATTTCGCTTGAAATTTAATCGCGATAGTTACGAAAGGTATGTTCATAAAATTATTAATATATTCATTTTATTTTGAAAATAGTACGTGAGGCAGTGAACCTGTTGCTCGACGAAGATAATTCTACATTATTCAAAGCCGTAGTTTCCGATTCAGAAAGATATCTCGATCGTACGTAGACACAATCACGAATTAATAGAAGCAACAGCTATCTACGAACACACTGCAATCTACCTCGAGCGGCACAGCCGTTAAATCTTCATAATCCTTTGCTAAGCTCACCTGTTCCTTAAGCATAATTGACTGTTGCCTCTTAAGCTCTCGTTCCTGAAAGGAATTTTTTTTTTAGATTATCAAGGAAAGAACGAAAAACTCCGAGGAAAGTTAAAAGTTAATTTTTAGAAAATTATTTGTATTTCGGTTTTTTACCTGTTGCTTCCGTTGCTGCTCCTCCATCCGAATCTTCTCCACTTCCTCCTGACGTTTTTTTCGAGCCTGCGCATATGCCAAACTCACAGTAAATCGTATTCGTTTGATCTGTTTTTTTTGCATTTTATAAATACATATACATTTTTTTACTACGTTAATTCAGACGATCGTGGTAAAAAAATGACAAAGTTAAGTTTGTGAGATGGAGAAAGCATGGCAATTATCAACCAAGGGATGGAAACGTTAAAACAATTTAACGCATATATATATGTACATATATTTTTATAATTGGGCTTGAAATGAATAAATTCAAAAGAGCAAGCTTCTTCTGATATTTTTACCTGGTTCATACTTGCCACTAATTTTGTTGAAGCTATTATTATTTTTTTATTTAATTTTTTTCTTCTTTCGAAAATTGTGCTGTGTGCCTGGTAAGCTAAAAGCTCGCGCGGATACGAGAAGTCGAGAGTTTAGATTCGTGCGGTTCGATCGCCAACTCGAAATGAGGCCTAACAAGGTGTCTTCAAAACTTATTTTTCTTCTGACTTTTTTTTCGTTCGTCTTACTGTTGCCGATTTTTTTCCTAACGATTCGTGAAGCTTCTTGTATGAAGGTAAAGCGACCATTGTTTCACAAATGAAACGACAGGCGAAGAAAAAAAAAGCTCTACTCTAGGAACTAGTCGTTTTGCAGATAAAATTTTTTAGACAAGTTTTGATATTCCATCGTTTTCTTTTTTCTATTCACGTGATAAGACAGTTACGATAAAAAAATGTAAATCATAATTTTCTATCACTGGAACATAGAAATAGAACGTGAGGACGCTTTTCTACTTTGAGAAAAATCGAACAGTGCAGAGTACACAAATTGGAGACGTACAATATAAAAATTGGAAATTAAAAATATTCGACTGGACGATCGTCGTGAATTAAAATGGGTTGTAATAACTAATATGACCTTAGCACAAGTAACTGATAGCAAGTTCAGAATATAATTATCAATTTTCCGATCATTGAAAGGGAAGCTGCAAAAATAATTTTTTAATTTTACATCCCTTTTTCAATATGTTCTGCAACGCTCAATTTTCCAGATAAACGAAAATCACTATTCGATGAGATAACTGAAGTTATAAAAAATATCGATATCACGTTGTCACGTGAGTTATATTCATCATGAAAATAAGAATAAAAAAAAATTTAACGTGACACGCATCTTTGATGATTTGACAATGAGGACCGTAACATTAA
Organism: Listrodromus nycthemerus; assembly: GCA_963978505.1. NCBI lineage: Eukaryota > Metazoa > Arthropoda > Insecta > Hymenoptera > Ichneumonidae > Listrodromus > Listrodromus nycthemerus. The sequence goes on from OZ021687.1 coordinate 5,182,801, forward strand.
TCGAGATAGGCTCACTCAATTTTTTTTCATCTTTATACCAATATTAAAGGAATCTTATTGAAAAAAATTCAATTGAATACTTGACCTTGTATAAAAAAAATGAATTGCATGCATAATACGAAAAATTGTGAAAACGAGCGTTTTCGAGTGAATAGATAAAGATAGATAGGCCAAGCAAAGTATTTAAACACCTTATTAATTTACTTCCCAATATAGTAAGAGAAAGAGAAATGAAAAATCGTGGAATATTAATTTCATTAACAAAGAAAAACCAGAAGATTATAAACCCACGCAGTAGAAGAGGAAAAGTACGAACAAGAACGATGTAAACGTAATGAATAAGTCGAATATCATGAGGGAAAGTTGGGATAACCAAGAAAAAATCATAGATACGTACTATAAACACTGAAACACGAAGAAAATTCTTTTTTTGTTCGAATAATACTGATAATACTAATAATAATTATAGTAATAATAATGATAATAATAATAATAGTAATAATAAATAATTCGAAGATGTTATTCAAATAATGAAGCGAAGAGCGTCCATGCAAGGGCCAAGCAATGATCGGCAAGTGTATGCACATATTGTATCGTGAATGATAATTTCGCATTAAGCATATGATAAATAAAAATTGGAAAAAAATCATCATAGATTGATAGTATAATGTAGCCATCGAGCGTAGAAGAGAATTAACATTAATAATTACATTAATTCATTAAACGTATAGAGATTGAGATTGTATAAAATTTACGATTAAACGTCAACGCGAATAGTATAATTACTGTCCATGTAATAGTGGAAAAAAAAAATTAACAGTAGTAGCAGTATAGTATGTAAATGTAAAAATGTTGTATACTTGGCTCTCGTCAAAGAGATAATTGAAAAAACATTTGCATGCTGGATAAAAAAATTATGATGATTATTACTATTATTATTATTATTTTAGCTAGCTGTTATAAATAGTGACAGGAGAAGCTAGGCACAGGATAGTATTGCGGCAGATGGTATTATCGTAACTACCCCTACGAACGTCAGCATTTTTTTTCCATATCTATATTATTATTTTTTTATTGTACCCATCAATTCTTTCTCTATACTTTCTCTCCCTCGTATGATGCCGGGACGACAATTCTGCTTTCGCAGCAGCCTTTTTTTTAAGCGAACTCGAGCTGCACGATATAAAGTATCGACATCCCCCATTTAAATTTTTTTCTTTTGTTTCTTTTATGTATAGATATAACAATATTTTTTCATTGTCTTTCGTTTTGACTCGACGGTGTCGGAGAGCTGGTGTTTGTGTGTCGTGTACGCGTACGGGTGTTTTATTCCTGAGACGAGTCTGGAGGCTTCAGGGTTATCGACTCGAACCACGACCGTCTCGTGATAGATTCAATTTTTTTATAGAAGAAAGTATATAAAAAAACAAAAATAACTAAGTGAAAGAATATATATGTATATTGAACAATTCATTTGCCTCGCACAGCCAAGCGAATTCTTCGACTAGGTATGTGTTCTAATGCGATGATAGTCGACGAGAAAAGAGACGGTGTTGGTCTACCTTTCTCGAGGATTTCTTGTCGCAAACTACGTAATTTCTCTACTTCACCTAGACACATGTGTACGGTGGTACTTCTTTTTTTTTTTTTGTCGTCAGGATCAGTCGTTCGGGAATGAGACTCGGTTCCGTGGTCAAAGGATGCTTGGGCTGTTTTTCGAGAGATTGGACGAACGGGGTATCTCGGGGATTGGTGTTGAGAAGATTAAAGAACGACCATGGTACTGTTAACAATCCTACTCAAATAATCAATTCACGTCAAAAATTGCGTCGAATAATGCAAAAAAAAAAGCTTGAAAGCCTTGGAAAAAACCACGTAGCGTCATTAACAATAGCACAGCCCGTATCTCTCATCAACCCAACACTGTCCTCTCCCTTATTGGTTTACGCCTTCAAATTCTATAGTTCATCTTAAAAAAAAAACCTCAAAAAGCTGAACAAACTCCAGGAATATGATTCAAAATTCCCTGCAGAAAATCTCTTGGACAGGCGCTCGAGGGCTGGGGTCGGGGTCGGAGGGTGTTTTTTTTTCGTGGGGATAACGACATCTTACCTCCAGCATTTCCTGATTTTGCGTTTGGGTCTGGGCCTGCTGGGTGTTGTTGTCCAGTTGTTGTTGTAGTTGTTGTGGTTGTTGTTGTAGTTGTTGTGGTTGTTGTTGTTGTAGTTGTTGTGGTTGTTGTTGTTGCTGTTGTTGTGCTTGATGTACGATCATCGAAAGGCACGCGGCACCGGAAGTGGCACCGAAATTAATTCCAGCCATTTCCGGCGGGGTGACGGAGCACGTGGTGGATGACGTGGAGAGGGCTCCGACGCCGATCGACGACGAGGTCGGCGATGTCGCCGGTGGCGTCGCCATCGAAGCCGCTGGAAGCGGAGGTGGAAGCGGCGGTGGCTGCGTCGGTTGGGAGTTTATCGGTATCGATCCGATCGCCGATTTTTTCGTCAGCAAACCATCCGAATCACCGGAATCCACGCTCTGCATCACGTCCCGATTTCGCCATGACTCGGCGATGCTCACACGATTCTTCCAAATCGTCGCCACTGTACTGCTCGCCAGGCCGAGCTCACGGGCCACATCGCTCTTGCTCTTTCCCCTCTCGATCTCTTGGATTATCTTCATCTTCTGCTTGATCGTGAACGCCAGCCTCTTCCGACCCTGCGTCAGTTTTCGCATCCACGTCGCCAAGGTCAATCCCAATACATTTTTTTTATCTGTCTATCGTTTGTTTTTTTAGGTTCGCGCTTTTCTGGGTTTCGTTTCTTTCGATGTCTAAGATTTTTTTGTCTAATCCTCTATCCTACTGGTTACTCATGTGCTTGAAGAAATTTTATCGGGGGATGTTTGTCTTTGTGTGTGTTGCGAGGGTTTTTTTTTTCGTACCATAGATGGCGTTGTAAATTCGAGTGAGTGCGGGGGTTGTATGGGGACTGATCTTTCTGTCACAGCTAATTTAAAACAATTTTATTTGTGTTGAGGGAAACGACAAGGTGATTGGGGATGAACTACCGAAATATAAATGCTTCACTGAAATTTCATGATTTTGCTAAGCATTCGGGGGCGTGAGTGATGCGCATAGGAACCAAAGGTGGGCAAACATCGGGTTTCAATATAAGATAATCATTTGAACTCATGAATTTTGTGTTAAGCTGGAATTGATACCGACGATAATTCCAATGTTGCTTGTGAATTTTGCAGAAAATTTCGACGATTCTGATATCCCGTACGAAAATAATTGCGGACAGAGCAATTAATTTGTGACTGCTGTCGGTAATTTTAATCGTATGAATGCCCAGCTTTGGTGATTGGAGCGCCTCGCCTCTGGTGCATTGTAACGCGCAACCCCTCACAGCTTCCGTCGCTGTCGTGTTTGCGGATACAACCCACCGATCGATGAGACGGAAACTCGTTATCGAGATTTCAATGCTCGGATTAGAGAACCGACCCCGGTGAATCATCCAGCCCGCCCCTTTCTCTATCATACCACTCCTCCCTGTTCTCATTCACTATCCAAACTCGTTTCACGCCAAATTTTATCGTTTTAATCCGTCAACTCGCGCGATCGAAATTTGTACTCTGAAGGATCAACTCTTTCGGCAAAATTTTTATCTACTGCATTAGGAACAAACTTAAAAAAAAAAAAACAACGTCGACGAGAATTTTTTCCGCGGTACTTCAATCAAGCATTATAATTTGGTTTATCGCCCGGATGTGAAATCATACCAAAAACTCATTGGAAATTACGTATTTCCTGCATAAAGTTACTTCTGATTAAAAACTAAAATTTTCACACTGGAAGTAGCGATAACGAAAATATTTTGAAATTTTTCCTGGAATGTATCTCGAAAGTAGCCAGTGACAGAAATGTGTGAATTAAGGAACTCAGTACGGTAGGTCGAAGAACGTGCGTGATGTATATTAACTCCATTGGACATTCATCGCGTATTTAGCCAGTGACAAAAATGAAAAAATTAATACCGGGAGGGCGATCCAGCGCCAAAGAATTTACGTGCGCGATAAAAATTGTTACGATTCTTCGGAAGAAAATAAATGTTACTCGTCTCGTTGGATTCCTAAGGTTCTCGTCGGGAAAAAAAATATATATATATGTATATATTAAGTCAGATCCAACTACAACGAAGACCGGAAGGGCTATAGAGGAACGAGCGAGACAGGTCGGATAGAGAGAAGAGTTATTGATCTGTTGGGCAATTCGAGTTACGAGCTGGTAGACACCGGAGTCGTTGCCTCACCGTCCTGCTGTTGCCCCCCCCCCCCCCCCGACACACACACACACACACACGCACACACACACACACACACGCGCTCGCACGCACGTACACGAACACACACAGTCCATTCTCATTTCTCTATATATGTATTTCTATCGAAGCTTTCGGTTCTACTGTCCGCTCGATGGGAAACCAATCAGCGGAATCCGACTTGGCGCGTGTCTCTGCCGAGTACGGATATAAATAAATAGATATGTATAAAAAATAATACATAAGCTCTAGTGATATTTGCATATTATATACATCGTCATATGGTCATGTATATAAAGCTGGAGATGCATCGGCACACAATTTTCTGTCAAAACGACGGCGATTGGTTGCTCTCAACGTACAAAATATTTTTAAAAAAGTGAAAAAAATATTGGGTTCTTGGGGTTCTTTAGGGCACGGGGGGCGTCTTTGGGGATAAAACAAAATCATGTAAAGAAACAAAAAAAACCATGAACAAAGTAGAAACAAAAACTGTAGATAAATATTTGAAAATAAATACAATATCTGTACAGCTATGAGAGAGAAAGATATAAGAAAGATAGGAGGACATGCTGGGCTCTCCTGTCACTATCGCTAGCGTCTCTGGTCGGCGGGTTCCATCCTCGGATAAAAATTGCCAAAATAATTTCTTTTCGTCTCTAATCACCGGAAAACAAAAATGTCGTAGTTTGATCTACGTTATACCAAAAATATTTCTTCCCTGAATTTGAGTTTCCGAACGTGATTAGAACTTTGGTAATTTTCGGTCCTCGGATTGCGAGGCACAAAGGTACAAAAAGACGAGGTTTCTTTTTTCGGGATGTTAAAGGGTTAAGAAAATGGAAGCGAGGCTCGGGGAGCAGTGATGGTGTGCGAGTATAAAAACAGTCGCTATATAGTATCATATTATACATGACGTCTATCGGTTATAAAAAGAGAATATGTATAGTTATGTATACAAATAAACACACGGTGTCGAAAAATGTGCCCAAAAATTCTATGAACAACTCGATTCGAGCTTTAAATTCGAACAAACTGTTTCGTTCACAAAATTCGCTAGCCGCAAACTTTGATATCAAACTATCGTCAACTCAGACATCCAAAATTATGGACCAACAAAAAACGAAAGCAAAAAAATGTTTTGAAGTCAAAATTTATTCAAATTCAAACTCCGAATACGAGCCTAAATTTTCGTGCGAGTTTTTCAAACACCACGCGAGTTATGAAAAATATATATATTAATATAATGTGTGAATAATATGTATAAATATGTATATAAATACGGCACACACAGAGAGCATGCGACACGCACGGCAGATGGACAAAATACTAAATGTATATATGTGTATATATATATATATATCTATATATATATAAATATCCCAAATAGAAAGAGAAGTAGTTCGTTATATATGTGAATGAAAAAACGAGAATTGGAGTCAAACCACGTGTACGTTTTTTTTAGTACACACGTGAGGTATAGTTCTTTTTCTTATGTAGAGAAAAGAAGTAAGCGATTTTTCTGTTACGTAACTCACCTCGAGAAGCTGCTGATTTCGGATTTCCCGTTCCCTCCTCACGGCCTCCTGACGCTCCGTTTTTTCTTGTTCTTTTATCAGTCTGCCAAATTTTCACATGCCATTTCATTTTTTGTTGATCAAAATTCAATTCTGTTTTGATAAAAAGAAATACCTGGCTTGCTCCTTGTGCCTCTGAGCTTCCTCCTTGGCGAGTTTCTTCGCGTAAGCGAGTTTGTCCCGCTCGTACTGATTGTTCGCTCTGACGTCCCTGAAGCCACCGGCAGCTCGTAGTTCCTCCAGTCGCCTCGCCACTTCCTGGGACCCCAGTCGAACAAATTCGGCCTCAGCGAAGCCCATCGTAGGTTGGAGAAATTCACCGACCAGCGGTCGCGAAGAGAAGGAAAAATTTGCTGTCGTCAACTCAGCGGGGTTCTGCTGCTCAAGAAACTGTAAAAAACCATAAAAAAGAATTAATGATGAAATTCGTTGCAAAATCGAACAGAATTGATCTCTAAGAGCTTTAATTCGAGATTGAACTTTGAATTTAATCTTGCGAAGTTAATCAAACGACGCTCGACGGAGTGGAATTAAATTATCGCGAATTATGGAAATTCTGACCTTCAGTAAGTCGGGGCTGCTCCTGAAAGTTTTCCCGCACGGACTGTAGTACGATACATCGCCCTTGATTACGCCGGTCTTTCCGAGGCCCTTGATAACGGTCTCGCGCTTCCAGCCCCGTTCTAGTGGAACCTGAAGATCCTTGTCGCTCGGATTAAGCTTTCTTCTCTTGGCGCTCGGTGTGCCCTCAGCATTATCCTCGTCCGTGTCCGTAACAACGTCCGTGTTGCTGCCGCTCTCGCTAGTCACGTCCATGTTGCTCTCCTCACCCGATGCCTCCAGCAGCTTGTTCTTCATTTTCTCCTGCAAGGAACGCTTTATTGGGGAAGCGTAATTTAGTGCGAAATAATAATGAACGAAACAAAACGAAGCGAAATGAGAGAGTGAAATAAACTTTGAGTGACAACTGACCCGAGACGATACGCTCGAGATAGAACAGTTTCTTTGCCACATTAGCGTGCGGAAGTTAAACGCTTGACGCATAGATTATTCCATTGATAATGAAGTTTGAGGCAAAGAGAGGAAAAACAAAAGCGACGAAAAAATAAAACAATTGACAAGGGCCGAAAGTGAATCGATAGAAACGAAAGACGAGCGAAGAAAACTCATGCTTTTCGCAATAAGTAGCTGAACTCGAATTAGTAATTGCTATACAATTATATAATATATCATAGAAAATATAAAAATATACTGAATGAAAATAATCCGTAGCAAAAATATAACACTGAAATTATTTTGTCGATTTACCTGACTCTTCTCGTCGCCCTGGCCGGTGGCAGAGGCGTGAAGCTGCGCCGCTAGTATGTTCGACCTAAGCAACGAGACTTGATGTGACAGCGGTACGTTCGGATCGAGCGTGGGTGTAGGTTTTATGCCCAGTGCTCTGCTCTGGGCGAGTAACGACGCCACGGTGTTTTTCTTCGGTTTTGATACACCCCGACCGAGATTCCTCGGTCTGCCGTCTTTGTGATGAGTCGTCGTGCTCTCGCTCTCCTCACTACCACTGCTCGGCCTCTGTGGCGAATCCGCTGCCGCGAAAAGCTGCGCCAACGACGGGCTCGGCGACGCCGAGACCGGTACCGAATTTTGCGGCACTCTTCTCGGCTTCGGGCCCGGCTTTCTTCGAGCTGAACGGGACGGATAAACTACTATAAATCATTTGTCGGTAACACCTTCCGGCTAAATTCCTTTAATCAAATATTCTTTTTAAATCGTCTCTGATGCATAGATGCAGGCTTGGGGTACTTTCACACGCAACTTCCGTCGATGTTTTGACGGATATTCATCTTCAAAGTATTTTTTAATGTCGTACGAAAAAAATAATCCGACATCAATGCAGAGAGTATAATTTTAAAAATGTTAGGAAACGGAAAAGAAAAAAAAACATTGCATTCTTACAAGTTCTGTCGGAGGTCAGTAAGGACTGGCTGAGATTGCTCAGTTGACTGAGGGGTTGACTGCCGGGTATCGGTGAATTGCTGCTCGTCGAGGCGGGTTTCATTGAGAGATTGAGCGGCGCATCGGAGTCGTTGGCATTGCCGCCGCTTGTGTTGCTCGTGGTGTAGATCGGCGGTGCCGAGAGTACCGAGCCGTTGGTGGAGTGCGCCGGTAATTTTATCACTTCGACGCGATCCACCGGGTCCCTGTAATCGTTCGTCTCGTTCTGGGAGCCCGACGTGCGATTGTACTTTCGCGGCTCCATCATGAGCGAGGTTGTCGTCGTGTTCGTCTGATGGGCGCTCATTGCCTGTATCGGCGGCGGATGAACGCTCACGCTCGGCGAATCCAACGATATTGTCTTCTTCCGTCCGCGATTCGTCGTCCCAGGTATCTTCGGCCCGACTATACTCGAGGTGTACTTTATTATCTCCGTGTCCGGCGGTAAGCGAACACCACCTAATATACTGCTAGGATCGCTGAAATAAAAAAACAAATACAAAGGTATTAAAATGTAATCTCAATTAAGCCCTCTTTTGGCTTAGACTTGTAAAAATGTGAAATCTTTCTAGTGAATATTTTCAAGTAATCTGAGTACGACAATTTTCGATTGTTGTTTTTTGTAACAAGAAAAATAATTTTCTACAGACTATTTCGAATTTAAAGGATTGTTTCAAAAGTAATCACCTTCCTTCCTTGGCAGGGCTAGTGCTGCATAGCGGCATGTAAATAATCAACGATCTCAATAAAAAATTTGTTCGTTTGCATATTGTACGAGTTTAAAAAAAATATAAATAAATTGTAAGCGTATTCATTACCTGACGACGTTCTGTGACTGCGAGGTTGGCGTACTGCTCGCCGAGGTACTGTGATGTGTTGAAGATGTGATGGGCGCCTGGCTAACGGCTAAGCTGCTTGTGTGACTACTCGACGTTCCCGAATTACTACTGCTCGCAGACGTCTTGTGACTCTTGCTTGACTTAGCTGTGGTTGAGACAAGAAATTAGCGAGCACGCTGAAGCCACCTCTCTCGACGAATCTCAGACTCGCGTCGTACACGCACGATAATTTTTCTCGCATATTGCGTTAAAGAGGATCGAATGATGCAGACTGATCGAAACAACCCCATACGAAAAAATTTTAAGCTATTAAGCTAATTTTTAAATAATGAATCCAATGAACATAACACGTGGCAAAAAAATTACCGCATTAATTGAAAAGGTTATTAAATGTAGGATCTATTTTTAAAAGTGACAAAATTCATGTTGCTTTACAACAGGAAAAGGAAAGAACGCCACTTATTTGCAGTAACCAAAATCGATTCTCCTTAATGCAGATTGGGTTCGATCATTCGAAGCAAAAATAAAAGACATTTCTCGACTGGAAATCATCGAAACCCTCTTTAGATAGTTAAGACAAAAACCATCGTATGTGCACCACGTCCGATTCAATTGTCCGAAAAGCCGATGAAAACCCATAGACTTACACTTAGTGGACTTGTGGGACGATAGGGACGGTGGGTTAAGTAGCGATGCAGGATAAGGCGGCAAAAGGCTCTCGGTACCGGGCGGAAATCCCGGTAGGCCGGTGGCTCCTTGTATCCTCGCCAGATAGTCCTGAGCGGCCAGATGTGAGGCCATTGTCCACCAAGCTGCGCTCGCTGGATTTATCCCTGCAAAAAAAATATTAACATAAAAATCACGCAATTAAATGTAATGAAACAACTGCTCTAGTTGTCGCACGTGATGCAATTACTTTTTACCGTATCTGTATCCCTGCGACAAGGGTCCGTCGGTTTAAATCGACTTGCACGTTAAACTCAGTTCGGGATGTTCTTGGATACCGAGATCCCATTAGAATTACACAGTGGTCGAGCAACAGAGGGACGGTGAGTCGAGTTCCAACTCCACGAAAATTAGATCACTATCTGAGCGTTAACAGCCGACAAATATATCCGCCAACGACCACAAATAATTATCACGAAATATTTGAATTTTTTTTTCATTCGAATAAAAAACGATCATCAAAAAAGAACTTTAAACGTTAAAAAATCACGCTCCAAATTTCCGATAATTTTTTGCTTCAAAAATAGATTTTTGAAAAGTGAGTTCAAGAAAATTGAACTTCTCGACCGGAAGTGACGTTGTACCGGAAATATAAAATTTCCGTTTGTAAATTCCAAGGTTCATGGGAAGGGCGCGAAAAGCCCAACCCACAGCAACCTGCTAGCACATTTGTATATATATATAGTGATAATAACCTAGACTCGCAGCTTGGCTTGCGGCCACACTGAGGGTGCCAAGGCTGCCATGGGTGTATGGGGGCGGTGGTGGCGGTGCGGAGGCTGGTGTGTGACCCCCGAAGCCCGGGGCCGTTCCGCCTCGGCCCAATATCGCGTAGGCTGAGGGTAAGTGATGAGCACCGAGGCCATAACCGCCTGGCATACCGCCGAAGATCGAGGACGCTGCGCTGTCACCCCTTGGCCAGTAAGCTGCAACAGAAAACCGTCCAAAAATATCCATGAGTAATAATCCTAATAATCATAGTTGTAAAAATCATAACAGCCCTTTCTCCCGCTTTCGCTCTATCATCCCAGGGGACATAATATTTTTATTGGAGAGATGAAATATGTTCACAAAAATACTGGTCACTCGTACTTATTAAGAACCTACAGTTCATATTTATCACAATTGTCGATAGGTAGAAGTTAACGAAAATTACCCTACGCTCGTGTTATCTTTATGTTTTCGATGTGTGTGACATAAATTATTTATGAAGAAGTGATGATTACGTTCATGAATAAAATATTTGTTCTCTTTTCCGTCACATTTCGTTTGTTTCTCAAGTCCAAACTAGAGCTCAAACTTAAATCTAAAATTTGATGCTAACCACTTGAAACAAATTTTTTTTTTTTTTTCGTCCAGTTTCGGGCTTGAGCTATTTTCTTATGTTTATGAAACATTAAAGCACGCTATATAACTGCGGTGTTAGTAACGTTGTAATTGGGAACAAAGTAACAAGAGAACGTAATAGCTTATTATACTAATTAAAAAATAATAATAATCTGCGCGTTTTTCCGCCAAGACTTGTTTCCTATTGAAGTGCAAACTAGAGTTCAGAATAAATTTCTAAATTCGAAGTTAACTACTGAAAAAGGAATATCGATATTAACTTTAATTTTTGTCAAATTTTTCTCGTCGTAAAAGAATGTTCACATCGATAACGACGATAGTGCAAATTTGTTGCCTGAAATTTTATGGACTGCTTCAACGAATTGAGCCATTACATTATGTTTATGGAATAGCGTGTCTGTGTCGATGCGATGTGACGAACGTTATAATTACCAACAAAGTAACAACACGGCGCGGAAAATAGGTTGTACAACCGAATGAATAATAACGGTGCGAAGCACAGTTACTCACCGCGCATTTATCGCTTGTATGAAACTAAGTAAAACCACTAGATGTGCGAACGAGAATTCGCGAGTCATTGGTGCGTTACGATTTAACGGTTGTCGCGGGCGAGCTGGCGCAGTCTCCGCGACGCCGGGAGACCATGAGAACCGGAAGTGCAAGTTAACGAGCACCCGGAAGACCGATGCGAGGCGGCGCAAGGCACGTCTCGAGCCAACACCGAACCGATGTATCCAATGTATAAATAACATCCGGTGGATTCAAGTTTCCGGCGTGGAATTCAAGCCTCTCAAACTCTTTTCTTTTTCGCGCAGTCGATTAGTCTCAAAGAATATTCGAACACAACTAAACGAATAAAATAAGCAATAAAAAAGGAGAATTTGCTCATATTGATGCAAGAATTAAATGAACAATAATTCCGAAATCATTTTGGATCGGCAACTCAAATTCACGGAATTTTATTTCTTTTATGTTAATTTAATCTCTAAAACGTATTTGCACCCTTAAAACAAAAGCGGCAGTTTTATTCGCTCAATATAGCGTGTATTCATTTTAACGGAAAACTTTTCTTCTTTTTTAATGTGTTAATGAAAAAAGTTTCGAAAATTTTAATATGATCCCCAAACACATTATATCCGTAGGCCAAACATTTTCTTATTCACTGTGCAAGCAATTCGTTGACGTCCCCGAGGAATAGAATTTAGCTCGACGAGTCTACGATATTCAATAAATTACATTTTTACATAAAGTACATTCCTACTCATCGGAAGATCGATGCTCTATGATCATTGATTGCATCGACACCAGTCCATCGATTTTTTTTTAATAATCATAATTGTATTCGACAAACTGTTTCTTTCTTTGTCGTTGGCAATGCTGTGTTATGTGCGCAGAGATTTTATGTATTTATATAATGTATATAGACACATGTAACGACAAGACGAATCGTCGTATGCTCGATCGGGCGCGTTCACACACACACAAGTGCATACACATAGAGCGGTTCTCGCTCACGTCGACGACATATACTTATGTATAATATACCGTTGATTTCCGACGCAGACGCGCGCGGCCAGCAGCGGTGGCCTTGGTCAAGGCCGCGTGGCATTGAGAGTTTCCCTCCCCCTCTTCGACATTTAATTTATACCGGACGTCGAACCTTGAACTTGAATCGACTCTGTCATATGTATGTGTATATATACATATATTATATGTGTATATTTTTTTTAATTCAAATTTTCTTGCCGACGAAGCGCCAGGAGCAACAGCGATGCAAAGTGAATGAGAGATGGAGAGGAGACACGATCGATAAACCAATAACGATAGTTTCGATGGAATAATTCAGGGTCGCCGGCGAATATTCGTCGATAATACAGTTTCACTTTATTTTATTTTTTTACTCTCAGAAAAAAGAGCCGTCGCGGAGTGCAAAGAGAGAGTCGATGAATTTTTTACCTAATGTATTCCTCCGCCTCTCGATTACGTCGGGCGGTCTTTGAACTTGGATCGAATACTTTTTGGACGTTTTTTCTTCCGTTTAAATCAAATTTGTCCCTGTCGCTTCGAAATTTTTATCAGCGGAAGTGTCGGGATAAAATTAAGTCGAGATGAATTTGACGAAGCGATGAGTCCGTCTGACAAATTCTAATTGGATGATACATTTTAATAGGTCTTTATAAATTTGAAATATCTCGAAATGTTTTTTCTTACTCAAAACCGAAACCTCGTCTACGAGAAAGCAAAATCAACCGAAAGACCTTTGTGTGACTTCCCTTCACCACAATTCCCACGCTTGGCCATCATAAATCTAACACCGGATTACCATTTCAAACAAGTCCAACTAATTATAGTTAAAAGTCATTTTTTAAAAATTATGTTAAAAAATTCTGTTATATATTTTTTTTCTCAAATTCACGGAGTCGATAGAATAACAGATGAATTTATGCGACAATACGAGGGTGAAAGTACAAGCGAATGCGGCTCGGGTGAGATTGCGCGTGCATGCGATCGAACGAGGGAGAAAGGAAAATGCGAGCGAGGGAACTCTCCCCCGGAGTGCTCTGGGTGAACAAGCACGCGCAGAGGTTGCAGTTGCGGTCGCTCATGGTTGCGATCCATGCACGTAGTTCTACTCAACTTCTATCTATATATGTGTATATACATAAATACTGTATACATAGTAGTACTGACGAGGGACGGGAGAAGTTGCGTCACGATAGACGGGACGACAAGGGGAGTAGAACTCGATGACGAAGACGGGAACGAGCTGAAAACGAAATCGACGGGTGGAAAGTGCACGCGCGGTCTCCCGCCCCATGCTCGCCGTCTAAACTTTCTATAACACATATGTGTACGGATACATGCAGACACTCAGCAACCAAAATCATAAGGGCGTATGTTGCTCGCCTGTGCATGCGAGATACGTCCTTATGTTTTTAGTCCCACGACACGTGTGGGTATGAACACATGTGTGCATGTGTGTACATGTGTATATGTAGGTATCGGGTAGTAGATAAAGTGTCGAGGGGCGCGAGGCACCCTGTAACGATACTTAACCGTTCAGTGGAGAGATCCATCCATTAGAACACTAAATACAAAGGTGGAAGAGACGACTTCAAAGGGGAAAATGGGAGGGAAAAAAAGGAAAAAAATAGAAGGTGGAGCGTACGCGTACCGTGGAGGGAACTGGGGTCTATGATCGCTCGGTGTGATCGATAACTGGGTCACTGGGTTAATTCGTTCGGGGTTTTTTCTTTTTCGTCTTTTTTTTTTTCTATTTAGAATACTATTTTATTTTATTTTTTTTTCGGCAAGTACGACGGAGGGTGAAAGAAGTTAGAGGGAAAAAAAGTTTCGAGTGCGGTGGGTCGAAGTTAGCAAGGACTCTGGAGGGGTCGATGAACTTTGAAGGAAATGCGAGCTTACACCCGACGAGGAATTAAGATCGCGAGAAATTCTTTTCTCGACTATTGTGTTCCTAGACAAGTACGAAAATTGGAATATAAAATTATCTCGCGAAAGCAGAGAAATTTATAGTCGACTCCACGATGAGAATAAAAAATCTGTATTTTCGTAATTTTTGTAAGTAAACAAAAAAATTCAGCCTTGGCGAAACCAAAGTTAAAATTCGTTTGAAACCGGTCGAGTTGAATATCCGATCTATGCATTATTCTGTATAAATATATTTTATTTCAATGAAATTGATTTTTTTTTTTGTGGATTTTACGAAGATGGATAAGAAGTATCTGTTGCGATTCTCGAATAAGATAAACAACGCAATGTTGCCTGATCGTGACAAACGAGGGTGCAGATGGAGAATGTCGTTCACTTCGTCCGACGAGGGGATGGAAAATGGCCGTATTATTAAATCGATCGGTTTGCTCCACGACCGGCGTAGAGCTCGTCTCTCTGCGAGCTACCCGTGGGCGGTGGAGCGCGCGAGGAGAGTGAAAGAGTTCCAGGGCAACCCGTGAGAGGGTGAGGGAACCAGGGAAACTCGATAGCACCCTGCATCGGGGAGTTCACCAGAGGGATCTACCATTTACGAATTCCCATGCTGGCTCTTCGAACGAAATAAAATCATTTGCTTTCGACGGAAAAACTACTCGCTCCACTGCTGTATGCACAGATGTGCAACCATCGATTTTCCACCCTTTTTTTCAACCGTGAAAAGAAAAAAAAAATCACGGAGTACAATCTCTGATTTTTGTGATTTATGCCTCTCACTTTGACGAGGTAACTGTACCGAGTTGCCTTTTTTTTAACTATGTTGGAGCTGTACAGTCCCTCTAAATGTGAGCTGCAGAAAGAATTTCGAACATTCCTCGGTGAAATAAAAATCTGATAAAATTAAGTATATTGAAGGTGCTGCAAATATTTTTTTTGAGACACTGATTTTTATTTATTACTAACAAATTGAAGATAATCGTCATTCAACAAACTACTTCGATACTTTTCGCTATAAATAATATTTATTTATTTTTATAAAGATGGATGACTTTTTCAGATTTTAACGAGTAATCAAAAACAACCCTTGCAGCACCTCCCATTATACTTGACTTTTTTTCAGATTTTTATCTCATCGAGAAGTGTTTAAAATTTTCCCTGAAACTCCCGTGCTACGGAACTGTACAACTTCAACATTCTACATTTTTTTCTGAACCTTTTGTTTCGATTTTTTTTTTTTTTTTTTGAGAAACATTAATAAAACCTAATAAATTCGGTTCGTTCTCTTCGCACCCGAGTTTGACCGAGTGCAGCGTGTCGCGACGTCGCGTTAAATACTCATACGCCTCTCACGACGTGCGGCGGTCTATTTTCTTCGGAGGCGTGAGGAAAATAGCATTCGCCGGACGGACCAACGGCGAGTGAGAGACACGTGTGCGAGTTCGAAGAGCAAAAAAAAAGCGTCTCAAAGCCGAGAATAATATTCTCACTCTCGAGACTTTATGCTCAATTCTCTACCGCGAACGCCCAAACAAACAAAATTTCTCCGCGTTGTACAAAATAAAACAAACAACAATGTCACGTGAAAAAATATAAATCATTAACCGAGACTGAAAATAAAAAAAAATAAAAAAAAAAACCATCGACAAAAATAATCACAAAACCAACTCTCCTCGAATCTCGATAAAATATCCCAGTGACCGATAGTTGGGATTAAACAAAAAAAATCAGAAATAAAAAACGAAGTAATCTGCGTATCAAATGTTCATAGAGTCGGGATGAACCAAGGAGCGAATCGGCGCGGTGTAAAATATTTTACCTGACGAAGCGGTGAGTCGAAAAAATTTCCTGGACATCGGTTCGATGCCAGGGTTCAAGGATGTGCGCGGAGAGTTGGGAGACTCTCTCCCGGGAGGGAAAGCGGCAAGACCGAACGGCGAGAAAGGATTACAGCCCGAACGAAGTTGGTGAGCAGCGAGATGGCGAGTTCTCTCGGAGAAATCGGAATGTCGATGGTTCTTTCGGTCGTTCTGTCTCTCCGGGGGAGGAACGTACAGCGAGGCGACGAGAGGGATAGGATAGAGACGGAAGAGAATAAGACGAGGCTTGCTCGAGCTTTTCGCTGCTGGCTCCACTCCAAATCGGTTTAATTTGGTTTACACGAGGAAGTGTCGTACGTCTCGCCGAGTGCCGATGGCACTTCTCCTCTCGCGTCGTTCCGTGGAATCACGGAAAGCCGTATATAACGTCAGCTATAGAGATCCAGTGTACATAGACACGCGGGGGTGTGCAGGCACTGGTCGCTTTGCACTCGAATGAGAAAGCCTCGCTGGAATCGAATTGGATCTCGATTAAAATAATCGGGTCGCAATCCGTTGCCGGCAGATTTTTCCTCTCGTCGAAAATAATTGTTTTTTTTTTTTGTAACGAATTTTTTTACCAACAAAATACAATATGTCCAATATATATAGAATAATATGCAGGCGAGTATGAGATGGGGATTATGATGAAATTTTGATTGCGGGGAGGAGGGAGCGGAGGATTATGGATCGTTCCTCATTTCATACCTTCGGCTGTCTCCGCGAAGCCTTTGATCATCCGCTCGACAAGGCACGAGCTTAATTACCGACGATCTTCCACGGACGAGGGTAAAAAAATGAATCTAAAGTGTCACGGAAAAAAGTTCGTGACGGGGAAGCGACGACGCTTGTGTTTTTAATAAAGCGGCGTCGTCGCTTTTTCATTCCCCCAAACGATCGATTCTTCTTCGATGCGGAACTACGATATTACGCATCACCGAAAGAGTTTCAATTGCGAAGGAGACGAGGGAACGAAAAAATTGATGAACTGCCTTGGAATTTCGATCCAACTCTCCTTCAAAAAAAAAAAAACCCTCCCCAGAAAAATGGTTTTCAAATAGTCAAAAATGTGAATTCAATAAAATCCCCGTAAAAAAATAAGATCCCTCCATCCCCAAATGTCCAACCCTTTAGCTTGCCAACGTCATCCCCGCGACTCTGCGTTCCCCGTAGCGCCCCACGCAGAAGCCGAGCCTCCTCCCGACGCCTCACAATGCATCCCGATTACACTTCCATTCTCCCCTTCCCCTCGAAAATCTGCCCCGAAGCATTGCCATCTCGCGCCTCCTACGTGCTTCGGCGCTCGGGCGCGACGGTCCAACGCTCGTGACGCTAGTCGGACGATCCGCCGAGGGGAGAAACTGCCGCAGCATCCTCCACTCCGTCCTCGGTCGCTTCTCTTCCCCCCCTCCCACCCCGCTCGGCCTCAGAGTCGGGTTTGAGGTGGCAATCAATAAATATACAGAACCAACCCAGAGAGAGAGAGAGAGAGAGCCAGAGCCATAGCCAGCGCCTCTCGTCGCCCATGTCCGTCCGTGACTTCTCTTCCGTCTCCCCCGTAGTTTCGCGACCCACCGTTGACCCGACAGAGCCGGAAGCCCTCAGGAGCGACGAGGAGCGCTTCTCCGAAACATACGCCGAGACATAGAAACGGAAAAGCGAAAGAGACGGCATAAAGCCGGTTCCGGCTGGGGCGCAAATAGCGGGATGAGGGGTGGTGGCGGCGAGGAGGAGGCCTAGGAGGGAAAAGAGCAGAGAAAGACGGAGAGCGACACAGATGCAGCGCGATTGCCCGCGGGTACGCTTTCCCAGAGAAAGACGGCGAAGATGGAGGGACTCGTACGGGGGATGAAGAGCAGAAGAAGCATCGAGTCTCTGTGAAGCGTTTCCGTACGGCAAAGCTATCCGGCCTCTCCTCCTCGTCTATCTGTTTTCTGTGTCTATGCGCGTGGAGGTGAGGTCTGTGTACGGTAGCGATGGCCGAAGGCTCGAACGCTGCGGACGTCGTAGCGGCGTCGCCGAGCCAGGTTCGAGGCACGTTCGGGCACGAGTTTGCCTCTGGATGTGTCGGTGGATCGCTGGGAGAGGAGAGGGGAAGAGAAAGACGGAATGAAAATAAAACGAGAGCCAACGAGAGAGTCGGTGGCGTGACGGAATAAAGGGGGGACGAAAGGGGTGGGGGAGAGCGAGAGAGCCGTAGCGGCAGATGCGGTTTGGGCGAATGGCGAGGAACATTTGGCCAAGTATAAGCGTTGCTATGGACGTTCGTGTCTTTGTCGTTGGGTGTCTCAGTCGGTTTTACGCGAGGCCGAGTTGACACGCGTGAGGGTGGACGGGGAGAAAGCGCGTGGAAATTGAAATGAGATTGAGGGAGGATCGGGAAGTACGCGACGGTCGTTGACGACTTCCGCTTGAGGGAGTCGAGCGAGGGGGTGGCAATGAGGGTTTTAACAATCGCGCGGTTTCCACTCGGATTGTGGGGTTGCATCTTCGGTTTCCAATCAAGTTTCAAGTTGAGTTTGTACTTCGATTTCAATCGAATTTTGTACTCGAGTTTTAAAATAAGTTCGAACTCAAGATTGACCTCCGATAGGATGGTTAAATGCCAAGTTAAATATAGACTCGAACTGGCAACTGGAACTCGAAACGATTTCTCGATGACGTTGGAACATCGGAAGGGAAAGCAATGGCTCATCGGGAAATGGCGAATGAGTGAATTTAAGAGGAGAAAAAAAAGTGAACTATACAGGAAGAGTCAGCGAGTTTCTCCGGTGCCGATGATGACCAGTCGCGTACAGCATCTCGTAACGCGTCATGCCACGCTGAATTAAAGGTTGTATTTACGAGCGAAGCCAGCCAGGCGCATCCTACAATTTATACTATCTTCCATATCCTCACACGGAGCGTTTATATCCACTATCTTTGTCTACGCCAACGCGTTCACTCTTCCGAGTTAATAAAAACTCGGTTCTCATACAAATCGTGTACATTATAGACATTGGATGCGCTACAGGGTAAACATTGCGAATACGACGTCCCGTTTTAATACCACAAAAATGTCAAATAACGATGGTGTTTTACACTCAATTACGTTCCTATTATCGATTATATTTTTGTTATGTATTCAACGCCGTGATAACTTTTTCTCAATCGAAAAATAATAAAACTTAACGATAAGAGGTTTTGAAAAAAAAAAACGTGTGCTTACCACCAAACAGGGCGCTTGGATCGAGCAAAGGGTTTGCCTGGTCGGCCTGGAGTTTCTCGGAGGCGGAGGTGGCCCCTGCTCCCGCCGCCGTTGCCGTAGTCTCGCCTCCACCTCCACCTCCGCCCGACGCGGAGTTCTCCTTCTCCATGCCAGTCTCCTGAAATTATAAACACTCATTTTTATATGGAACACTTAAAGGATATTTAAAAAAGGACAAGGAAAAGGGAACATATGTATATATATGGACACACATATTTTATTATTAAACGAAGGATAAGTCAGAGTAATTCAGAAATTTTCGTCGAGGCCAGATGGCCATCTCGACCCCCTTTCCCGGGCATTTATTGCGAGCACGTTCGCCACGTTTAGTTGGCAAAGCTCGTTTACGAGCTCGCGAAGCTTCGAGTCGGAGAGGTGTAAAAATTTTGAAACTCGCGTGTGCGCGGGGACGGCAAAAAGGGACGGAACTTTATCGATGGGTCAGTAGTACAAATAATTTATGTCATGTACTCGAGCTTATATACATATACATATGTGTACAATTTTCCACGTGGTTAACTTTTTTTTAATATGTATATGCGTTTTTGTTTGTGCGAGGGTCAAACGAGAGTGTAGTTTCCTCTCCGGCGCTTTAAATAAAGGTCGTCCTCCCCTCCATAGGCGCCCCTCCAGCGCTTCAATCAGCTGACTGGCAGCGCACAACTTCCCTCTCGCCCGCCGGTTTCCTCGCTCTCCTTCTCCCTTCGACTTTCTCCGTCCATCTGCTCGCTCTTCGCTCCTTTCGCGCGCGGACACACACACACACACACAGCGTATGCGTACGAATACAGCTGTTGTATAAATATACATCGTTACAACGTTCGTTGAGGTTGGGCTAGGCCTAGATTAGACGTGTCTCGTGTAGGCGCAGCGACGAGTCAGAAAGCCTTCTCTCCCGCTTCGCCCCCTCGCTCGTTGTTGTTGTTATTATAATAGCTGCGCCCCGGCTCGGCTGTTCCGGCCAAGTGTACAATTTTTCGAGCCTCTTTCCGCTAATGTGCCCTCCGCTTCGAGCTCGAGTTGCTTCTTTGTTTTGGACAAGGCTTGTGCGACAACGAAGACACGATGTTGCTTCAAATTGAAATTTTCCTTCTCTTCACTTACATTTTTTTTATTATTCCTTCCGAGCATTACGCTTTCTCGTTAATTCGCGCCAGGTTTTTTTTTTTTTCGTGACAAATGGAGAAATTACGACGTGATAAGTTCATATGAAAAATTTCCATTAATTTTTTTTCTATGCTGTTGTTTTTGAGCCGAAGTGAAATGACCTATTATTTTCTTTAAATATTTTTTAAATTCAGTCCTGTTGAGATTTGTTGCGTGAAACTAAAAATCGAATGGAACGTTTCAACCAAGTTTGAACTTGAACCGAAAATTGAAGCTTCAACTTGATCCAGACTTACGACAGACCGGAAATTCAAGTTTCACGTTACGTTTGAACATGAATTGCAAATTAAATTTCCTATCTGTCGAAACTTAAACCAGAAATTCGTGCTGTAATTTAACCCTACAGCTGATTTAATTTCCTGGACTACAGATTCAGCTCTTACGGTAATAGAACACGGAAGAAACGATTACTCTCATCTCTGCTATCACACCGGAAGTCCGAAAACCCCGCTGTTAATTAATAACAGCATATTCGAATCCTGTGCTTTATCCTCGTTCCCAATTCAACTATTTCTCGCCAATGCAGCAACGCGAAATCGTCCAGTTCCGCAATATCGGATCCCGTCCGTTTTCGTTCTTTCAGCTTGCCAGAACTCGCCCCGCGTATTTTCTTTCTCGCTCCACAGCGCGGAGAGCAGTTTCATGGCTTTCAGCCGGGCCGAGAGCTCTGCCGTCGTTCGAGGTATCCGCCCATCGCTGAATTCGAGGGAATGAGAAAAGCCCGAAGCGAGTGAGAAAGACGGCAAAATGGAGAGGGAAAGGGGGAGGAGGTGGTTGAGTCCGCTGAAAGAGGAAAAGAGCTGAAAAGAGAAAAACAACGAGAGGGGAAGAAGCGACCGTGGGGAAGAAGGAGAGAAGCAGGCCGTGCGGCACACGATGTCGAAAGGAAGAGGAAGGAAAGCTTCGAACGCGAAGGGAGACCGAGATAGGAAATAGTGAAGGACGGATAGACACACCGGTCGGGCGCGCGACCATCGATTTCTTACTCGGCATTATGTTCGACGGCCATGAGCAGACCAGAATCGCGTACATCACATATTCCTCGCGATATCCGCAGTCTAGGTCTGCAAGATTTTATTTGTTTTTTTATTTATCCTATCTATTTTTTTTCACGAAAGGTGACCAATTTCATTTGTTTCTTATGCACATGAAAGATCACTGAATTTGCATGGAATTTGCGAGGAATTGAGTACTTCGGTTCGAGAATTTTTTTTTTATCATAAAATTTTCAACTATTCTGTCGATGATAAGATAAAGATTTATTATCTCTGAAAAAGGCTTGCGTGTGGTGCGACGAGAGCGGAAACGATAACATTCTCTTTGGACAGTCGTCATCGTCCGTTCGTCCTCGTTTTGTCATCCTTAAATTATCCTTCCGTTTTTCCTCGTAACATAAATCGGTTCGAACTAGCGTCTCGCTTAAAATTATATTCTTTTGTATATGAATGACGAGTTTCAAACATAAGATCGAAATACGATCAATCTTAACTTCGAACTTGACGTTATGCACAATTTCAATCCGAAGTTCGAACTTTACATCGATCCCAATCAACAGCCAAATTTAAGGTGGCACTTAAGTTCAATCTTGTAATCAACCTAAAACACGGAATTCAGTGCGAACTTAAAATGAAACTGAAGCACAAAGTCAAGTCCGATCCCAAAAGCGATTCTAACTTCAATCTAAGGTCTTAAAATTCGACCTTTAAATGTGTCCAACATTTTCAACCCTCTCTTCAATCTTCCGAACCACCTCGGACTCCCCAAAATCTAATTATTCATCGATATACACATCACGCATGGATTTTACATTTCGGTTACGTAATTCCATCGATATCTTCGTTTCCTTCGGGTGATGCAGCGTCTGCGGCACGAAATATATCTTCTATTTATACATACATATGCTATAAACATGTATAATAAATACACACAAACATATATATATATATATATATATATATATATATATATATATATATATATATATATATATATATATAATATATAAAACTCGAGAGTTGGATCGCCGATGAGGAGATTGGGAGAGCGAGGAGACAAGGAAGGTTGGTACCTGGAAACGGGAACTCTGGTAACTCTCGAGGCGAGGAGACGCGGATCGCCGTTCTTCCAGCTCTCGTTCTCTCCCCATCTCGCTCCTTCTCGCGCCGTCGAGAGACAGTATATCTGCAACGAGAGAGCGTTGGTCGCGACGTCGGCCAGGACAGGAGAAATAGAGACGGAGAGAGATAGAATTGCTCGGCGGTCGGACGAAGCGCGGCGGTGGCGTGCAGGCGGAAGCGAAGGACGAAGAGGACGAGGGGAGGAGGAGCGGCAATCAATACAGAGCCAGCAGAGCAAAACCATCCCCTGGTTCTCTCTAACCAGCACGAATAAGGCCCCTTCTCTCTTTGCTACATACATATATATATATGTATGTATAAAATTTATATATATGTGTGGACGCAGCAGCAGACGTTAACGGTGTGCCTCCTACGCGAGCTTCGGTATAACGCGAGCGAGGCACGCTCGACGTGTATTCAGAGACGCGGAGACGAAGTTTAACCGAGGCGAGGAGAAATGTACAAACGCCGCTGGAGCTGGAGTGAAACACGGATAATAGTACTGGAAACTCGGGAGAATTGTTGTGGGCACTTGATAGAGCCGTCAATTAGAAATTTTGACTATGACAATCAATCAGGCAATGTTTGTTAATTTTTTTAAAAATATTTTATCTAGTATCTGGCAAATCTCCGCGAGAGATTGAAACGTTGAGGGTGATGAAGACTCGGGAAACATTTTTTTTCTACTCGATAAATTGCCAAGGGAACGAAAGAGGTTAATTTAAAAAATAATTAAATCGATGGAATAATAAAAATAATTCATGGTTCAAGTGGGATAAATACAGAAGATTTCGTCTGATGTACTTACAATTAGTTACGTGGCCTTAGCTCATAGTAGATTCCGGCACCACGAAGCCCCATCACACCTGTAACAGAAACAACAACAAAAAATACATGAGACATTGTATCAATGTGAAGAGATAGAAATAAAAATTCTGTCCGACCGAAGCGGTAGAAAGTCTCGAGGAAAAAAAAAAAAGTATTCGCAGAGACGAGCGTAATCGCGGCGCGAGGCGGGAGAATAAACCGTGGTCGTGCCCGGGACAACCTTCGCACGACGATTCGAGCGAACGAGTGCGAGGTACACAGGATCGCGCGTACCTTAGCGGATAAATCTGGGTCGAAAATCGCTCACGCGAGCACGAGTTTCGTCGTCGAGGATGGAGGAAGAAAAATCAACGCTCCCGTCGGGGGCTTCGCGAGTCGAACTTTGCAATTAAGAACGAACGCGACCACTCCCGATAATGTCGACGAGCTGATTCGTCATTCTCGTTAGCGCGCTCTCGCTCGTGACGCGAACGCGGGACTTCCCTGTCGCCCGTGATGGATAACAGGTTTCATGTGAAAAATCGTCGGGATTCGAATTTCATTCGAATTGGAAAAAAAAAATTAGATCGATTAGTTAACGGTACTGTAATTG
This sequence comes from Listrodromus nycthemerus, assembly GCA_963978505.1. Classification (NCBI taxonomy): domain Eukaryota; kingdom Metazoa; phylum Arthropoda; class Insecta; order Hymenoptera; family Ichneumonidae; genus Listrodromus; species Listrodromus nycthemerus. The sequence continues at coordinate 5,206,867 of OZ021687.1, forward strand.
ATGGGAACTCTATCGGTAAACGCGCAAGTTTGTTTTACGGCCCGGAGCTGGCCGTTGTCCGGCCGGCACTCTCTCGACGAGCCGGTCCTTCTGTCCCTTCGAGCTACGTAGAAGAGCGTAGGTCACCTTAGGCAGAGAGTCGTATCGAGCCCGGCTCGAACGATCGAAGAACCGTGCATTGGGTTTCCAACGCCGGAAGCCTGTAGCGAATCGCAGTCGACGGGCCGTGTACAGAGCCGGCGTAACTGCGGCCGGGCTCCGGCCAGCGTCGGCCCGGCTATGCTAGATCGGACGCCGTCGGTGATGTGGGATTCGCAACGGAACTGTAATCGTTTACCGTGCTGCAAGCGCCCGGTACATCAGTCAGTGCGCTGTCGTGTGTTTCTAACTGTTTCCACTTCCATGGCCCCGGAACAGATGCGGTTTAAATCAAAATTCGTAGTCGGATGCGTGCGTGTACGCCAATCGTAAGGATTAGAAAGCACGATGGGTCGCGGCCTATCGATCCGCAGAGGAGATTCTCACTACGTTTTTTAATTCCGAATATTAAATAGGTCAATAAACGATGGCTCGAATTTTTGGGGGTCAAATGAATGAAAGGCTTGATAAGTGATTTAAAGGCTCCGGATAAACGGCAAGTGAAACATGGAACGTGGAATGGACATGGAAATTAAGGATTCATCTATGGTGAAAATTGAAACTTTGTTTCAGGTGAAAATTGAAAATTCATTGAAGCTAAAAATTGCGGATGAATTTAAGATGAAAACTGAGGATTGATTCACTTGAGGATACTTTGAGGTAAAAATGGCTATCAGAATAAAGTATTCTGATGGAAATATCCCAAATTGGCAACGCCAGAGAATCGTGCGACGCAGCTTCTCGTGGACTCCACGAGAGCCTCATTCGTCGGAATAAGCAGAGAATGAGCGAACACCTGAGAGTAAATACGTAAGATTCGAACGCGCCAATGGAGCGGTAGTTCTCACCGTCCACCTTACTCGGACTCCGTTTATTCTTCATTTCTTTCTTTCTTGCAGTTATTATTATTTTTTATTTTATTGCTCACTCGCCGCGTCGTTCATCGTTCGGAGAAAAAGAAGCGAAGCGGCAAAGAAGAAGAAGCGAAGTAACGAAGAAGTCTCGTCGCTGTTTCTTCTGCGAGGAGCCCGATAGAAACCGGTAATCACCGCCTTTGCTCGGGGAGATTCGCTGGACGGCGAGGAGCGAAAAATCGCGGCTGAGGAGGAGCAGGAGGGAAGGAAGAGACGCACCGGTGTATAACACACGATTCGAGATTTGGAGCGCGAACGCGGCGGAGGAATACGCGAAGGATCGCGCTTTACGACGAGCGGTATCGCAACGTGTGCGAGAAAAAAGCGGAGCGAGCCGAGGTGGAATCTTCCGAGTTCCCGGGCCGATATTTTAACCCGATCGAAACGAGAAATTCTCGCGATAGGCCGCGGAAGCTACGGGAGTGAGATGAGCTCTCGATGCGAGAATACTCTTCCACGTGCTTGCTGAATTTTTAGACACGATAAAGAAACGTGTAAGCATTACCGGAGACGATAAGTTGGATTTTGTATATTCGCGAATTCGAACCGGAATTTAATCGCGGTCCGCCGCGTTAATTGGTACTTGGTCTCGATATTTAGTACTGGCAATTGCGCGGCCGAGTATCAGACTGTGGCTCTGTGTCGGGAATTTAATAGAGTTATGCGAGATGATATTAGATTCGCGAAACTTTTTTTTGGGGAGCAACGTTCCTGCGCGATAAGACGAGAAGCTGCGAGGAATTCGCATCGCTTTGGGAATACTTTAACTTTACATTGTAACTTGTATGTCCCTGGTTTAGGTACGGATTGAGTTGTACTGCGAAACACTTTTAGAATTGGGCTTCATTTGCCTGTAGAAAAAACATGAAAGCTCTGGATAATTGATTTACTCGTTCATTTTTCAAAAAAAAAAAAAAAAAAAAAGAAACTACAAGTCGACATCCCTCGAATTAAAAAAATCTGAAAAAATAATGTCAACGTTTTTTTTAAAATTTTTATAAAAATCTTTAACGAAGTATCGTGCAGAGATCTCAAGTGATTGAGAGGTAAAATCACGAGGATACAGTGCAGTCTTACTTGAAGGCGAATTAGTGGCGAGAGAACTTTGTTCGCCATTGTGGAATACGAGTCTTCGTGTATTCCCGCTCGTCCAACGTTAAAGAATTTCTCCGATTCCAGGCTTCGCGACGACGAACCGGAGAGACCTTCGGCACTCAAGACACGCTCGTAGGTGTCTTTCGAACGACTCTTGGAACGCCGGAACGCTCCAATGCCTCGGAATAGTTGCCCATAGTTGTCTATACCGACTGCGCGAGGCACCTCACGGAACGATTGTGTGCAGAATTTTATATATAAGTACAGGAATATTTGCTATACATAATGTACCGGTGTAGGTGGTCACGAAGCCGTAACGAGTCGTCAGAGCGAGTCGCCGAGAGTCTTCGGGTAACAAATGAGAACAAAGAAAAAGAAAAAAAAATAGAAGGCGTAGAAAAATAAAGAATAAGAAGAGAGATGGAAATAAGAATCGTCGCTTCCTCTAGATCGTCATCTCGACTCCCTCGTTCATTTTGCGTTCTGGGAGCCTTTCATAGAATTTTAACCCTTCCGCACTGCGTTGACAATAGATTTTTGCTGCTACGTTCAGGCAACGTTGGACGAGAGCGAATTTAAGGTACAAAAAAAATTTAAGTTATTATCGTTTATTATATGCACTCCGAGACTTTAATAAATTTAAACCCTCTTCGTTAATGCCGCGAGGAGGAATTTTCTTCGCTACATCGAAAATGTTGCAACAAGTACAGAAGAAAAAAAAAGTTGGCCGTAGAGAGATCCAAAATTTTTATGAAGACACAAATTTTTTCATGCATTTCTTCTCTTTTTTCCTACACGCCAATTACACCAATGTGGTTTCATTTTTTTTTTTTTCGCATTTTTTCCACGCTTCAATTAATCGCTTTATATTTTATCTTATTTTCAAGAAAAAAAAAATTCATTGCACGCAAGCGAAACGCTGTCTGGAAGGGTCATTACGCAAGGGATCACCGTATGTTTACACCCTACGGTGTTATCTCCTCAACTGTTATCAGTGTGCACGCTAGTCAGCACTAATCATACGCTGGGCACTATTAAAAAATTCAGGTCAAACGAGCGCGCCTTCGATCTACATCCGATACGTAGCGAAAAAGCTCGACTTGATGACATTTTTTTATTATTATGTTTTTTATCATCAATTAATAATATTATTCAACCGTGTCAGTGAGAGGAGCGACGTGACGCGATAAAGTGACGATGACTTTTGAAAAATCTTATTGAATAAACCGAGTTTTCTGCCGTTCCCGAGTCTGTTAACGAGGGACAGTGGCAGCGCACCGGTGACGACGCGGCAATTTTTGCCGGTCGAATCGATCCGAACGCACGCGGTGGCACGCACGGCCCTGTATGTATATATTTATATACACATATATGTACACACACGCACACGTATTGCGCTCTCCGACGTACAAGGGAGAGACAGAGGTAAAAATAATTTTTTTTTAGACGAAGCGAGAGGGGGGGGGGGAGGGGATGAAAGGTAAAAGGTAGAACAGAAAAGGCGGTGGCCGCCAACACCGGCCGAACGAGTTTGGCGGAGGGACAGAGCGCAGGAATACGCGAGGATATTCGAACGAGTCGGGTCTCTTTGTATGTATATATATATATATATATATATTTTTTTTTTCCCTCATGAGTTCCTTATTTCGTGGAGAGAGAAGGGAAAGACTCGGGCGCCGCGATCCCGCGACTGGAATCGAGCGCAAGAGGGAGCTTCGAGGACTTTCATTTAGCGAAGGGACTCAATCAAGACGAGTCGGATCGGATCGGTGGGAAAAATCAGAGTACAGTTAAAATAATATAATTATCGATGCGGATTAATCTGGCATTTTGAAACACAAAAAATTCATAGAATTAATTAATAACGTGAGCAAAAGCAAAAAATTCTTTGGATTTCCGATCATTTTTTTCTTTACCCGGTGAAACTTTATTCGATGAAAAGTTAATGTTTACGAATAATCGCAATCGATTTTATATTCAATTCGTAGCAGAACCATTTCCGACATATATATACAACGGCGCACTAAAATGCGGTACTTCCTCATTCTGCTTCCGCGCTTTTCCCTCCGTCCCATGGGCTTCCCCGCTTCTCCCCCCCCCCCCCCCGGCCAATGCGCTCCAGCATTCCTCCGGAGTTCGGGCACCTCGTGGATGAAAGGAGATCCGAACGAAAGAGCGGACAGAGAGACCGAGGAAATTGCGCGACTGGATTCCCTGGGGGCTGTGCTCGTTCACGAAACTTGGCTCGGCCTCAAAAGAATCGATTTCTCTCATGCTTCCCGTTTATATACATATCTAACCCACACTAAACTGCATGGAGCATTCTATCTCGGCGAGCCTCGAGGGTGCTCTCGACTTCCTGTTAAATTAGTCGCAAATCAGAAAAAAAAAATTATAATAATTATTATGCGAAATCACAATTAATACACGAAAAAGAAGAAGTAAAAAAAGACGATGCATGTAAGTTAATTTCATTTCGAATGAACCGAATTTTTTATTTTTAGTTCTATTGAAATAAATATGCAGGAACCATCGAGAGCTCGAACGAGCGATTTGAGTTGAATTAAAAATACACGGAATGCGAGTTTACGGTAAATGTACATCGAGACAATTCAATTGATAATCCTATTGTGCAACGGAAATATATAATTCTTTCTTTTTTTTTTTTTTGTGAAATTGTTTTTGAACAGAGGGCGCAGAGGACTGGAATAAGAGCTTGTACGTACACGGAATAAAGCTGGATTCGCTGCAGAGATGAGTACGTATAGTGGTCGGTAGCCTCGCGGAACGATATTACGAGGCCGTTAATGGCGTAGCGCGGTCGTTAAAGCCCCGCCGGTATTTTAGTTTCCGCGTGTGCGCCTTGTTCGGAGGATACGTGCTAAACTCTCGCGAGAATTCGATTCAAAATCCACACTTCGGAGCAACCACGACTCAGATGGGAAATTTATTCGGCGGGCTAATAAAATCAAATCGGATTAAAAAATCGTGAAAAAAATCCGCTGCTTTCTTTAAACATCATATGAGTTCCTCTCCTTTAAAAGCTTTCCCAAAGTCGCTGTACATTTTCAGTCTAAACCATAATAAAAAATAATGAATAATGAATACGTGCTTTAGAAATGGCCGAGAAGCAGATTTCCCACCTTCTCACCTAAACCACTTCATCGTCCGCAAAAATTCATTTTTGCTCCCACAAAAAATAAAATGCGTTTCTTCGTCCTCGAACTCTCGACCCACAACCTTCGCACCCTCGTTCTAAAAAAAAAAAAAAAAAAAAAAATCGACCAAACATGATTCCTCGACATCCCCACGACGTCCATCCGCGCGTCTCTGTTCGTCGTCTCGACCGTACCGGCGTGGATCTACACGCGTCCGTTAATCCGTAGACCCGGCTCCGAGGAAACTCGTGGAATAGTACCGAGGCTCCGGCCTAACGCCAGGTCAACGGTGATGTCCGAGCCGCGAGGCTCGCCAGCGGCGAGTCGTCCTCCTCGTCGAACACACGACGATCGAGCGGCTCCTCCGGCTCGTTCAGTCCGCGGAATGTCCGTTCGTTCGAGAGATCCCGGCCGCTGCAAGTTCTGCCTCTACCTGCGATGGAAAGAATAAGAAGAGACTCGAGCGAGAGGAAAGACTTAGCGAGAGAACCTCGCCAGGAGACATTCCAGCAAGGTCGCCGTACGTCTCGCTAGCTCTTCTTTCCTTCTCCTCCTTTTATGTTCCCTCGCCTCTCCCCTTCGAACGAGCTCCGTCCTCTCTTCTCTTTCTTTCCATCTCATCGCCGCACGCTACGACCAGCTATATATCTATAGGTGTATATATATATATATATGGAAACATATAAATACATGTCAGGTATATTTGTATGTGCCGAAATGTATTTATAGGTGGAAAGAGGAGAGCCGAGCAAAATGGGATAATGAGATTAATCGTGATTTTCCGATAACTTTTGGATAGTGGCGATGGTGTGATGCGGTGCAAAATTAATTTAAAAATCCGGATGTATCGTTGAAGCAAAATGGAAAATCTGAAAATTAATTTGAGATTGAGTTTTACCAGGCTGTGCCATTTTGCCCCGGTCTCTGCCCCCCCATACACACAAATATGCGGCGAAGGGGGGAAGAAAGGAGGTTTTCGATCGTTCCGCGATGCGTGAATCCTGAGAGTTTAGACGCACAGGATCGCTGTCTTTCTCTTTATCTTTTTCAGACGGACGAAAAAAAAAATTGTTTCCGAGTCTTTGTCGGAAGGAAACGCGTCGCCGATGCCCTTGTCCCATCGACTGATCTCTCTCCGGCGATCCTCGCCGATCGAGCGAGCTGATTAATCCAATGAATTTCGGCGACATTTTTTTGACGCTCGAGCAAGGCTTGACGATTCAATTTCATTGTACTTAAAAAAAAAAAAAATGTAATTATAAGATAAAAAAAACCGACTGGTTTGTGTATTTAGTTTGGCTTATCGGTGTTCTCCAACATTACCACTCCTCTAGACCTATTTTAAAAAAAAATCTCCCTGCGAGAAATATCATCCCGCCTCGCCGAAGCATCCATCCTCAATTAACCCCTCCGAAACGACCCCATATAAAAAAAAACCCTTCGGCATTATCTTTCAATATCCAATATAATCCATCAACGCCGAAAAAAAACGCGTCAAAAACGAGAGATATCCCAATCTCGTAATTGCCTCTCTGCACACGAGCTGCGGGCAAAGCGCGTAGGCGTCGAAACCCGGAGCGACCCGTGTACGCGATTCTCTACGTTCCGAGCTATGGAAGCGATATCTCTCTCTTCGCCGGTTTGTAGAGCGACAGTGAAGATAGAGAAAAAGGTAGAATTGAAATGGCGAGCGAGCGGTCGAGGATGGCACAGGAGAGACAGAAGAGGAACTGGGGGGGCCGAAGAGGCGCAAGCGGGGGGGGGGGGGGCAGAAAGAGGAGAGAGAAAGAGAGAGAGTGGCAGGAAGGCGCTCGATATTTCAGGCGGTCGCGGCCATACGCGATAGAACCGCCGTCGACGCTGCCGCGTTGCCCGCTCGGCGGGGGCAACCGGGGGGCCGGGGGGAGGGGGGGGGGGGGGCACGCCCAGGGGTTGTGCGGTGTCGGCGGCGTCGCTAGCGCGAGCCGTCGGCAACGTTACGTTACGAGAAACCTACTCTCTTTCTATCCTTCGGCCCTTTATCTCCGTCTCTTCTTTGACTGCAATTCTCGCTCGTTTCTCTTTCCTTCGCCCGCACATTTCCCCCGGGTCGCCGCTGGGGGGCGAGTCGTCCCGAATCGTCTTGCTGCACGCTCCCGCAGCGGCGCGAGGCACTTCCGGTTTCGCGCTACCACCGCGGATGGAGGAGTACGTTGGGACGGGGAAAAAAAAAACGCTAATAATTTGACGCGAATGCCTCGCATTAATTTTCCGACCATCCTCCCCTTCTAACCTATTTCTGGCGAGTTCTGTATATGATTTTCTTGTTTTTTTGCACCCTCGGCGTTCTTTTTTTATGGTTGTGGTTTTTCGTTAGCTCGGAGACGTGGAATTTTTATAGCTTTGGAAATATGAAGATTGTGTGGAAATAAATTTGTAATTGGTAATTCTGGTGCGCGAAGCGATCACGGGTGGAGAACGACTGTGACGCGAGGGAAAACGATGGGAATTCGACGGGAATGCCGCGCATTTATTAACTTTCCTCCTTTCAACTTGTTTCCGATAGTTTTTATTTTTAGATTTGCGTAGCTGACTTTTTTTTGTTCTGAATTGTTGTTTTTTTTTGTGACCGAATTTGTATGAGACCGTATTTTACACATCGATTAGCATTTACGTACGTCCGAGACAGGAGATTCGAGTGCACATTCTCAGCTGGAAATGACGAGAAACTGTCGTCAAATGAGATTAAGCGATTAAAGCGAATGCGTCGGAGGGGGTGGCGAAGGGGAGAATAAAACAATTGCCGGGGACGACGAAATCCCATGGCGTCGTTCGAGTTCCGACGAACACGTAAACTCACGGAGTTTCTCCGGAATGTACGGGTTCCTTGTTGCACCGTTCTTGTTACTTGTTAACTCAATTCTTGAATTTTCAAAGATTCGTGAGGAAAAAAAAAATGTCTCAAATTTACGCGAATAATTTTTTCTGTTTCGTCACTTACTATTGTTATCATCATCTTCATCATTATCACTATTATCACAATGTTATTCTGTATTAGAATTTTGTATTCCGAGCTCTCTACGCTGTTTAATGTAAAATAAAATAAATAAAATTGAACGATTGCCTTCATTAAATCAACAAAACAAAAACAATGCCCATTTCACAATGTACGAAGTCTAAAAATATGCACAATCTCAACAACAGAATGAATAGAAAATATTCCATGCATCATTATTATTATTGTATTATTTGGATAAAATTTTGGTCCAAAGTGTTGTGATCGATCCAGAACTGTCTCGGCACAGGTCAAAATCTATTAATAGCAGAGCGTCTCTACATTGCCGCGATCGTAGATTCTCAAAGTACAGATAAAGAGGGAGACGTTCGCATCGTCGATCCCGAAGACGGCGAGGTTCAGCGGGGCGGGCAGCAGCTCGGGAGTGAGAGAGCGTCCGAGAGTTTGTGCTCGGCGCGGTCGCATTCTCGCACGCGTGATAGGTATAATCGTGGCCTGACCGAGCTTCCACGTCGGCGTTTCCCCGTCGCGCATACTCCGTGTGCCCGCTCTTATTCCTCGAGTTTCCTACACGCCACCATTGCATACCATGAGGTCGTTATATGTACACGATTCTCGGTACTGTGGAGCTTGAGCGGCGGCGCTGCCGAGCCGCAGCAGCGTTACAAATACACTCGTAGCGTAGCTGTGGGTTAGGCCGACTATCGTTTAGTGCCGGGCGGCGATAGACGAACGGAGATACCGGCCGAGCGAGGGAGATTGAAGGACAAAAAAACAACATTGAGTCTCGGACTATCCGAGCCTGAACCGTTCTCGCGAGGAGGCGAACGGACCCCGAGAGAGGAGAGATCGAGGATAGCGATTGCCAGCGGCAGCGCACCTATTATTAAGAAGGCGTAGACGAGCGATGATGTCATCGCGAGACGTGCCCGACGAAGCCGTGTGACCACTCGAGAGACGGACGGGGAATTTCTCGATCGATAGAAATTCACGGGGGCTTCGGGCGCAAACTTCCAATTTCGATCCGAGCCGAGATCGCGAAGAAAGGGAAATTGTGGACAATTGTTCATCTTCGATTTTAATACGTGCCGATGAAAATGGATCATTCAGTATCTACGTGAGGAGAGCAAAAATTTCGGTATTATTTTTATGGGTATTTTTTACATCTGGTTCGTACGAAGCGTAGATTCTAACGAGACCGACTTTATTTCCGACTGGTACTTAATTACATATTTTATCAGCTTACCGATGCAAAATTTTGTGAAAATAAAAAGCTGATAACTTTGTTATTAACTTTTCATTTTTGTTATTTTCTTGTGAAAATAAAGGAATAGCTGGATTTTTCAAAGTTCAATTCGATGCGCGAACGTGGGTCTGAAGAGGGGCGATGAAAACAACGGAAACAATATTCGTCTGACGTCGGAGAAATATTGGGAGACACACAACGTTACGGGGTGTTACGGGAGGGATGGGACAGCAGATATATCGGGGACAGGTGCGGAAAAGGGGGTGGCGTAGGACGGGGATGTAGAATGAGGTAGGAGAGAACAGAACACGGGACAATTCGTTGATATCGTCCGGTAGCTCTCTCTCGAGCGCGGGCCAATAGTATCCATGGCGACAACGATCGCTGAGCCAACGATATATAGATATATATGTATACATATGTATCTATCTATATATACGACCTTCTTCGACGCTTTATATCCCAGGTCGAATCGGGAAGCACGTAGAAGGAATGAGAATTCGAGATCTCACCGTAACTGAGCAAGGCAAAGAGATCGGTATCAATTATAGTAGCTGCTGCGTCACAGATTAGTCAAATTACTGATCATTTTTTTGCAAATGTCTATTCAAAATTGTTTTCATTGATCGACGGTACAAGATCAACATTCATGAAGATGGTTTTGCGAGAAACTATTGTCGTATACCTTAACAAGAATCTGCGCACTGATTATTAAAGAAAAGAAATCGTCTACATTTAAAAAGAACGAATTTGGTTGATGGTTTCAGGTATCGAAAATATTGGATGTCGATGTTGAAAACTTTTTTTGATGCATCGAACATGCCATAGAATTTTTTTTTATGTCTACACGGGTTTCATGTCGGGCCGGTCCGATGTAAAAAAATTTTCCGAAGAGCGAAATCCTGGGATCGACGGAATGAGATAAAAAAATATACCGATAACTCTGTTGGTACGGTCCAGATCGTGAGTCCACGGCCTCGCATACACTGCGTTCGCGTCCAGCCTTGATTGACTTGATCCGGTTTCATAAAGAATTTTTTTTTTTTTTTTTTTTTTAGTTACCACGAATATACCACGAATACCACACGCGTGCAGTTTGTATTTGAATAATAATAATCGTGTATAATATTCGTCTCTTCCTCTCGCGGACAAGGAAAGGGCTCAACGCTGTACGTCATCCATTGACCTGGTGGCCGACACCGTGAATTTCCCACAGGACATCCTCATGTTTTTTTAATTTTCTCGCTGGTAAAAAAATCTACGATTACATTATTTTTTTATGTCCGTCCGTGCGAATTGAGTTCACTTCTCATAAGTTTCAAAGAAGTGAGGAGCAAGCACATCTGGATCGTAAATTGATGAAAAATAAAATTGGTCCACTGATCTCCCGGAAACTAATTTTTTTTTTTAATGAAAATGATTCGTTCACTTTTCTCGATAAGTAAGATTTAATTTATATGTCAAGAATGTCTTTAAAAAAATGAACGAATCATTTTCATAAACAAATTTAGGTTTCTGCTTAACACGTTGATTTTCATTATTCGCAAGAACTAGCCTCATTTTTTGTTTCGACATTTTTAATTAAATTTCACTTTCAATTTAATTTAGTTCCCCGTACTCATGGTTACACAAGAGATCAACGTATAGAAATGAGTAGATATAAAAAAAAAATTATAATAAAAAAATAAGTAAATAAAAAAAGGGCACATGCGCTTGAGCAAGATCGCTCGGATCGTCGTCGTCCCACGTTCGAGTTACAGAACCGCTGCCCTCGCACTCGACGACGATGCCGGCGTCGTAATTGCGAGAATAATTAGAGGCTCTTGAGTAATCGAGGCTCGGAAGATGCTGCAGTCGGCGAGCAGAGCGGAGCACAACCCACGACGGAATTTCTATCTCGAGTTGGGAGAGAAAGATGAGACTTTCGGGCTCCTTGCATCTTTGATAAATTCGAATCTTCACTCGGAAGTGACGCACAGCCAGAGTGCGCGAATAGACGATCGATCCGCTCAGTGGAGTGGTTTGACAATTTTCGTGAAATTCAGAATCGTCGGATTAAATTTGAAAAAAAAAATTTAAGAATCGAGCGACAAGTTAAAAATCGAGAATTTATGAAAAGAAAGATGAACACTTGATATACGACAATAAAGCCGTACCATTTAGCTCGGGCTGAACATACCGCGTATATATACCGAAGCAAAATTGGTTTGAATCAACGAAATCCGGCGGAAGCGTAATATTCAGTTAAATTGACTGAAAAATTACATCAGCATAAAAAAAAATCGTTTTATTCGCCTAACATTATATTAAAAAATAAAGTTTACTCAAAACAAATATGAAGTCACACGAGGAAAAAAAATTTGCATACCTAAAAGAAAGGAACAAAAATCTGCAAAAATCAAGAATTGACAATGACATGTAAAATCATAACCAGTCTTGCAGGTCCGGGGACCAAATTTAATTTCGCTCCCTCTCGGCTCTACTCCCTTCGGGTTTGTCTTGTCACGCCGCGGACTCGAAGTTCGCCGTAAGCTCGCTACGTTATTAATTTGTTAATCGAAGGGCAGCGTGCCCTTTGCGTAACTTGCTCACACCGGACCGAGATAGTTCACGTGGCCGACTCGTTAAATTTCACCCACAAACAAAACTCATTACTTCTACCTTCCAATTACAAAAGACCCCATACGGCAAATAATGACAAAATAAACGGTTTTTAGGTCATAATTTCAAACAAAATTTCCGTCCCCTTCGGCCCGCATCCTCCGCGGAATACGAATTCGCAGATCTCAGCGCAGCTCGCATCATCCTACCCATTCATCGAGGTACAGCTTGCCCTTTGCCTAACCCGCTCGCACCGGGCAAGGAGAGTTCACCGGGCAGACTAGTGTAGTTTCACCTACACACGGAAACCTCCCCGTAATACATGCACAATTGGAGAAGGAGGAAAGAGCGGAAAAGCTCTCGAGTGTGCTTCTCCTCTATTCACCACAGTTCACCTCCACACACACACACACACACATATACATATAAAATTCACCTATACATACAGAAGGGCATTAAAGGCATATCTACACTTGCCCACAGCTATATCGGTATCCTCGTTGCGCGTTCAAACTGAGATCAATAAAGCACTCCTTTATAGACTTCGCTGCACACGCGGTACAAGCTTGGCCGGCCCTCCTCCGCTTTCTCTCCATCCCCTCGTTTCTCGTCGCCATTGCGTTTGTTTTCCAGCTCCCTCTCGCTCCCTTTGCCTCCTCTTTCAGCTCCCTCCGGCAGAGGAGGGATGGAAGGTTGGGGAGGGATCGTGGGGGCGAAATTTCGCCCTCTTCGTTATACACGCGCGAATTCTCTTTCCGTCCCGTGTGGGACACAACTGGACACACATATATAGGGAGACTCTGTACACTTGCACCTCCCACCACCTTCCCATCCCTTTGCCGATTCCCTCTATCCAACCCCTGCGGCAAAAGCAGCACCGGCGTCGCTCAAACCAAACCAATCCTCCTCCTCCTCCTCCTCCACCTCCTGCCACGGACATCACCCCGCCCGTGCCACACGGATTCTACTCAGTCAGGCAACGTACACACATCGACTACGAGAATCCCGGCCATAAATAACCGAATGACCCACCGGACGAGTCGAGTGCACTCTCGGTGGAGAGTATCGATGCGCCCAGGACTAACGAGACACTCGCTGCGCCTGGAAAGGAGCGTGGAGCCGGGGGGGTTTGTGTTTATATATGTGTATTATTTTTTCCGGCGGGGAATTTTTTTCGGATCGAAATTAGATTTTGTGCAAGATATTTGGTGTTTAGAATTTTTTTTTTTTTTTTGCGTCAGGGATTTTGATGTGGAAAAGAAGAAATGAGTGCATTCGATGCTCGATCGAACGAGATCAAAATATTTTCCAAATCGCAAATAATTTAGTGACCAAGGAGGAGTGCAAAACGTGGTTTTGAGAATTTTCGTAATTTTCGATTTTTTCACGAAGTTAAATTAAATTTCGCAGAAAATATTTGTGATTTGGAAAATCGGTCGGTATTTTTAAGCAATACGATGTGGGGAAAGAAATGAGCGAGGACGATGTTCGATGGATCGAGATGGAAATTTCATCGACGGGAATAAACGATCTTGTTAGCTTGCGTTGTTTCTCGCCCCCAGCCGCGGTTCGGATAGGCGACAAGTAAATTCCCGAAAATATACCTACCGCGGACCATCGAGTTCGAGCGTTATTTCGTTTTATTATCATTATTATTATCGTCATTTTTCACCGCGGCGGAGTCGTTACACCGTTCGAAACGCGTTCACGTCAAGCGAGCGTTGCTCCAGCGCCAATAAAATCACCTCTTCGGATGACAACGTTTATTTCCACTTTTTTTTTTGTTCCACCTACTTTGTATCTCACCCTCGACCCTCTCGCGCACAGGACAATAAATAGAATGTATATTTGTCCGTAGTTATTTGTCAGCGTGAAATTTAATTCCAGCGTAAAATTCGTTCGACAAAAGGGGAATTGTTCATATATATATATATATATATATATACATTTATATATAGGATTACGTTTAACAGTTACGATTCACGAGCGAGGCGAAAGAGTTGAACGTTTGCACCGAAACAAACACATTGCGCACAGATGAGTGTACGTATTTATGTGCAAAAATTGGATACTCGAGCGTACAAATGTTGAACGTTCCATTACGCACGCGATAGGGTCAACGGGTCGTGCTTGACCTCATCCCTCTCCGTGTCCCTTTCGTCGTTTTTTTTTTCTACGCTCATTATGTCTTTTTTTTCTCTCGATTCTCCCCCACTTCGCGCATCTTCGTTCGCGCGCCCTCTCTCATTCTTTCGCCGATAATCGTAGCGGCGATCACTGTGTTATAATTATATCAAGTGCATCGAGCACGTGCAAGTGCATCAGCGTGCGAGAGAAGCGGAGGACGAGGCGAAGAAGAAGGACCGAACTCTAACGACCCGGCCAATTATCGTAACCACACGTGGTTCTCGCACACTGCGCCATCTCACGGGTCCATCAATTTCTCGTCGTTTCACTGAATAAAAAAAAAATTGGAAACGTTCGCTGCCGTCAAATTTTTCTTACTCCAAAACGACGCTAAATTGGATCCAGAAGCAAATGGCTATCTATCGTATAATTGAAATTCCATGGACTATTTTTCGAAATTTTTTGACATAAAAATTTAGAACATTTTTTATAGTTTAAAAAACAATAGACCAAGAGTTTTTTTCGAATCGAATGTAAGAGAAGAAATCCTGGACAGGAAAGATCTAACGTGAGGAAAAAAATAATGGAATAATAAAAGTAATTGAGTATCGTTGAATCGATCCCGTAATCCGATAGAAGTATCGGTGGCATTGCGGCTTGTCGTCACGCAATGGTCGTATGCGATAAGTCCATATAATGTGTGTGATGTCTGGAAGTGGATTTTTCACGCTGCAAGAAGCGTCTAGCGGTAAAACCGACGTAATAACAGTGTTGCTGATAGTTCCATTGGCGACAACATTGCGCCAGCTCTTCGAATGGTGCACTATAATCAATTTCAGTACCACTTTCGTTGGGGGCTTCCATTGTCGCCGGCGTATTTCACGGTCTACAACGATGTAATTGTATACCATCGGAGATTCACTCACCACGCCCGAGTCGTAGCGAACGAAGTGACGAAACAAAAAATTTTAAATCGTCATAAATTCTGGTTCAAAATTCAGAACAAACCTCAGTTTAAATTTATGTCCCGACGAAAGATCTGATTCGACTTTAAAATTAAGTTGAAAACTAAACTTAAACCTCAAACCCAAGTCTAAGCTCAAGATACAAAACAAGTTTAAATCCGAATGCAAACCTAAGTTCAATCTCAAGTTCAGAACTAAGTTTCGTTTTACCATCATATTCGAGTTAAAATCCTCGGAATAAATTCGAACGTAAGTTCGAACTCGTTGATACAAAGATTTGAGTGATTCTTCCTTGGCCGATTCGTTCGTGTAACGGACGGAAGGGACGGTTGGTGGTTGGTCGAAGGGTTGGCGCAGCTGAGCGAGAAAGAAAGAAAGAACGCAAGCAAGGGGGTTGGTAGCGGGGGCTCGAAGTGTCGTTTATCGAGCGAGAAGCTTCTCTCCCTTATCCCCGCGAGCAACGAAACCCGCCTGCTCAGTGTCGCCTCCATGACGCTCATCTTCTCTCGGTTTTCCCCCCGGCAAGTCGACGCAAATAAATCGTCCAATGAGTGACGTTTATAAAGTCCCCGTGTGACGAGAATCTATTTTTTTTTCTCCTCTCTCGATTCAGCTCACGTGACACATGACGACATGATGGGCAGCTCGGAGTTAACACGACGGGAGCGCGAATTATAGATCTCTAGAATTTTATTGATTCGTCACGGTGACACAAAATTTAACGTATCTCGAAATCGTTATTTTAAACTCCACGAACATGTACAAGATATTCATAAAAATAATAATAGATTCAATTGAATTTTCGACGAAACCGTTTAGTCGGATACAAATTCAGTGTCGATTGATATTCAACGACAAAAAAATCGATCTGAATATTTAACTACGGTGAATCAGTGCCGAGATTAAATATCCTCGAACGCACGAATTAAGATGTTTTCCTCGTTCGAGACTATCCGAGAAACCGCACTGGTTCATCATGGACAGTGCAGAGCGGTGTATCGCGTATAAGCGGAGCCGACTGTCGAGTGCAAGTCGAGTGAATCATCTTGCGAACCGATAGTGAATCATAAGACCCTTCTCGCGTATTTCCCTAGGAGCGAGTCGAGCCACGTAAGTGCAAGTCGAGACGAGGCTCGGTGGCCGAGAATGGAGCGGCTGGCACGTCGTCGCGCTGTACTCGGTTTCGACAGGTGAGACGTCGCCGTATGGCCACGCAGTGCTGGGTAGATCGGTACGTTACGGAACGAAAGTACAACAGGGTGGGGCCCGAAGTCTCCCCCCAAGGAAGAGGCCAGGTAACTCGCTTTCAAATTCTTTTAATCCCTCGCCTCGAACGCAACCATTCCTGTGGGTTCGACGTCGACGCGGGTTATGTGTCTCTCCGCATCTGCATCTGCGGAAGCGAATGGAAGAACACTCGTGTACACGAGTATATTCGCGTGTAGTTCGAGGCGACTTTTTTTTTCCTCGTAATGCGAGACGTAGAACGGTTGAAAACGTACGCTGCTGTTATATTTAGCCCTTAAAACGTAATTTCGGTTCGACGATCGGAGCACACGAATTAAAATAAAAATTAGTATCAAATTTTTAATTGACACAACATAATATGAACTACTATTATTATTATCATCATAAGTCAAATAAGGTGTCAAATGCGAAAACATTCGCCATTTAGTTTTCGTTTAATATCTTTTAATTTTTTTTATTCGCGCTCCTACGTTCGAGTTATTCCGAAGTTACGTTTGGGCCTTCCTCATGCTTATTTACACCGTAGATGGTCTCTCCGGATTGCATGACTTGTATCCTTTCTTGGCTCGCAACGGAAGTCCTAAGGTGCAATCTTCAATAAATAATATTAATGAGTGTAAAAAGATCGATGGTCCAGTGACAATGTATTGCGACATGAGAAAAATACGTCGCTCGTTTACATTCCTATCGGACTCAAATTCCGAACAGTCCGTTTTGTCCGTCACGATTAATTTCATCCGTGAATGCGATCGACTTCGATAAATCCCGAATGACCGCTGCGATCGTTCCGGAGGTTCTTCCCGGCCGAGTGGCGTGTTGGCTCGAGAGCCTCGGAGTCATCCGCGGCAACGTGGCTGCCGCGAGTCTGCTTCCACGTTCGCGGCGCCGTACACGTGTACACGGTTCGCGATACGAGCGCTCGTTCGCGGTTTCTCGCCGCTGGCAGCATCGAGCGACGGTATACGAAATACTCGCCGATGACTGGTGTCTCGTACCGTTCTGAAAACGTAACCGGCAGCGACGCTCTAGCTTCGCCCGGTGACGACCCAAAGCCGCTCGTTCTCCGTCCTTCCTCGAGGAATTCTCGCATCTCTCGGCCGGTCTCTCCTTCGAACTGGCGAGCGGCTTCGGCCGGCCGCCGAGGCAACATCGAGCGCTATTCGAGAGCTCGTGCACGAATACAGACGGGTCGGAGCGAATGACGAAGACGAGAGACTACGCGGCTGGCTCGCTGCGTGCCGTTTCTACGGATCGCGCGATGGACGGAGAAGCGAGTACGCGAACGTGGAAGAGCCGAAGCCGAGGGAGCAACGCGAGGTTCGAGTAACTCAGTCGCAGTGGTTTCTTCTTCTTGTTTTTTCTTTCGCCTTTTTTTCTCCTCGGTGTGTGCCTTGTCTCGGTCGCGGTTTACCCGTAGCTTCGAGTGTGGCTTCTCTTATAATCGTCGGCGACGCGGCTAGCGCAACGAAGGAAACATCGGGGGGACACACGCACTCGAGCCACGTACGAACTATCGTCGTCGTTGGGCTCGTCGGTCGAAACGTGTGTGCGCGCGCGCTTCCCTCGGCCACTTACGTATTCGCGAGCGTGAACACGAGCCACGACCGAGGCGAGCTCTCTCGAACGTTTATCGTCGTATGCGAGGCTTCCGACACGAGCCTGCGTTACAGTACGACAATTGTGTACAGGAGCGTTCACAAATTATTGTTATTCTTACCATTGCATATATGCAATTAATCGTTGAGATTGAATGTCGAAGCTGAATATTAAAGTTCAATGTCGAGACCCAACGTTTAATTGTGTTAATGAAAAAATAAATTCTCGCAGTCCGTCGTATCGATTTTACTGGCAGGTAAAAAATATCTAATCACGGTCTAGTTATGCCTCGACGAAGGCAGAGGCAAAAAATATACGTGAATCGTCGAGACTTTTTTTTTTGTTGCATTGTTTTTCTATGCCGAAGCGGGAGCCGCGATTTTTTTTCTGGCTTCGATAGACGATTCGCGAGAATGATGAAACATCCTGTAGGACTCGAGTGCGTATCTGGTACCAGTTCGCGCACTAACTGCGAGTAAAAATGTGATTATAGAATAGTATTTTCATGCACTGAAGAGTCGTACAGTTCCATTCGGTAACGCTTACGCACTCCACGTACCACGTAGAAAGTCATCTCTCTTCGAGATACTCGAAGCGACTTTCGGTACGATCGGGAACGCTCTCGGTATCTCGTCCGGTCGAGGGAACGAGGCAGCTTAGTTAGGACTCGGCAGCAAATAGAATAAACGCGGACGGTGCTCGAAAATTCCAGAAGCCGAAACGCCGGCGAAGATTGCGGTGATGCGACCAGACACGGCCATGTACGAAGCTACGCTGAGTCAAGTCTGCGATAATGTGTGTGTGTGTTTTTTTTATTAATTCGGACGCAAATTTTTTGGAACAAAATGGCTCGCGCCATTATAATAGGAAAATCCAATTTTCATATTTTGGAACTCGTTGAATAATTATAGCAAAAAATTATAAATTGAAGCATGAACATTTACAAGAATTTATCAAAGCTTGACGATTTTCAGCAGTTTTTTTTATCTAGATTTGATATGCATTTTTATGCACAATTTTTATTCCTCCAATCAGAGAAACTACACTCGAAATTGCATCCCCGAATTTTTTTCTATTTTTAAAACCAAATTTCATCGGTGTAAGAATGGCTCGAAATTCGCTACCGGCCTTCAAATTTTCGTCGGAAGTCTGAATTACCGATCGGATTATCGGACGCTCGCTACCGGCAAATTAACCTCGGCGATGATGCGATACCGACGCACAGTGCCGGATCTCGCTCCGAGCACACTCGATGCACCGGCTTGATTTTCGGGTGGCCGAAAAAAAAAAAAAAAAAAAAAAAAAAAAACTAAAGGGTTCCTCGCGAATATCTCCTCGCATGTCTCGCGAGTGAGGATTCGCCGCCGGTGCTCTCCGGTGATACGCGCTGGCGCGGTCGAACGAGAGCCACGAGTAGTCGTTAAAAGCGCCGGGATACCTGAAGAACGAGGTTGCCGTCAGCGGAGAAAGAGAGATGCAGAGAAGACGAGTCGAACCAGGCGAGGGGACTTGGGAGGCGAGAGAGAAAGGCGGGGTGGTTCTCGTAGCAGGAAAGGTGGGAAGGAAAGAAAAAGAAGCGTCGTGCTTGTACCCGGTACGGGCAAGGTGAAGGAACGAGTGCATATAGACTCGCCTCGCCTCGCTCACTCGATTTTCCTGTCTCGGTTTCTCGCACGTACGGCGTACAGCGCCGATGACGATGGCCGTACATAACTCCGATGGAAGCCGAGCCAACGATCCGCAGACTCGCGCCCGAGCGCTAACCGGCCAGCGGCTGAAATAACGAGCGAGAAAGTAAGAGAAAGACGCTGGAAGAAAAACAAGAAAAAATAACTGCGGGGAGAGATTATGAGTTAGCGGCAAAGAGACGAACGCTCGCGTACGTGTCTTAATGGACGTCGGGGAGGGCAGAGACTCTCGGATAAAAATTCGATCCAGTCGATCTTTGAAGCAAAGGTATCTTTCAGCCTATGAGAAAAAAAACGACTAGCACATATTTTTTTTTCTTTAAGTTGGAAGAGACGACTTTTCGTTCGTTTATTCCGTGTCTTCTTCGGCCTCGCGCTTGTGCATCGCCCCACCGTAATTTACGCTCGGGATCCAAAGCCACTTTTACGAGATGTTTCGGCCGCCTCGTCTCCCGCTCTCTCTCTCGCTCTTCTTACAGACGAATCTCCATACTAACAACGAAGTCGTTCTAATTATTGCTCGAGTGTCGCGAACCGACGACCGCGACGACGACGAAGATTCTCGGGAATTGTACGGCGAGCCGTGTGGCCGGAAATATCCTGCACGGCTCTCGTTTACGCAAAAAACACCGGCAACACTTTATGAAAGGATATAAAATAGTCGGCTCATTTCCGGGAAACAATCGCCCTGATAAACTCTCTATCCATGACGCAAATTTTGAGTCATCAACTACGCGACTGTGACTGAGGAAAAAAACGGCTCCTCGTCTTACCCGCTAATTCTCGAACATAACTCTGTTGGTATCAATTACCGATAACAAGTATCCGCAGTTTTACCACATAAACCGCACAATCTTTAAATCCTTGTCTCCCTCGCCATCGCTACTCAACATATCAACGTTATGTTGTAATAATTATCGCAATTTTTTTTCAGAACTTCTTGAAGAAAATATCTGTGGGCAGGTAATTCGCATCGGTGGGAATGAAAGTGAGAATCGGTGGGGACGTCTTTCGATACAATCTGCCGTATTGCTCGGTTATAGCGTTCGTAAGGTTTCAAAGTTCCTTCTTTTTTCCTCGCAGTTACCTCGGCGGAAGGAAACATGCATAAGCTCTGAGAACGAACGAGAAGAGACCGAAGAAGAGGGGGCCGAAGAAAAGGGTTGTAGAGACCACGAAGAGGAAGATCGCGTGGAACACGATCGACCTAAGCATCGCGTGGATACCGGACGGAGTCGATACACTCCCGTGCCCACTCGTGGCGAACACAACGCATGGAATATAGATAAGATACGATCTGATACAATGAGAGAGAAGAAGATCTCTACGGCCGATATTGCGCGGACCGTCACGGATCCCACGTGACTACGGAGTATCCGATCGGTGTGTCGCCCCTGCGCCAGATACACGTATACAATGCAAGCTCCTTTAACCTTCGTTGCTCTCTCTTCACGTCCACTTAAGGTCACGGAAGTCATCTACGAGAAATTTTGTTTTCGCCGCTACCGTCGATTCTGAGACTGTTGACAATATTTTTTACCCCGTCATCCAAACAAGAATATTCCGGCTTATTTTTATTTTCGTCGTGCTAATCAAATAAATGATCGATTCATTTAGTTTGAAGTTTCCATCAAAAAATTCTACGAGGATTCCTAGTTTGATTTGAAAAAAAAAATCGATAGATTAATCGCATTTTTTTTTTTTTTTATAGAAATAATTCTCAGTCACATCGATCCTCGACCAAGATTAATTTCCTCCAGGAAATTTCAAGATCGTTAACTGTGCTTCAAAAATTATTTATCTCCGAAGCAGGGAAAACACACTGAGTACTTGAAGGGCGTATCGAAGTATCAAGTACATTAACTTCCGCCAGTAGTCAATACATCAGTCCTCAAGAACTACCCAGCGCTTACTATTTCAAGTACCTGCTCCTTCAACGTGTACTTCAAGTACTCAGGGTATGTGCCCGGCTCTCTTTATCGCAATTAATTCCCAACAAGTTTTTCCGAATTTACCTTCATCGCCCCGAAAATCGAAACTCTACCTGAAACAAAAAATTGGTCATCGAAAATTCAAGAACCCAATGACTCGACGATTACCCCGGAAAAAGCTCGACACCCTTCGAACGACTCCTCTCTCCCTCGTCGTCCTCCTCCGCTCCTCCCGTAATCTCCCGCGCTTCGCGATCCGTTTCGCCTCTCTCCAGCGCCGTTCGGTGCCGGCTGGAAGGTTCTCTCTTCTCTCGGCGTTACCTCGGCTCCGCGGCTCCGAGTATTGAACGAGCCCGAAGCCCCCCGACGACCGTAGGAGGAGGAGGAGGAGGAGGAGGAGAGCAACACACACCGGAGCTGCTCTCCCGGAGTGAGACGAAATAGCGCTCCCGGCGCGTCGCCTATACCTATATAGAAGAAAGACCACCGACTGCATTTCTGTCTTTCTCCATCTCTGACATGGACACATCCAAAGGAGAGTATCCAGCGAAACGCGGAGTGAGCGAGCGGGAGCGGTCGGGTTCGTTCTGCGCGCGGGGAGGAGAACGGAAGCGCTTCGAGCCGGGAGACTGCGGGAGAGCAAGAGAGACGAGGAATGGAGAGCGAGTCGCGCGGAGAGTCGGAACGGCAAAAGGGAGGACGGCCGAGAGAAACTCCGGCGAGTGAGTGAGGCATCACCACTGGAGCGCACGAGCGAGAAAGAAGAGAAAGACGGGCGGTGGAGGAGGAGGAGGAGGAGGAGGAAGATAGGAGCGAAGGCTGTGGAGCAGCAGCGGCAGGGTAGTCCGCGCGCCAACGGCATATACATCGAGGCATAGCCAACGGAGCGACGTGTCGGCTATACATTCGCCCCCTCGACCCCCCTTCCTGCTTCTGCCGTTTCTGCCTAGCGTCCGCGGCGAAACCCGACGGAGAAGGAGGAGGAGGAGGAGGAGGAGGAGGAGGAGGAGGAGGAGAGTATAGAACTGCTAGAGCTGTAGAGCTGCTGCACAGCATTGCTAGTACTGCTACAGATATATACGCGTTTATATATATATAGATGGATTTACGTATTTGTATATGTATATATATATATATATATATGAATGTGGGTATAGAAGGTATTACTGTACGTTCGGTCGCAGCACTATTGCAGCTCCGCGGAGAGCGAGTCTCTCCGGGCCGAGTTCTCTCTCCCCGGTTCGTCTTTCTCTCGCTGCCGGTTTGAGGTTCTTCGTGCGATGTGAAATGGTCGACGAGGGTTAAAGCCGAGAGGAAGGGAGATCGAGGCAGAGACGTGGCTCTACAGGAGTTATATTCCACGGGACCGAGGGGGAGAGGCGCTCTTCTTCTCTCGCTGCAGGGATAGCTACACCAACGCCCCCGAAACGCGTTTCTGGGCAGAAGAGAGCGAGAAAGAGTCGCGGAGAGCTGCCGTTCGAGCTGTACGGAACGTCACCCAGCTGCCGCATCCCAGCGGAGCTTCGACAGCGTTGAGGGGGGAAGGAGAGGGCTAAGCGGCGAGGCAAGATGGGACGGCAGATCGAGGAATTTGTTTTTGGAGATTGGTGGAGCTGAGTTTGGGAGGAGAGTCGCAAGATTGATGGAGAACGACTGAGAGAACGATAAAGTTTGGCGGGCGGCTGTGGGTGATCGAGCTGATCGGGTTTTTGGTCGATGTTTTTTTTATGGAGAAATCGCGCGGTTGGGTGAATTTTTGGGAATTTTTTTAAATCGCGAGACGAAAATAGGCGCTCATTGGAGCGAAATACTAGTTTTGGCAAAAATAAATGGAAACGGTCATGGGTTGATTTACTGACAAGGACAGATTTACCGATAATCTCATTGGCTATTTCCATTGACTGATGTTGACGTAGCGAGGATTCAATGTATGTAAAATCCAATCCTCGCTACCGAATGTGCTCGAGTTCTACAAAATCGATCACATTCGATATTAACTTTCCAGATTCCGATTAGTCGAATTTCAAAGAAAAAAAAATCTTAATCATTTCGCCGAGTTGCCGAGAAGTAGATGAAAATTCGATAGCGACTAAGCAGTGCCTTCGTGGATTGATTTCCGCGAGAAAAAAAAAGGATTACACTTTTCACTGTCCGTTCGCAAGATTTATCGTCCGATTGGCCGATTCAGCGATGCCTCTCGACCACTTCTCAATCGAAATCAATACCCCGCAGGATTCTCGAATTTTACCCTTCGGACTTTGGTTTCCCCCCCCCCCCCCCCCCAAAAAAACCTTCGTCCCATCTTCTCTATTTCGTATCTTATCCGCGTAAAAACGCGGCTATTCCGCAGCCTCTTCCTCACTCTCGTTTCCCCCCTCAAGAATCGCATAAGAAAGCGAGCTCGGATCCGAGTCTCGCGGCATCGACTCCGTTCTAGATGAACCGGCATCAAGCACCAGCAGCTCCGAGCGTGGTCGAAGGAAGCCAAAGAGACTGCAGAAAGAGGAAATGAAAAAAAAAAACGAAAAAGAGTGAAAGAGAGAAAGACATATAAAAGCCGGTCATGAGATACGAGATTTTCCGTCTCGCTCTCTCTCCCTTAATCTCCTCCTCTCGCTCCCTCGCCGAGGAGAGCGAGAGGAGGAAAGATCTTTCTCATCGTCTCCTCCTCGTCATTCTCTCGCTCCTTTTCTTTTTTTTCTCTGCTCTCCTCCAACGCTCCACTCCTCACTCCCCTCGGTCGTTGCTGGCTTCTCGCGCGCGCACACGGGTCTTCGCTCGTTCCGTAATCTGTACGGCACGACGGTTCGCGATTGGACCGCGGGGAGTGGAGTGCGGGAGGAGAAGCAGCAGCAGCGGCAGCAGCAGCGACGGCAAGAGGAGAAGCGCAGCGGGTGAGGTATAGAGAGAAAAGGCAGTAGAAAGAGAGACGAGTACGAAGAACCTTCCACTCCCCTTCGCCTCCACCTCCGGAGAGCACACGAACGGCTCTCGTGGAAGCGTAAAGCGACGGGAGAACGACGAAGGTGGACCGCCGCGGGGATCGACGGGGAGGGGCGAGAAAACCGGGGAGTGCGACAGGAGGAGGAGGTGGTGGAGAGCGCGAGGTGGATGTAACGCGAGGAAAGGAGACGGAAGCGACGCTGGTACGTGGGTTCGCGTACGTCCATAGGCAGAAGGCACGAGAACGACGCCCGACGCCGGGAGTGAGCGAACGAACGAACTATCGGGCGAAGAGGGCGCGGGATGAGGAGGAGACCGCCTGTTACCGTCGCATTTCAGAGAGGACTTTAGCGCTACGGGTATGGCGAGGCGGACTCTCTATCCGGCTCGGAGGAGCGCTATAACAGCGGCAGAAAACTGAAGGAGATAGGAAAAGGAGGAGAAATGGAAGGTGCGTACGCCGTTTGTGCGCGGAGGTTCTCTGCATGGCGAACGCAGCGAACTCGATCGGGACCCCGGGATCGAACTCGCCCGAGCCTCGCCGGAAAGATCTTTTTTCATTTTGAAAAAGCCTCGATTAGCTAAGATTCAACGGGTTTTGCCGATCGATGCTGGGAGAGACTCGAAGGGAGGGCAGGGGGGAGAGGAGGAGGAGAAGGATTTGACCTTGAGTGCCGATGTTGAGATTTTACTATCGGTTTCATTCATGAACTCTACTCAGCTGTTTGTACTACCGCTTTACTATAGCCCCACTGCGGCATAGCGTGGCGCTGCTTACTATATTTCGCTATAGTGCGTGGCGGTTGAAGGTTTCCCTCTACGGTATCTCGCACCGTGGTGACTTTTCGTTTAAACCGTTTGGGCTTTGGGTCATCGTCACTTCGCATCGATGTACCCTAGTCGGTTAAGGAAAAAGAAAAAAAAAAAGTATTTAATTTTAAGGCTAATTTTCTGACGATTTTGCGTGGCTGTGAGGAGAGACTGACGGAGTGAGTCCTTGGAGTCGCGCTCGGCGCTCGCCATGCGGGACTTCCAGTTGCCGGGCAGGCTCGAGAGAGTGAGAGGCCAGGAGAGAAATACGGAGCGCTGGTTAGAGCCGCGGATGTTCGAGACTCGAACGTTACAGCGGACGATTGGACGCTCGGGCGAAAGAGAACGAATACGTGAACGAGAACGCGAGAAAGATTCGTGCTGTATAGATATATACGAGTGCGTGTGTGTTGACTACGTAAGATGCGAGGCTCGAGCAACTCGAGCTGGGGCGTTCTCGCTAAACGACGTGGAAGATGCTGCGAGGATATTTTCAATAATTTTTCCAAATGAATTTCTTGGCAACAATTTTTTTTTTTTTGGCGTTAACGATTATTCGAGAAATAAGTTCGAAAGTAATTTCAACTGACCGGTAGATAATTGACTGGAGCATTGTTTGTCTTACGTCGAGCGAAAGGGTTAAATAAAAAGTGAACAATTTTTTTCGCGTGATTTACCGCTACGCGAAAGTGGTTATTGGGCGAAACGAACGTGAAACGACAAGGTCGAGGTCGGGAATCTCGTAACAGGTAAACCGTACCAGACCGCGAATTAATATTCATCATCTTTTATTCGCATCCACTGCCTTTATCGTACGACTCTCGGTGTAATAACGATAATAATGGCTCGTAAGAAAACAATAGTGCACGTGAATTTTTTACGAGTCCTCGTCAATCCGTCCTGTCCGTCGTTGTATCCACGGGATAATCGTTGCTACGGCCTTTAAACAAGCACAATTGCATACAGTTTTTTTTTTTTACGCGAAATAAATCGTTTCACTCAACTCTCTCCTTCTCTCGTACCGAGCTCCACTCATACTTCAACTGAAACTCGATCTTACAATTTTCGCCTACCTCCCTCCGAGTTCACAGTGCCAAAATTATTTTTTTTTCGTATAGAATAAAGATTCTCATGGAAAAAAAAAAAAAAAAATAAAAATAAAACAAATAAACACTTAGCTATCAGCAATTTTAGCGATTGGAATCGAGATCTCGGTCGCCCGGTGTCTGAATCATTATGCCCACGCAGTGACGCTGTTTCTCGCTACAACAATCGTGTCACGGGCTTTCGCTACAACGTTCCTCTCTCTATTCCTTCGCTCGTCTCTCGTGTACATTTCCATAATCTCAGTCTCTCCAGTCTTATAAAGACCGTCTCAAGATCCATTAAAAAAAAAAAGAAATATATATATATATATATGCGCGTGTGCCAATCCCTCGAAACGTTGGTGAAAACCGTGAACTACGCTACGGTCGTGTATACTATGTATCAAAAGGGGTTGGCATGTGTGTGTCGGTGAGTCTTTACAGCACACCACAGTGGAGTATCAAATTTCAAGGCGCACTGCCGGTCGCCGAGGGGCGAACGGGCATGGACCTTCGAGCGAGAACTTACAAACAGTGTAACGTCGCTCGGTTTCGCTCGGAGGCTCGCATTTTCGTTGTGTTCTCGCTCGTCGTGCCTGTTTGAGAATCACTTTGCCTCCGTTGTCGTGGCAGGTAAGCCCCGACGAATAGCGGACGTACACGAGCGACTGAGAGTTGCATGCGAGTGGTATGTAAAAAATTCAGAGGCAGGTAATGCGGGTCACCCAAGCGAAGAATCGTCTTTCGATTCCGTTTCCCGACCGAAAAACTCACGATATTACTCGAGTCGGTTACAATGAAGATGAATAATAACAATAATAACGGTTAAATTTTTCAAACCTTATTATTATCGCGGCTCGTGTCGATACCGTCACCCGAATGAGAATGAGGCCTCGGCGGTTACGTCACTTACTTCCTGGCGTATCGATTTATGTACAAAGAAACGAGAAAATATTTATTTTTCGCGGAGTCGAACGGGGACAAAAGGCGACGGCGCGGCGAGGGCGAGTCGTTCAGGACCGAGGCAGATTCGTGCCTGCGGACGTGGATGCAGATAAATTTAGGTTGGATTTCACGGCTGGCATAATCCAGCACGGTTATGTAGCAGAGGCACCGGCGAGGGCGAACGATAGTACAAGCTAGTGAGACCGGAAGCTCACCGCGTTCGCATCGATCGGTCGCCGGTCCGGGCAAACGCAACGATATAACCCGGCGTCGCGCGTTGGGGCCTCCCTTCTCGTTACTCCGTGTACCTCGCTCTCTCGCTCGCGGTCTCGCTCTTTCTACGTGGCCGTGCCCCGTGCGAGAGCCAGCCCGAGAATACCCGCTGCCCTCGTACAGTGATACAGCCCTTCGTAGCTTTGTGCGACTCGTTTGAACCCACGCGTGCTCACAGTCGAGCCAGCACGATGTACACAGGTAGGTCGTAACAGAAAATTAAGATGGGGGTAACGAGGGTCAGCCTCCATTTGAAAAATATTCCAGAACTCCGAGGGAGAAATGCTTCGGTACAAAAGTCGATGAGTTTTCTTTTACAATATTCTCTACGATTTTATAGCGCCGAATCCGCGAGCTGCGGTTAACTGATCGGTCAAGTCCGATAATCAATGAATATGTATTTTGTTCAATAGAAAAAAATGCGAATAATGGATAAGTGGTTAAAAATAATAAAATAACGATAATGAGGACTACTCGACGATATTAAGTCGTCATTTTCGCGATTGAGATTAAAGAATCGATAAAGTCTAGCCTCGAATTAGAAGCGCGTGAGTATGCATTTATTTTAAAATAATATACATTTTTCAAAACGGATAAATTATTGAAAATACGATAATAATGTTCGTGGCAATTTTTCGGATCATTGCAGTCGCGTATCGTATCCGTGTTATTCTGTATGTATGTATATACGTATATGTATATGTATATATAGTAAATTGTACGACTCAATGAAAGCGCGCGCGAGCAAGAGAATCGAGATAAGGTGACCTGCATATCGAGAATGCTTCGATCCCCTCTCCGCGCCGACGTCTCGTATAATAATCAACGATGTATACATACCGCCTCTATATCTATACACAGCACTGTGCCTTATCTCGCACCGTATAAACGTACGTGCGTACGCGTGCTAATCGTGTTGAGGCTCGATTCGCTCCTCCGATGTCGGATTACGAGATATCTCGATTAATTCAAAGAAAAAAAAAAAATCAGATATTCATAAAACGTTAATTTAGTCATCGACATTATTACAAGTTTCGTTTTTTTTTTGCCACAAAAATCAATAACTTATGCGTTGCTCGAATCAATGTACAATCAAGGCTCGAGATTTTCTTGCTAACTGTCTCTAATATATTTATTTAGCCGGGAAAAAAAAAAAATCGATAAGTGTTGGAAAAACTGTGGTTGGATATTTTTAATTGGGCAATTTTTTTTTTTTTTTGCATCAGGAGGTAGAATGGCACTGACACAAGTTTCAATATACTCAGTGCCAGCCCACCTTTTCCACGTGTCCCATATATTTTCGTTCTCCCGAAAAATGCTCTTCTATTTTTCACCGAAAATAAACACGTAGCGAAAAAAAAAGGTGTGTTTCAACAGTTACACTGGCGTCGAGTTCGCGACTCATCCGAGCGCAACGATAATAAAAGCCGCGCACAGGCAGGCACGATTCATTCGTTCGCACGCCCGGAGCATAGCCGATAAGACACGATTCGTCGAGTGTGGTGAATATACTGTGTGTGTGTACACACTCACGACTTTGAACGGGGTTCGCGACGTGGTCACACGGTACTGCGCACACACACATTGCATTGTGTAGTTTTACACACCTGTTCTACACGCAGCCACGGGATTTCGTCGAGGTCGCGATTCACGACAAATAGTTTGTTCACTCGGTTCTTCCTCTTTCTAACGGTCGAAACCTTCCTTCCGTCGTGAAAACGAAAATGAAAAGTCAGCTGATTTCGCCCGGTGGAAACATCTTCCAGAAATTAAAGGACGAGAACATTTTATTTTCCAATTAGAATAAAACAGAATCAAAGATTTTCGTCAATTCGAGACGAAAAAAAATTGGACCTCTCCGGAGATAAAATTATCGATGCATCAAATACATTTTTTTTTTTTTTTAATCTGACTTGTGGAATATGAATGAAGATTAAAAAAAAAAAAATACATTGGTAGAGAGTCGAATACAAGAGAATAATCTGGTTGAGAAAGCTCGTTTCCACTGTTTCCTATTCATCATTATTAACGCGAGATATGATTCTCCTTGGCGCACAGCTCACTGGAAAGGTTTTCCGCTAATTAGTATCCCCGCGTAATGCGATCGTTTGCGACGACGACGACGACGACGACGAGGATGCGCGCTCGGGCCATTAGCATAATGGAGAGTTTTATGCGAGAGAGTTCGGAGGCGTGTGTATTGGTACACGCTACGTAAAGGACTGTTGCGTATACTTTACCGTGCACACTGTGCGTGCACGTCCCCTCGCTAGTGCCGCTCTGCGTGCTCGTAACGAATTCTTTCTATTTATCCGGTCAGCGAGTTCCACGATATTTTACCGATGTTCCCTCGTTTTATTTACTTCGACGTAACTAGAGGGGAAACTACGGACAAAAGTCCTCTAGCTTCGGACTAGCTCGTGTTCTGTTTTTCACATTTCTACGAAGACAAATTCTTCAATTTTCCAATATATACGTGCATTCTTCCATGAATTCATTTTGCGAGTATGCAAGTGTGAATGCATGTTTTTTAAATTATTCATGAATTAACTCATAAGAATTGTCTTTAAGTGTACATAATTTTTTTACGTGTCGATTGGCTTTTGAACCACATCGATAATTACAAATTTCGGAAATTTCTGATTGGTATATCGACTGGAACCTTTTTTTGTCATTGTTATCAATTTTTATATAACTCATTCGTTTCTTGTCTAATAATTGGTTTTCTACTTTAGAAAATATTACGCGACTATCAAACTCGCTGCGCTTGAGAATGACGAAGAAAAAAAGCAATGACTTACCGCGATTTCTCGATCCTCCAGCCGGAAGTGGTCAGCAGTCCTACCGGAATCTCCTTGTCCGTACTTATATTTTCCTTTCTCTCGATACGATGCAACAACTTGTTCCTTCAAAAAAACTGCACTCGGTCCGAACACCAATTATACAGACCAAATATACGTTTATCCTTCGACTGATATAATATTTAATTCTTCCTTTATCTTCGAAGCGACATCTTTTAAATTCACTGTTTTTAAATCACGTTCATCAATTTATTATTATTATTATCATTATCATTATTATTATTATTATTATTTATGGTCGTCGAAGTATATTTCCGCACTCGTAGTGAATTATTCCTCTGGGACTTCCCGCTTTGGCTCCGCACCTGTTTTATAGAAAAACAAAAGAAAACACACAAACATACATGACTTTAAAATTTTCCATTTTTCTCTCCACTTAATTATAATTACGATCTATCTTTTTGAAATATATTTTTTACGTTGTCTCGTAAAATCTCAACCGAACATCATCGGATGTATATCATTGAAACTTATTTTTCCGGATATTTTTATAACCGCGAAGAATGTTCCCGTTTTGCCGGGTAAGCGCGAGCGCCGGTAGGAGAGGCTTGGATTTAAGTGGGCATTCGCGATGCTTTCTGTCTCCGACTGCCGGGAGAGTGCACGATAGGATGGGACATAGCGCAGAGGCAGCAATAAGCGTCGTCGTCGCCATCGTCGTGGTGCTGCCTGCCGGCGTTGCCACCGCGCTCGCCGCGTGAATTTACACTCGCTTCTCTTTCTCACAGTGGCTTTATCCGGGCAGTTTCTCTCTCTTTCTCCCCCCCCCCTCTCTCTCTCTCTCTATCTATCTCTCTCTCTCTCTATCTCGGGGAACTACGCTCGCCCCGTAGGATCGATACGCACGTCGACGATTATTTCGGGAGCACGCCAGAGCACGTACCGCGAGTGAGATGGATGGATAGATGTGGAGACAGAGACCGAAAACTTCTATACAACGTCGACGATGGATGGGAGAAGGGGGGAGATCCTTGCCGTAAGCTGGGGGTAATGCGGCTCGCCCTAAGGGGTGGAAGGGGCAGATTCGAATACTAGTGATGAAATGATCGTTACGAAGGCTATGAGAGTCATAACAAAACGCCGTAATTATCGTTTTTTTATTGTACCACATTTAATTTAAAAAAAAAAAAAAAACGTTTAA
The DNA here is from genome assembly GCA_963978505.1 of Listrodromus nycthemerus. Classification (NCBI taxonomy): domain Eukaryota; kingdom Metazoa; phylum Arthropoda; class Insecta; order Hymenoptera; family Ichneumonidae; genus Listrodromus; species Listrodromus nycthemerus. Next base: position 5,238,627 of record OZ021687.1, read on the forward strand.
TCTTTTTTGGGGATTCATTACGATTGAAGGATTTACCAGGAACTTGAAAACTTGAGTGGGACGCTTCGAAGAACGATAGTTGACGGGAATGGAAACAGGGATGAGCTTTGAACGGGAGATTCGGTCGGTAGCGCCGACTTTCGAGGACAATTTGAATATTTCGAAGCTGCGGTGGCCTTGAGAGGAAATGTTTTTTTTTTTTTTTATTCGGAAACTCAAAACATATTTTCACACCCGCTTCTCTGACGTTGGTTCGACCCGACTCGGAATGAATATTTATTGGCTTGTTTGTAGCGAAATCGATATGACACGAAGGCAGATACATAACTGCAAAGCCGCCGAACGATAGGTCAATAGTTTGCGAATTAAAGCGTCGAGAATCCAAAAGGTCTATCTAAAAAAAAAAAATAATAAATATTCCATCCTAGAGTCTGTATCTCAAAATCAATTCGACGAATTATCACAGAATTTTTATAAATATAATATTTTTTATGACTTTGCCCAATCATAAAAAAAAAGGTAATAAATTATTACCGGAAGAATTGTACGCATTACTTTTCATCGCTCGGATCGTCCGATTCTCATGGGCTGTTAAGTTTACAGCGATACTCTGGAATACAAAAGCCATCTAAACTACAAAAGAAAAAACTCCATTTTTCCACCGACTCAAGGAGGATCGTATCTCGAAAACGACTCAACGAGTTATCAAAAAAATTATTACAGGATATTCCTCGGACCCGTAAAGTGCCCGAGGAATTTTCACGTAGAAGAAAAAAACTCCTCGGAGATGATAAATAAATGGCGGAGGAAGCGTATGAATTTTTGTTGATCGCTCTCGGATGGGTCGATTCTGCGAGTCGGGCGCTGTTAACAGCAACTACGTGAGTTCGTTGCGATGCGGAGTGTCGTGCAGCGTCGACGGAGATAGAACGACGGCCGGGCAAGGGGGAGAGAACCGAGGGAAGCCGACAACGCGACGCAAGGAACGACAACGACGCCTCGGCGTTGCCCGGCAGAGGCTTCTCTCCGTCTCGTTTGCGATCTCGCTCGCTCGCTCGCTATCGAAACACACGCCGTGTCGGGGAGTCGACCGAGAGGAGAGAGACGCCTCGAGAGCGAAAAGCAACCGAGGCGTGGAGAAGCGAGAGAACGAAGCAGCATCGAGCGTAGTTTTTCGGTGAACTGGCCTCGGCTCTCTCGCACCGCTGCTGCCCCGCTGCCGTCGCACGCTACAGTCGGAGGGATCGATATCTATCGAGGCGAAGCCGCCGCGGCGTTCGCCAGAACGCGACCGCTCTGTTCCGACTCTCGTGTGGAGGTGCCTCACTCTCGGCCCTGTCCTCGAAACTCCATGGAACGAAACGAGTTTTACGAACTCGAAGCGAACGACGAGATGCGAAGGGAGAGACGAGAGCGGGATGAAGGACTGCCCCGTCCTGAATTGCGATCTCGAAAAGAAATCTTTGTATCAACCGGTAGTCTGCGCTACGTTCGGACTTTGTGCCGACGGAAATTCACTCGATTTTCACCCCGAAAATTACCTTTCCGGACGGTACATCAGAGTTTTGGGACTTAGTCGACTCTTTGGGGGACAACGTAGTGGCTCAATTTTGTCGATGGTAAACTTTTATCGTGTGCTTCGGCATATTTTTCATTACTCATTTTACTTTGGTTCGGTAAAATCCATGTGTCGTTGGGTTGTCGTGTTTTTAATTTTTTTTTTTTTTTAGTTGGTTGTGCGAACCGTTGCAAAATTTCCACGACTCTTTCGATCGGTCGATTTCCGTGTTTGAGAATTTTAGCAAATTTTTTGTCCTGACGATTTCAACGCTACGCAACTTTATGTTTGTTTCATAAAATTGTCCACGGACAGGTTGCACTCGGCGTGATTGAAATTTCCAACGAATTACTAAACTTTTACCATTAATATGTCTTGTTCTTTTTCATTGCATTCCAATGAGTAGCTAATTCAACCGGGTAGTGCCATGAATCTCATATTCCAATCGCATTAATTATCAAGCGTTATTGCGATAGTTTTTTCTCTTACAAAGCTGCGTCAATAATTAAAGGTCAATGAATGATTGCTGTTTAAATCTATTTTTCCAATAGTCTTTGAATCCGAGTGAATTTAATGCATGTATTCTTTGATGGCCTTAAACTCGGTGTGAAACGAATGTGTTATTTAATTTTCACAGCAAAGACGGTAATGAATGTTTTATACGAATTACCAATCATTAACCACGCTGTTATGCATCCGTCTCTTTCGGCTGAGCGACTATCGTATACACAGTATTATTTAAACGAGGGTGGAGGAGTGGGAGGGAAAGAAAAACATTTATTTAATCGCTGTCGCTGCTACACTCACCGGCGATTATCAACGGGGCTCGGGAACGAGGTTTTGTATCGATCATATCTCACTCCTCGTCGCTATAACTCGACGGAGGATTCAACGAACCGTCAGTTTAATCGGTTATATAGTACTATACCGCTACACGTGCCGTCGGGTTTGGCTCGACACGATAGCACACCCGGGCACTCACACTATTCCGGTATTATCGAAATATTAATAGCGCACTTCTCTCTCGTGACGTTAATTAGAAAGATCTGTGAATAACGAAACTTTGCCTCGGCTAAATCATTTGATAATAACAATTATTCAGACACGAATTTTAAATAATTTCAGAACGCCAAAAAAAAATTTATACATCGGCGCGCTTTGATTTCTTTAAATTTTTATTTTCCATGACTCATCGATAGTAACGAGAATAATTTTTCAACGCCCGCACGACAAGTGGCATCAATTGAGATCGCGCAACGAGTGAACGTGCCATCTCGATTAACATGATATCAATAATGCCGGAAATATGAATCTCAAAAATGTTGAGAATTCGAATAATCGATTGAAATTTAAATATAAATATATTATTTTAATTCGTCGTTAAATTCGATCGTTTTTCGTTTGTACTGCGAATTATCGTCGGCGCCCTTTCACGACAATTATCGTTACTAACACGAGGATAATTTTTGGTCGTTGGTACGGACTTGGAATGATAACAATCGAGGATCGCTCAACAGCTAAAACGTATAATCTCGGAGGTTTCTAAAGTAGGGAGCCGTGATCGCAGTGGTTTCCCCGGCCATTCCGACAACCGAGCGAGAGACTGCGGCGCAGCGGGGAGGAGGATGTAAAGCCGCACCAGCCAGAGCGGTGTTGCTGCCGCCTGCTGCCTTCCGTCCTTCTCTCTCGCTGCCGCAGCAGGCCCGGTACTCGCTCTAGCCGTGCCTGCTGCGCGTCCGCCATGTCTGTCGTCTTCGCGATTAGTCACACCGTAGTGACCCGCGGCATCGTCGCGCACAAGAGAAAATCATCGATTTCACAACGCGGATCTTTTATCGACAAATGTTATCATTAAAAAAAACTCTGCTTTGCCGAGTACGCATAATAGTCTGGAACGAACATTCTTAGTCCCGAGATAAGAAATTGAGACCGAAGTTAGGATCGAGTTTGAGCGAAATGAAATCAATTATAAAAGACGATTGAATGTCGATGCGAAATTATGCTCGAAATTGCGATGAAATTTTTTAGAGATTCATTCGGGACAATGTTACTCGAGGAGTTTGATATTTATGTTCTCTATAGTTCACGAGTCGAGATGGAAAAGTGTTTAATTTCGACTGGCGCGGCCGGAAGTGCCACGATCGAGCCCTACGCGAACACGTCCGTTTACTTTCACCGTTTACGACTCCGTTAATTCAGCTGTCGTAAAGGCATCGATGAGAGACCTTTTAACGACCGGCCTTAAATCACTTTTTCTCAATACTCTACAATTATCGTTACCTTTAACTAGCGAATTGGCATTGCCGTGGACAACCGTCACGAACTTTTCCGTATCGAATGCAAATTTATTTATCAATCGCCGGCCCAGTTCCAATGCGGATTTTTTTTATTCCCTAAAAGCGCAAGCGAAGCTCGTATTTTATGGGAATTTCGAGCCCTCGCGTATGACCGGGTCAATTCAATCGCATCAATCATCTCTCGCTCAAAAAAAAAATGTATTTTTTTTGTTCTTTTCGAGGACATCATAAAATCGAGATAAATTCCAAACCTTTTTTTTTTTTATAGCTAGAACTTGTTTATTAACGATCGACGAATGCAGCACGTTGAGTGAGAGAAGGAAGCGAGAAATATGAAACAAAACGTTAATGCACTCGGCAACATTATAATATCGGTCTCGTACGAAGCGAGACTGCGACTGGTTTCATTCTTTCCTGGGGACTGTTCGCTGTGCACGCACCGCGTGTTACATGTAAAACACAGATACACACAAGTGTATGTGTATGATAGACAGTGGAGAACACATCGTCACGGAATATCGTCCGACAAAGGAACCGTACGAGGCCCCGACTGCGAGGGGGATACCCGGTCATGCACGAACGATGCCGAACGAGCCACGAGCTCTTCTCTCCTTCGAGCTTAGATATATAAATGGAGAAACGGACAGGCCAACCGACGACGTACGTTCCGTGCATTCGTAGCAATTTTAACCGAACGCTAAGCTTTCCCTGGAGACGAAAAAAACGGCGACCAAAAAAAAAAAAAAAATCCAGAAATTTCAATTCCTTTATTATTTAAAATGTCTTTCGCGACCGTTAACGCCAAATTTCGCTACTAAAAACTCAATGAATCCAACTTTACCAGAAAATCATAGAATAAATCTGAAGAGACAAGAATAAGAAAAACCAAAAAAAATCCATAAATTATAATCAAACTTTTTTGTCATTACGCGAATCTCTCGAATGATCGTTGGCCCAAAGTTTCGTTATAAAAAATGATAATTCAAGCATCTTTGAAAACTCGAGCATGAGTCTCCTCAACGTGAATCGTTATTATCGTTTTCGACAATAATTCGTTCCTCCCTCCTCCTCTTCTATCATTCGTGCCGCGAATTATTATTTGGCTTAGAATTTCGCGCTCGGAGAGTGAAACAAATTGTTTTCGAACGAGGTTCAACCGTTGCGCAATTTTCCATCGCGGAGCTCGTGGACGCGAACGTCTCGTAAGAATCCAACTTCGAGGTTATGTCGGAGAGCGTGAGAGAGAAAGAGAGACGAGAGATTGAGGTCGTTAACGGTAAACGTCGGACGTTTATCCTCGCGAAATCGTGCACGCGTACGACTCGCGCACATACTCGCGATTACAATCGGACCGATGCGCGCGCACACACAACAGCCACGAACGGAACGAACGCCGCGACCGACGCACACTTGCGTTCAGTCGATAGCGTATTAAAGAAGAAGAAAAAAACGAAAAAAAAAAAAACGCGTGCAGCACACCGAGGCTTATTCTCGGGTATCTTCGAGCACCGACATTTCCACGGTATTAGTCCTGGTAATCGTTCGAGGCATTCGTCGCGCAAACTTTAACAAAACGACGCGACGTTTGCCAGAGACTCGACTCATCTTACCTAACCGACAAACGACGCGTCGTACGCTGTGCCGCGCCGTGCCCCGCTCGCTTTATTAACTCGTGTCGCACCGAGCTTCGCCAATGTTCCCAGAAATAAAATCCATCGCGTCGAAAACATCGGACGAAAGCACCGTTGCGACGAAAAAAAAGGCAAACACCCGATCGACCGTAAACATTCACCCCGACCTCTCGCTTTTCATTGTCCAAACGAAAGCTTCCAAGATGCAAAACAAAGAAAAAAAAATTCGTTCCATAGAAGTTATCCATCGAGTATAAACACAGCCCGAATCTCGGCTTTGTCGCAAATGCATAACCTCAAAAAGCTTCCATCTTTGTGTCTACCTAAATCCCCAATGTCAACAAAGAAACCGTGGCGCGTTTCGATTTTCCCATCGTCGATCGCGCACTCACCCGAAATGGCGTCGACATACTCTCACTCGACGCGATCTCGTCGTTGCAAAAAAAAGTCGAAAAAAAAAAAAAAAAAACTAATAAAGTATGATAATAAATACCTTTGCTCGTCGGTCGAATGTTTTCTCGCGTATCGGTGCTCTCGTCCGCTTCCTCCTTTTCACTCCACAAACTCAAACTCACTCGTATTTCGTGTCCGTAGAGCGGTCGAGCTCTCGGACTGACGGTGCACACACATACACACACACACACGTACCACAGAGCAGAAACAGTCGAGGGAGATGGACAGAGAAAGAGAGAGACTACGCCACTCGCGTTCTCTCTAACACCGTTGGGACGCCGCGCAGGTATAAAGATCAAAGGGGAAGAGAGACGCGCGAGGGGGTTAGAGAGCGGGGGGGAGGGAGGTGGGCTGGTACATCCATATATCCCGGAGAGCCGAAGAGACGCAACGCTCTCTCGGCCGGTGTGGAAGGCGCTGCGAGGCCCCGACGATTGACCGCGACCGAATATCCTCTCTCTCTGTCCCGGCACCTTAACCGATGCTCGACCCCTCGACGAGGATCCGAAGCCCGAACGGCTCACTGCGAAAACGAACGGCGAGCCGGCAAGATTCACCTTTTCAAAAATTTTCCTCTATCGTCGGATGAATGACACCGAAAACGAAGAAAAAAAAAAAAAAAAAAGAGAGAGAGAAAAAACAATGGATTTCCGGTCAACCGGAAAATCGCGTCTCACCAATCACCACAAACTTCGTTCGCTTTTTTTCTGCATCGCGGGTGACGTTCAACTGTCGGCGGTTTTATAGTTATCGGTTTTTTTCTTTTCTTCTATTACTTTTTTTTAACGGATATTACATTGTACGAACAGTGAACGATGCGAATACAACAGTCGATAGGCGCGAACAGCAATGGTTATTATTATATATGTACACACATACGCACACACACGAAATGAGAGACGATGAAAATAAAGATACCCGCGAAGCTTGCACACGAGCGGTGGGAGTCACCGCGCTCGTATTTCACGCGAGAACGAGAAGAGGGACGCAAGAGAAAAGAACAGAAAAAAAACTCAATCACCGACACTGGAGCTTATCCGGGATTTCACAAGCGTCTCGCGTCTTCACTGGTATTACTCGCGTATTGTTTCTCTTTAAGTTTAATCGCGGCTTTCTTCGTTCGTTATTTTTCTTGTGTTTCGTGTTTATATACGTTTTGTAAATTTTATTTCCGTTCGTCCTAACAATCGTACTGTTTGTTAAGCGTTCGTTCGCGGAAAGAATTCGCGTACACGTCCGTGTGTCGCGGGCGCCAATGGCGGAATAACCGGTGGCGCCGTGATGAGCGACGGTGGCGCCGCACGCTCGCTGCACAGTCGTCCGATCGAGCGTCGTTGTGTGCGAGTCGCGTTAGCGAGATATCGTCGTGTCTCGCTCGCCCGGCGGGCAGGCTCGCGCGTCGATGTACAGCCGGCAAAAACACCAATACTACCGAGGTGTTGGACGAGTTTCGGTTGATCGCGAGTGTGTGCGGGCTCGGACTACGCTCGGGTGTACGTAAGAGAACGCGGTAGCGAAGCAGCGACGCGCACCCACCGCGCATACGAACGTGCATAATGGATATTTACACCAACGGACCACCTGGCTCCTACGAAAGCGCTCGCGCAGAGACTCTAGCTGTGCTTCGGCTGCCGCTGCTTGCTTGCTTCTCTGTCCAACGATGTTCCTCTACCGCTGCTGATGCGAGCCGAACTACCTAACGGGTGTCCGAACGATTTCGCTTTCTCGCCTCGACCTTGCACTGAGAGAAGCGCGAGAGAGAAAGAGGGGCCGGGCGGAGGGGAGGGGGACTCGTCGGTTATGAGAGTTCGTGGCGCTTCGGTATAGTTCGGATAAACGAGCGTCAGGCTAAGTTCGAGTACACAATGTTTTCAGTGAGATGGACGCTTTTCGCAACAGTATTATAATCGAAAGTGCTCGATCGCTGCCTCGTGCAAGGTGAATGGAGTTCATTGTTCGACAACCGGAAATCGTTTACGCAGTTTTGAGGTTAGTCTTTTTGTTTTAAGTTTTTTTTCAATCGAGAATATCGGAGGCTTTGGCTTCGAGATTTCGAATTCTTGGGATTGATGCTGTTTGGTGATTGATTTCGCTAAGGCGCTTTGGCGCGCGTTTTACTTTTGCTAATTTGTAACCGTCGGAATGTGCCGAAAAAGTTTTCGTTTGAAAGCATCACGGAGCTGTGTAGAGCTCGATTGGTTCGATGGAGGACAAAAGAAATTCAATCGTGGACATCCATATCGTTGTTACAGCGAGACACAGAACGAACGGTTTTCGCTCGGGAAAAAGTTTCCTGTGCTTGAAGGCTTAAAAATGAATAAAAAAAATTTGTCGTTATCGTCGACGTAGCACGAATAAGTTTTTAACAGTGAAACGTCTACTTACGAGCAAGCGTCGGAAACCATATTTTTCTCAAATGAAAAGTGTTCCGCTCGACGCTGTACCGTTTATTCGCGAGGACGAAATTAACGGACAAATTACGGCGCTCGTCTCGTTGCTGCGCGTCACTGAGCAGCCTCGATCGCCTCCGTATTTTTCAACTCCCCAGCGCGATTCTGAGAGAACCGGTCGACGAATTTCGTTAACCGAGGTCTCATTTTCTTCGTAACATCGAACCGCGTCTTTCGAGCAGATTTTTTTTTAAAATCCGCACCAGTTTGTAACAACTACGACTCTTTGATTAATTTTTCACTTCACATTTCGTAAATTCAGTTACATCGATCGATAAATCCGCCATTACGGGCGGAACAAAAGACTTCTCATACCAACCGACGTTTCTTCTTCGCAAAATCAAACCTCCGACACAGTTCCCTCGACACCGCCACCGAAACTTCAAACCCGATAAACACATTTCCAATCTAATTTTGACTAAAAAAAAAAAATCATCGTAGCCGTTCAAACATTGATTTTTTTTTTATCGCATGTTTACACTCGTGATGCATTCTACGATAACAACGTTCGAACTTTGTCAAGTTTGACCTGTTCCCCCTCCGGCCCTCGGCGTCTCATCGCAACTCGCAAAGCAATATTATCATCGCGACGGAGCATTACCATCGATTCTTCGTAATTTTCTGGTACACGATCGCCAACTGGTACATCGACCTTCCATTATACAAAAACATATACATATATACAGAGCCATATAACACCAGTGAAACTAGTCGAGGGTGGATTTAACTCCCCTGCCTCTCCTTCGATTTCCCTGTTAATACACGTTCTCGTCGGTACCCACGCTAACCTCTCATACACAGAGTCGAGAGAGCTATAACAGAGCGGAGAGAGAGTAGTAGCATAAACGCGTCAGGGCACCGGAGATCGATGCCGCATGGTGCTATAGGATAGAACTCCGCTCCCTCTCCGAGGCAGTGGGTCACTGGACTTTTCCACTCTCGTACCGTATGAATCGTGTTATAAAAAAAAAAAAAAAAAGATAAATTCATAAATTTAGCTCATAAGCATTATTTCATCGAATTGTTTTCTTCTGTTCCTCTTCCATCGAGAGTTCCATCTCTCGTATATGTATGTATATATATATATATATCTCCCGTATGGTTTTCTCATCGGCTCGTTGGCCGTGCGCTGAATAAAAACGAGCGGCCTGGCCGTTTCTTTTCCTCGACGAAGCGTTCTCGCCGTGTCGAGAGTGCAACCCGCGCGCATATACACGGCGCTCGTTCGTTCCCTCGATCTCTCGAAGAGAGAACGAAGCCAGCGGAGCAGCTCGAGGAACGCAACGACGACGATTTACAATGGATGCCGCGTTACCTGCCGTTGCTGTTGCTCGCTGCCGCCGCCGCCGCCGCTGCCGCTGCTGCTGCTGCTGCTGCTGCTGCTGCTGCGTGTGCGCGAGCGGCAAGAAGAGAGGGAGCGAGATGGACTGAGTGTCCGTCGATGAGAGACGGATAAAGACGGGAAGAGATGTATAACCGAACGAGGAACGAAGGGAGGCAAAGGCGACGCGGTCGCAGTAGGAGAGCGGGCGGGCGAAGCGACCGGTACGAGGGGGACGGAACGCGCACGGGAGAAGCGTCGACGATGTCGATGGCGCGAACGGCCGAGAGAGATGTATGTATGTGTGTGTGTGTGTGTGTGTGTGTGTGTGTGTGTGTGTGTGTGTGTGTGTGTGTGTGTGTGTGTGTGTGTGTGCGAGTGAGTGTGGATAGGATATATAATACGTACGATAGCGGGGTGTGCAGGGACGGAGAGAGATTATAGGAGTGGAACGTTGCAAAGCCGTACCGGGCTTTCGATTCCGTCGATACGAATCATCACCAAATTGAAGTTTTTTTCGTTTCTTCTTGGTACGAGTCTTGACGGGGTTTTCACGAGGATGGTGGATGGGCGGAGGGGAATTTTATTTAATGGGGAATATTTTTGAATCGCGATGCGTTCTAGATGAGTTTGGGTTAATAAGGTGGCCGCTGATTATTGATTACATTGGCGGGGAATTTTAGAGGTCTCCGCGTACATTTTTCAAGGCTTGAGGAAATTATTGCGCACGGATATCGGTTGGTGTCGGCGGGCAACGATGGAGAGAGATTATAGAAGGTTTTCGATACGAATCATCGCCACGTTGAAGCTTGTTTCGTGGCTTCTTCGTACGAGTTTTAAGGGGGTTTTAGGCGTGGGGAAATTTGTTGTTTTTCTTTTTACAAACGTTTTCGGGCTTGTGTCTATTGGGCTGGCAGTAATTGGGATGGGATTTTGTCAATATATTTTTTATTCAAAGACCGCATGTCAATGGTTTGGCTGGGCACAGATCGGCGTTTCAATTGCTCCGCGATCGAGCCCGAACATATGTTTTCCCGGAAATTGTCGACCAACGAATTTGGCACTTAGGCGAACCATCTTATATTGTCGCACCGATCCGATTTTAATGACTGAAAGTTCATTTTTCTTGGTAATTTTTTTTTATGACGAAATTTTTTTTATCAAATTTACTCGACTCCTCCCGTCGAAGGAGAATGGGCCGGTAAAGCCGGATAGCAAAGAGTGTAACCAGGAACAGCGGCCCGACGCCATTCATGAAATAATCATAAGTCGTGAATGGCAGCGGTGTACGCTCCCTCGACTGTTACAACGAGCGTTGGCTTTTGCACTTTGCTGTACACTGTACAAGCCAACTCTCCACCTCGAAATACGGTTACAACGGTGTTTCACTACTCTCCGTTATACCTTTTTCGCTTTTACGCTCACTTCGACTATAAACTTCGTTTATTACGATGCAACTATTAAACTCTTTGTGACGAATCGATGACGCAGTGGATTCGGTAAACGGCGAGACAAATAACCCAACGATTAATTATGAAACGCTCCGTTGTTATTATCCCGTACAAATGAATCCATAAAATGATTATTTTCATCGATAGATTTTTTTTCTGTAAGTCTTCCGATATTCAAAAAATTCTAACGTTATATTTGAAACAAATTTAATTCAATTAATGCATTTTTTTAACTCAACGATTAATAATCGAAAACTCACTTGTCATTTCTCTTCTCAAAATAACCCAATAAAATAATTCTTTCGCCGATATTTTTTCATCGAACATACTAAAACTACCAGCGATATTCGCCTAGTTTTAAAACCGTTACGGTTGAAAACAGACGTATTATCATATTCACAAAAAAAAAAAAATTACATCAAATCAATGAATTCTTCGTAATTTTCTCTGTGAAAATAATCTGATAGATACATTATTTCAATCGATCGACAATGTCACCCATCTTACACACAAAACACAAATCGTGAATTTCTCAGCCGCCAAGGTCTAAATAGTCCCATTATCATATTTACAAATCGAAATGGATTAATGCATTTTTAAAGGTTCCTCGATACTCTCGTGTATCGGAACGATTGTACAAATGGCAAGTCCGTGGCTGCCGCATGCGTGCGTTAGTTGATTCGTCGGTGCTTCGGGAGCGTCGGCGGAGGTTTCTCATCCGCCGAGGGACGACTCTAACCGGAGTGAAGGGACGCGAGGAGGAGGAACAAAAAAAAAAGAAAAACAAGCGACGACGACGAGAAAACAGAGACAGAGGAGTCGCTCGAACGCGTAGCTCGCGAGCGTCGGGCGCGCGCGCAGCCGAAGAAAGGCGAAAGAGATAGAGTCGGAGTGGAAAAAAAAAAATGAAATAACAGAAAAGAGTATACCGTCGGAGGTTTGCCGGAGGCCGCGGCGATGGCGTGGAAGATCGGCGGGAGGACGGAGCGAGAAGGAAGGAACGAGATATATATCGTAACGTCGTTGTCCGAGAGTGGATACGCGATACAACTAGCGCTCGGCGAGAGAAACTCCATTCTCGTTTCCATAAGCGAACATTTTTCGCATCCGGAAATTGATTTTATCTCGAGACGAGAATATTCGGCTTATCGGGACAGTCTCAACAAAGAATTATCAGATCATCGTCCACAAACGTGTTTTACACAGTCCATGATACGAAGAAACATTTTCCTCGTTTCTGGACGTTTGTCTATCCGTCCGTCCAGAAAATTAACTATTCGAATAGACCTCGAATGGCAGAGAAATACTCCGGCAGGGACTGCGACATCGAATTGCTTGTGCGGTAGATTTCGAATTAATTGATCTGTCGTTTTCAGTAAAATAGTTTATTTTAAATATTTTAAAAAAATATCATGAAGCAAATGACATAATTATCATTTAGACTGAAATGATGAGTGTGAGAAGCTTAAAAGGGTTACGTGTTAGGTGATTTCATAGCTATTTTTTTTTTTGATATTGATAGACTTTCGGAATATAAATAAACAAAGAGTATCCGTTAAATAAATCGCCGAGTCACCGTTCGCGAGCGGCGCGGCCTTTCTCTTTTGACGATTCTCTTCCGACGGAAGGTATTATCGATCAATTAACAAATCTCGTATCGCAATCGATCGAGAGTCGCTTCTCAATTAGGATTTACGTCGTCATTTCCTCTTCCGGTTATCGGGATGCCTACGTCATCAATCCCACTGTCCGGCAATCTATCTCGGCACGAGCCATTGCATCGGCGGATGCAATTCTACTCGGCGCCGAAGAGCCAAGCCGCTGGCAGTTTGCAATCTTACTAACGCTGAATTACTTTGTGCGATTACGGGCGCCATCCACCGACTATATTATATTCCGCAGAATCCAATTATGCGACCTATGTAATTGCAACATCGTAGATTAAATTGCCGACAAAGTTTTATAAAAAAAAAAAAATTATTATAAATCAACATTAAATTTTTTTTTCTTATCCTAGTAAATTTTTTCATTAAAAAAAAAAACGGAATGACTGGCGTCTCCTCTATTTATTATACATTCGTCGCTCATAGATTAAACGATTACAAATTAATCTCCAATTTTTTCCTCCAACTTTTCGCCGTAATCCGAACAAAGACAAGCCGCTTACGCGCGCAGTACTTCACTGTATCGTATTCCACAGAAGCTTTAACGGTGTACCTTACATAATTACAACATCGCAGAACAATTTACCGACGCAGCTTTATATATTTTTAAAGTCATTCCAGGTCACCGTTTATTTTTTTTTTCATCTTAATAAAATTATCCTTAATAAAATTATCCAAGCTATTCACTTGATCGATTATATATATATATTAAAAATTTTATAGTAATAACTGGCATCTCTTAAGATTCAATCTCAAAGTCCCAAACAACTCGAGAAGCTGCCGACAAAAACCCGGCCCGCTACGGCTTTAAGTTGAACGATTATAAATTAACCTCCATTCACCGTTTGTTCCGCAAACTCTTCGCCGTAACCCGAACAAAAACGAGCTCGCTGTGGAATACAATACTCCGCTATATTATATTCTACAGAGGCTTTAACAGTGGCGGCTGCGTAATTACAACATCGCAATCCAAATTACCCACAGAGTTAACAAAAAAAATGATGACAAATCGTTTATTCATTTTTTGATCTCAAAATAAATGATCTTAAAGATGAATATACTAGATACACGTATAGTAATTCATCCGACTATCCATATATTATTACAGTTCATTGTGTCGGTAACACATCTATTAAATGAAAAATCAATCGTAATAATGATTCGCATCTCCTTGAATAAATTCAGAGTCCCAAACAATCAGGGAATTTCTCCGCATCCAGCAGAATCCCGATCGCTCGTTGCAACGATAAATTAAACGATTATAAATGAATCTCTATATTATCCGTTTTTTCGGCAAACTGTTCGCCGCGAGCCGAACAAAAACGAGCTCGCGCGTACGATCCCTCGGGGTGGATCTTCGAGCTGTCGCAGCAGTCCTCTCTCGGGTCCGGGAGGCCCGGCCAGCATCGGCCGAGCCATCGCCGCCGAGAGCCCAGAGCGAGAGACTCGGCGTACAGCGGAGAAGGAAATAGAAAAATAAAGGCCGTGCGAGGGAGCGAGACGACGCGAGCTCTCCCCTCGGTCGCCCTTTCTACAACCGAACGAACGAGAACGATCGCGACAGAGAGCGAAAAAGAGAGGCTTGCCGGCGTGCGATGCGCGCCGCGTAGCGCGCAACGAGTAAAATTTCACCAGCGTGCGCTGCCGAGAGAAGCCTCTCTCTACTTCCCTCGCGCGCGCGACACCGAACCGCCGGGACCTCGCTGGCTCTCTCGCTCGTCCTCGGTTCTTGTCTTCTCGCATCGCCGTATGACCCGACGGAGATCGAACGAGAGAGAGAGAGAGAGAGAGATAAATTCACGGGACGCGGCTGCCGGTGGAGGGTGGAGGGAGGAGGAAGAGAACGATGACGAAGAAAACGAGACTGAAACGAGGGCCGGACGAGGACGAGGGACGGAAGGCGGGAGTCCGAGAGAGGAGAACAGGAAAGGAAACGACGACGAGCCGGCAAGCCTCGAAACGCCTCGCTGGCTCGATGTAGGAACTCTATGTGCAGCGGCGAGAATGAATATCCAACGATCGTTGCGGATGATTCGGAATTATGAGGAGTGTGATGGTTGGCGCGGAGATTACGAGTTTGGGGGACGTAGGGAAAGAGGGTTGGGACAGGCCTAAGGCCGATGGCTTTGAAAGGTTTAACTTATCGATGGAAAAAAAATTCGGGAATTTGAGAAATATTTTTTTGATAATAAAAGTATCTAGTAAAAATTTGTTTGCAATTAAAAAAAAAAGAAACGGTTTCGTTGATGAACAAGATGATGAAGAAATAAAAAGTGTGGAAATTCGTTGAGGATTTTTTTGTTGTTAAAAGCTCGAAATGTTTTCACCATGTTGCAAAAACGAGAATTGTATATAATTGCGATTGTAGAAATGGAACAAAAAACGTATGGCATGATTTTCTTCAATGTGCCGAGGGAAAAAAAGCGATGACAAAGAGGGATCGTATTAAATTCGCGCGTTATTCAATTTTTACAATTCTAATTTTTACCTCGTTAATTGCACGGTGAATTAATTCTCTATATATCACTCGTCGGAACAGGCTTTTTATCCGTTAAAAAAAAAAAAACAATCGCGACACCTGCATGCAATATAATTTTTTTTCCACGACTCTGCAAAATTGCAGAATCACGTGCGTCAATAATCTCTGTTATCCCGCGCACCGAGTGCACTTTAGAAGTAAAGATGCACAAACTATGACCCGGAAAAAACAATTGAATTTTTTCTAATTAAATAGATAAAGAAAAAAAAACTTAATACGTTTCCAAGTCCCTAGACGGACAGTCATATATATATAAACCAAGTTCTCTGCTGTACGCCCATAAACCAGTAATATTTAAACCTATCCTTGAGTTCAGCCGAATCCGTGTGTTTTTATATATTTTCGTCCGGAACACACGAGCGGTGTTACGTACTACGGTATCGGTGCCTTTCGAGAGAAGCACTATAGTTTTCTTATTCGCAGCCATACGCTTTGTTGGTCACCGTCGTCATCACGCCATGTCATACAAGCTCGTCCCTCGCACCTGCACCGTTTCCCATCCAAAGTGTGCGTGAGCGAGCGTTTCAAGCGTAAATCTATAACGTTACGTAGGTACAGTATAGAAGCGTAATGTACGCGCGAGCTACGAGCGGCGAATGTGTGGGTAATGTACGCACATTAGTGTGCACGCATTGTGTATGTACAGACGTACGTATACGGGAGCGCGAGGCCGGGGACGAGCGATTCGCACGCAAGGCCTCCTTCCTCAAATCCCCTCTGTCCGCCCCTCGCGTTCTCCTCGTACTCTCCCGTAACCAGCTCGAGAATCGAAGATGTCCGTGCTGAATATCACGCGAGATGGAAACCCGTGCGCTCTGCCCGCCAATAGCCACGACACGACGCTCTCCGGCTGCACGACATCGTCGGGGATTCGACGCGACGAATATGTGCAAAGTAGATCGTTAAAAGTTATTAGCTTTGCGTGCCCGACTCTGAGAAACTTTACGAGACGAAAAGCCGAAAATAATAAGAGAAACGGGCTGGTCGAACTGCGCCGAGAGATTACATATATTTTTTAAGTAATGTGCATGACGGAAAAGGGTTTACGGAGTTTACGAATATTTCTCGTTCGGAAAGGCCAACAATCTTTTTCTCTTTTTTTTTCTTCGATGTTGGCATCGTTTTTTTCCGTACAATAATGGTTACTTGATGACCGCAATTTCAGAAATTGCTATAAAATAAAAAATCGTGTTTTACACTTTGGATTCAGCGGAGAAACATGGAAAGCTAATTATGAAATGTAATTTTAAAAAAATCGGGTTTCTCGATGTTTCAGACTATGTTAAGTACGTTGATAAATATTCTGACATTAAAATCTCGATTTTTCAATTAACAAAGTGACTGAAGTCCGATCAAATTTATTGATTAATTTTCAAACATGAAGCCCAATGTTTCACGTGATTTTGTTACAATTACAACATAACTTTGCCTCAATTGTGAGGCTAATAATGTCGTTTTTCTAGTGCAATTATAATTCAATAACCGAAGTAGCTCACTTGAAAGTAGCAAAAAAAAGATGAATATCGATTGAAATAAATCATTGATTGCATCTAACTTGGATCTTTCGAATATATTACGAATGAATATTTCACGCGAGCTTTAGATGCGACGCCGATAAAAATTATATTTTTACGTACTGGAACGAGATCCGCCGGTGAGCCCGACGGCTAGTGGGAACGTGCGGTTCTCTTTCTCGTTCGGGCTCGAGATTAAGGGGGAAAGGGACTCTATCGATCGTCGTACAGTACACACTCGAATACTATACGCCTCTCCGGAGCTTGATTCGTCCGTGCACTAACATCAACGTGTGTTGGACGATCGGGAAACAAGTTTATATATTCGTACGGTAAAAAAAAACGACGTAGTTATATGCATCGACGGGCAAGGAGGGGGACTCGTCGATGGATCCTCATCGTACAATGTACGGCTGGTAGACACTCGTTATTTTGAGTTGACTACTCTCCTTCCGCGAATTCTATCGACCTTTTATATCTCTCATTACTGACAAATAATGTTTTGCGAATAATTTTGCTCGAGTCCAATATCATTTTCGTTGAAACGTTTTACCGAGTAAAAATAATTTAATAACGGTAGAGCTCACGTTGAAAAAAGTTTTTTACTGTCGTCAGATTAATGAGCCAACGTTTGTGTAAATATTGTGAGATAAAATCACCTGAAGCAAAAACCGATGAAAAGCTATTATCGTTGCTGGCATTCTTTTTATCACATTTTTCTCCGACGGGTGTTATTGTGCTCGGCAAAGTTGTCGCTTGGGAGCGCCTGTGGCGTCCTCTGACGCGTGCCGTTGTTTGAGAAAGACTCCAGAGGCCTCTAGCGGAGGCACCAAAGCATTCTGGAGATAATGTGTCCGACAGACGGAAATTTAACAAGCGGAAACAGCTGTTAGGTTGGCTCTGCAGATGGAACCACTGCGAAGACTAAAGAATCCTCAATTTTCCCAGAGTCAGTATGAATCGTTCGGGGTCAGTTTTTGCAATTGACGTACCGGCCGCGAACTTTGGAAGCGAGGCGTTGTATAAAATATTTATCGGAATAGAGCTTAGATGACTTTCACAAACTAAATTCTTAAAGGGAAAATTACAACAACAAAAAAACTTGATAATAACCTTTTTATTTTTGACTTTTTAAATTAAAAGAAGAAAAACACGTTATTACTCATTTAATGAATTTGAAAAAATTTATCAAAAGGCATCAATCAGCTGTTAAAATATATTGGTTTTTACTGTGAAATATGTTTACACGAATGAATCGTTACTAGACATTGTCTGTTGGAAAAGAAAGTATGGATATAGGTATATAAATGCACACTAATTGGAAAGTTTCTAAGTACAGGGCTTGTGACTCAGTCACGATTTTGATCGTGTTGATATCAGATAAGATTGCAGTCGTAGAAAGTTTTATTTATTTTTTCTCTTTTTCTTTATGTTTTGTTACTGTTTGGTTAATTTTGGGTAGATATCTATGATAACTTGAGCCTTGCCGAATCGCAGCCACGCGCCGACAGGAAACTTCTTAGCCATCCAGTAATTGAACCTGACAAACCAGTTGAATCCAGCTCTCACGAAATATCCAATTATGGGAATTTCTAGAAAGTAAACAAGAACATTTTTTTTATATTTGGTGGTATCCCCATTGTTTCAAAATAAAAAAATCAATATAAGGAACGAGAACAAATATTAAAGAACAGACAGATAAAAGAAAAAATACCTCTATACACTTATTAATTAGTAACATGATTATTAAACTTTCTAGGGTGGCGTAAAAATTAAATAACCATTCATCGAGCGCTTTGAAATATAGTGATAAACGACTTACTAAACAAAAAGAAAATCGTTTCGGCGTAGAGCATATTCAGCCTGGTATAGGTACTCAAACGTTTTCCATCTGGAGACAAATTCAATCATGAAAGCATTGCAAGCAATAAGAAAAAGTAGAAAAAAAAATTGCAAAAAATTGAACTTACACTCGACACCGGACAAATTGTACCAGAAGCACATAACAGCTTCCTTGTTGAGAGTTAAGTCTATGCTCCACAATCCGTCGATGAAAGACGAGACCATGTGTTCAAAGTTCGCCGGATTGTCCTTCATGTGTTTCGCGATTATCTCGTCGATG
This sequence comes from Listrodromus nycthemerus, assembly GCA_963978505.1. Lineage (NCBI taxonomy): Eukaryota > Metazoa > Arthropoda > Insecta > Hymenoptera > Ichneumonidae > Listrodromus > Listrodromus nycthemerus. The sequence continues at coordinate 5,257,627 of OZ021687.1, forward strand.
ATTCTTCGGCACAGCGCACTCGTTTCCCTCTCGTTTTTGCGACAAATGTTAATTTTATCAGGAATTCCCAAACAGTAGCCGACAACGCGCCAGAAGTGATTTAGCGCTTCGCGCGCTTCCGGCTCATTCGTCAGGGCCAACTTTTGCGGTTCCAAGAACGCGTACCCGAAAAATCCAAATTGCGTCAGTGCCATGTCTCGATGCGTTATTGCACCGTTTCCGGATTTGTTCGATCTTCGGCTGGACGTCGAGTGCTTCCACCGAATCATATTTATTGATTTCCACCAACTAGAAATTGAAAAATGTATACAAAATTGAAGAAATTGTAAATATTACACAATTAAAAAAATTGTAAGTCGAATGCACCGGACTCGAAACTTTTATGCGAAAACTTTTAATTAGCGTAAATTATTAGGAATAAAGTATTTCTAAAGTCTTTAATATACTGTATGTTAACCGTTCATTATATTCGTACATTAAATTTAATATGGCAGTTAATGCATAAAAGCTTTCAGTATCAGTACATTAAATTTCATACGAATTTTTTTTATAGTGTATGTCAATTACAGCCTTCAAGGTTGATCGAGTCGAAATTATACTTTGAGTCCTTGGATTTGATGTCGCTGGTGTACAGAGCATGGGTGTGAAGCATCGTTTCCAAATATCTCTTGAACGCCATACAAGGTGTCCCACTTTTCTTCGTGTAGACCAAAACCTGCATTAAATGAATACATACACTTGAGGCACTAACAAATGGATTTGGACGGTAACGCCGGTCGGGTCGAGTCGAGTTTTAACACACAGTTAGTACAACGTTTTATAAAATTAGATTATTTTCAATTGGCAAATATCCATTGACAATGGACTAATTGACAATGAACATCATACGTCAAAATCTGTACGCTTGATTCAGTTGAAATTCCAACAGATCCAAGATTATAACATTTTTTTGTCCAATTATCTAATGATTAAACAATGTTTACTTATATTTGGTAAGCAAGGATTAAGCGTGTTATGTTTTTAACAAAATTAAAAAAAAAAACCGTAATCGTTACCAGAAGGACAAAAAACCACGCAATTCAAAAATACTTTAGTAAACTTTTTCACGTCTGTTAGCATTTATGCGTCAAATTAAAAATGTTATGGAAAGCTGTTATTTTGATCTTTCACACCACTATCCGTGAAGAAAATGCCCACATGGTTGATGGTGGTACTTCATCTGCTCGTGACGTGACATACGTTGAAAATTGAGCCGAATCGGTGGTATAATTGAAGATGGTTTGCGTCATACCTTGAGAATGGTAGGGTTGACCATAACCGCCAATAACCCAATTATTGCAGCCATACCCATCGACAACATATTTCTTCGATAATAATTTTGTCCTCTGTCGAATAAAAAAGAAAACATTTTTTCCTCACATTGCTAGAATTTTAGACTGTCCCCAAAGAAAAACATGTCTCATGACTCTTTGAAAACTCTGTTACTCTCGGAGGAGTTGAGGTCATCGGCGAATACGACAATTTCCTCGACGCAAGAAATGTGACTATTTTAACAAAGTCGTGAATAAAATATTGTATGCCACATGGGAGAAAGGGCAAATTTACCTCGTGTGTTTTTCAGTTCTCGCCTCGTTCGGGCATCAAACTTGTGGCATAATAAATTATTTATTATCTGTCTCACGGGTAGATAATTACAACGAAATGTTAATTAAATCATATCAATATATTCAACATATTAATATTTCACCCTACTCCGTTATTACTCGGTATGAACTTACGCTTGAAACAATTTTTCGTCGTACCATTCCGGTAAATCCTTTAACTCAATTTCGGACGGTTCAGGATCCACGACCCCTCTGTCTTTGAGCAGAGCTTCGAAGTGCTCGTCCACCGTAGCCGTCTGAACTATAATAGATATATGTATTATGAATAATGAATTTATCATACGAAAGATATAATTCAGATCAATTCGTACCGATTTTTATTTTATTTATGCTTTCAATATTTATGCTCACCATCGTCAATGTGTTTCTGTCTATTCCTCAGTATGGAAGCGGCCACAGCTGTAACGATATAAGGATTATTATAAGAATCCCTAGAAACCCTCTTTTCTTCCATTTGAAACAATTACATGGTTGGTCGCGAGCTCACATGGATCATTCTATATTCAATGTAAAGTGAACTTAACAGAAACTACGGAATATAGATTGAAATTTCGGACTTTCAAAATCTACTTTCATACATACAAATATATATTAAAACCGAAAAGCGGTTCATAGAAAGAGGGGGGGGGGGCTATCTGTACAGAGATTATCTCAATTATCTGTTCTCCTTCGTTTCTACGTGCATATGACTATGACACCGACCCTTAATACAGCAGTCGTTTTGGATTCTAAAGCAGCTTTATGGATTGGTCTATTAGTCAATCAAAATAAATCGATCCCCGACTCCAAATCGTCCCATTTATATTTACACGTTTTTATCTACATACATGGTTCTGGCGGTGATTTTATCGTGGCATTATTTTGTCAAAATATGACAAACATTAATGCTTTTCAATGGGACCAAAAATTTTCAAATTAAAGATTAAGAGTTGAAAGTCAGAATTCCGTTGAAACGACTGATGAGATCCGTGTGTACCGGTTCAGGATGAATTCTTAATTTTATATGCGATCGACACGAGGTACTTACAACCAGTATTATTCCGCGATATCTTTGCCATAACTTTTGTACAAAATAATTAAAAATAAAAAACGAACCGAAAAACTCTTGGGTTTAGAAAGATGTAATGTGCAAAAAAAAACACAAAGGCTTTCACGAGCGCCTCACGTTACCGGCTCGGCGTCCGAACTGTAACTGAGCCGTCTCTACTTTGATTCGTGCGAAATGATTTTCAGCGAGCCGGTGCGCATTCCGATGGTCGTTGGGCAAGGTGTGCGTCTCTAACCAGAGAAAGAGAGTAAAAGTTGTTATGCCATGTACGGTGAAGGTCAGGTCGCGGACCTGGCAGTGACTTTTGGTGGCATCCTCGTCTGCTAAATAAACATCCTTTTCGGCTTAAAACACATGTCGACTGTTGGCAAACAGCAACATGACCTTTGAATTGGTCCAAGTGAAGTTTACCATTGCATCAGTAACGAAAGAAAGTAAACGTAATTATTGAAAGTATATCTTTGGAATGTCATTGTTGAAAAAAAAAAAAAAAAAACACACAAACAAAATTTCGACGAAGATTACCAAAGGCGTCTCGATTATATTATGGACTGCACCTGATCGCAATTTAGTATTAATGTATTTTTTTAATTTTTCAATAAATTTTTTTTTTTTTGGTTTTTCGATCGATACTTCGTCTTTTTATCGTGTCGATCGCGTCGCGAACTTTGATGCGGTGGTTGCTGTCTCACGTTTCAAGCAACGTTTTGTCATAAAGTCTTCGTGACGAGGCAAATAATTGTATGAGGTGAGATAGAAGAAAAAGTGTGGTGGATCGTTAGTGTTTTTGTCGACGCTCGCTATTCACTTCATATTATCTTGGAAAATGTGTTATACAATTTACCTGTGGACAAAGAGGTCGGAATAAATTTTCGATGCATGAACCTTGATTAAGGGACGGATAAAAAAAATTGTCACTGAAGTGCCGTCGGCAGGAAGCTCCAATTGGAGGACGCGAGGCTGGTACCGACCATGAGCGAACGTGACCTGCTTCCCTTCGGTCGCAAGGTTAGTCGTCCCTCCGCACACGGTCGAGCAATTAGCGCGACGAACGTGAAACGTAATATTGTAAATAGATCTACGTTAGGGTAACCTATGGTATATATTTATTCGCGGATAGAGGCACCGATAGGCACAATGTGTAGGATGAATTAATATTTCTCATTCCACGTCACTTACGGGCGATAAGCTGACTCGTACGCGCTCGGACCGCGATAATATCCACAGGTACTCTTAGCGATTAATGACATCGATTGTTCAGCCTCATCGATAGAACAATAGTATTTCTACGGTTTTATTAACATTTTCTTTTTTTCATCCAAATTTTTATTTATATTTCTATACATCTTTATATCTATAAAAAAATGCAAAGACAACAAAGTTTTTTTACTCGTCGAATTATCTTTCGAATTCTATTTCATTTTTATTGTTGATTAACATTTTTCAATTATATCTGAATTTAGATGTTGAATTTGATTTACAATCTTTACATTTGAATTGTCACCATTAGGTTGTCAATTTTCGTCGCTTTTTCCGCACGGCTGATGCGTAGGTCTCTACTTTTTTTGCGATCCTTTCTCGACTCTCTCGCAATGAGTTTCCTGTGCGAAAAAATGAACGCATATTTTACGCGTTTTAGCTCGTTGTCGACTATTTTTTGTTTTTTTCGCTCGAGCTCCTCAAGACGACGATAGATTTGGCGGTTTCGTTTTATTCGATGGAATACTTCGCGCATGGGTCTACGGCCGCTTGCGGATTTGACCTCGAAGTAAAAAACAGTCGTGGAAACTAAGACACCTAAGAAGTACAGAAAAAAACCTGCCCCAAGGGGAATCACACGCAGAGGCTTGGCTTCTCCCTGGAAGTTGTCGTGCTCGACGAGAACTTCCCAAAGTGCGATTTTCGTTCTTCTGTGAAGCACGTCGTGGAGATGGTACGTCACCAATCCGGTCTCACGCAACCAGAGCATTAACTTTTCACAATAAAAATGAGTAATATTAATCAGGAGTAAAAATAAACAATAAAAATAAGCAATGAAAATGAATGAGTGAAGTAATTCGACAGCGAACGTTATAAAGTTGGGAGGAAAAAAGTGGAGAGAGACATAATGGAAATATGCCAAAAAACGTTGGAAAAAGTTTTTAGAAATGTACAATAAGAACAAGATACGGGGGAACAAAGCTAAGAATTGTCGTGAGTGTACCTTAGAAATTAAAAATAAAAATACGGCAAATTAACAGTCAAATGGAACAATTAAAATTCACAATGAAATTTTTTACCCTATCGACCTGTTCGAGGAGCCAAGGCTGCACTGCAAATGCTGTGTAGAATTTGCTCACGGCTTGTCTCATGAGTCTCAAACCCTTCGAGAAAAGTTATGAAGAATCAGGGTAATATTTAATGGATGGTTTATTTTCTAGTTGCTTCTAGTCTAGCGAAAAAAAATAACGAAAAAGTGCGCACTTTTAAATCTGAACTGTAAACCAGATTTTCCGGATAGAAGACCGTGCCGACGATTCTACCGACCGCCGCGTAGTTTCCTTTAAGAATTTTTTTGTGCCTTTGTTCAGGGCTCGTTTCGTGTTCGTAGCGAAGGGCCATTTTACTCGCGTACGGATCCTTCGAATCAATAACGAAATGCCATTTATCAATGGGAAATTCATTCGTTTTAGTAATCTTCTATCGACTGCTATGTAAGTGAGCATTTTTGTAACTCACGGAAATGTCAAAGTAGTTTTCGAAATACGGTATGGGTCCTTCTCTGCCCCAGGTCAGATTCGCTTCGATAAACTGTTGCGGAGTGTCGATCCTATCGGCAAAAAAGTTAAGAATCCAACAATATTGCATCGAATATACTTATTAAATTCAAAAAAAGATTGATTGATTAATCGTTCAATTTATTGATCGATTGATTCGAAAGGGTGAACGATTTTTATTGAGCACAAAGTGTGCATTGTACAGCAACCCGTATTGTTTAAGCAAGTGAAACGGACTACTCTGGCTCACCTTGGTTCCCATAGCGGACTTGTCAAACAAGCCGCCAGACTGCTCGAATAAGCAGTGACGAGGAGAACCCCAATAAAGTGCCACAGTTGAGACTGCAGTTGAAAGCCTTCCATGTACCGAGAGGCGGACATTCCCAACAAACGGGCCATCATTTCTGTCCATGTTATTGTGAATATCCGAAATTCTGCAAAACCGTTCAACACAATCTTTAATAACTCATGAAAAAAATTCTTTTTCCATACGAAAACAATTTTCAAATTATTGAGCGGAATGTTTCAATAAAAAACTTTTGATGATGTCTCAATAATAACATTGCAGCATCGAGCTGCTCAGGAATTTAAAAAATTTCAACAAAAACATTGCTTTCACTTACTCTTCGCAGCTCGAGGATTGACCCAAGCCGAGATGTAAACAAAAACGCTTTGAACGATCAGCATAACGATCATCGCAGACCAGACCGGTGCGGAAAGTGGTCTGCTTAGCGCCCACAAGGTTTCGTGCGGTTTTGGTCTCGGCACCAAAAAATGTATGGACGACAGCATCCAGGGTTTTGTTAGATTAACGAACTGCGAGTGCTCCAAAGTTATCCATATAGCGGTGAAGGCCATGTCGACTTCCTTCCGCAATATTTGACCGATCATACCGCCGTCCCAGCTCGAGCCGTTTTGTCTTCCGTATCTGAATGAAATCGGAGACGGGAGATAAATTAATTTGCATTTTGTCTCGAAGATTTTCTGGCTAACTGACCGGTACGAATTGTTCGGCTTCCGTATCTTCCAGGTAAAGTTCAGTCGGTTAGCTATCATGGTAAATATCTTCACCTCTATTCCATCCATCTCCGTCTCTGCACGCAATCGCAACAGATTTATTACTGTTTTTTCGAAAATTAAAAACCTTTTTCACAAATCGAAAAAAAAAAATTACCAAAATACGTTAATTGTTACGGATTCGAAAAAAATAATTGGCCGTTTGATGGATAACGATATTTTTTTTTTATCGTGAATAATAGGGCAAAAACGGAACGATTTTAAGGATAAACATAACGTATAAGCCTTCAATGAATCCCCAGAAAATCGTAAAATGAATTGAATGAAGACTGGATCGAGGCGTAAATCCAAAAAAAATAAATCAAAAATATTTAGTAATTTTTTTACTGTTATTCGTGACAAAGAATTCCTCATCGACCCCGTTGACGGTTTCTTTGACAGTGGTGCACAGGTAGCAGAATGGTGGACTGAAAAATGCCGCGACTTGCAATTCTCGACCTTGGAGATTAGCGACTCCTCGGTTATGCGCCATCTGATCGGGTCTGCGAGAACATGATTATTTTTGATTATTTTTCCGACCCAAATATCGACCAATAGAATTGCACCATTCGACGTCACGTGGTACAACCTACATGGTATTATACTGATAATTTTTTGATTATTTTCTCTGGTAGTTGCTATATATAAAAAACAAAACATGATCCAGTCAAATTAACCACACGTCAAACTGACAGGTTGAATTCAATTGTGATTTTTAATTGCACTAACCTGAATCTTAATTAAATGTTGTTTTATTCATTATGAAATTCTTATTTGTTAACTGTTCATTTCATCTCATGGTGCAATTCTATTGGCCGACATTTGGGACGGAAAAATAATCCCCCGAATACCACACGAGCTTCAAAATTATCTGGCATTTCCCTCAAGGTTCCCTGCAAACAAATAAAGTCGTCAAGTTTTTCAGCAAAAATCACTCGCGCTTCGCGCTCGTGATTTTTTAACCTGAAAAACTTGACTCCTTCATTTGTTTGCAACGAACCTATCGGGAAATACCCGATAATTTTGAAGCTCTTATGGTATTATAAGTGAATATTTTCGACGACGGTTCTTATTATCTCATAGATCAAAAATTCACTTTGAAACATTAGAATCTTCGGACCGGGACACTTGACCATGAAGTGTGAATTTATTGTGCATCATTTTTTTTTTCGATTCTTACCTCGAAACCATCTTGAAGACCCGCGGGGCCAGATAATTTTCTGACAAGCTCCAGAGACCATTGCGCGCAGCGATATTAACATTGGAGTAGCCGTACATCGAGACATTGAAAAGTCCCGTTGACTCGTCAACGTCTTCGTCAACGACGATTAACATTTCGGTCGTCGACATTATCGTTGGAACTCTGAAGAAACGAATCCACAAATCGACGATCTCAAACGAGATCGGAAAAAAAATTAATGGGCTGTATCGACCGATGATGTATATTAATTCGTTTAAACTTATTTAATGACTTGCCTCCCCATAATGGCAACCAATTGTCTCGCCGAATTCGAGATCATGAAATAGGCGTAACAATCATAGATCATTTCGACCAAGGTGTACTCGTAAGGATAAATTCGCACAAATGTTTTGAACAAATTCTCAACCCCCGTAGACGTGCCTGATGATAATTAAATTATTTAAATACAATACATTTTTCTTGCGATTTACTAAATTAACAATAATCCGTAAATCCTCGTCTTTTTTTCTCCCAGTTAGAAAAAAAATTCGTTCATTATTTTGTATTCAATGAGTTATTTTTTAAGTGAAAGAAAAGTCAATCAACTCATGGGTACTCAATCCGAGGATGAAAGTCAATAATTTGCATTATTGGTATCAATAAACTTGCCGTAAATGTGAATGTTGGCGCACCTCGCATAATCGTAGGAAACTTTGATGAGCGTTCGAAAATTTTCCGTCGATAACCACGTTTCACTCGCGGTCTGTTCTATAATGTTATTTCTATCAGCCGACACAACCGAGAAACAGATCAGCGTGCTCACCAAAAATATTACCCTGAGCCACATTTTCTCCAGATTCTCAAAACCCCATGCAAAGTGGATCGTCAAAACGTAAAGAGTCAAAAAATGGAGCGAAGTTGTTCTCCAAGTTTCCGAAGAAGTAACCGAGCGCGCACTAAGGACTTTAATTCGTATTCTGGTATTATAGATCTCTTCACTTATCCGCCACGCTTATTTTCTTCCCGCGATCAGCTAAGTAGCCCGAATATCTATCACTCCAGATAAATAATTAAATTACATCTTTATATAAGAAAAATTCATGAAACATAAGTAAATACAAATTTTGCTCGATCGAAATTTTAATGGTATCGAAAAAAGAAGGTGTTACAGGATAGTTTGTATCGATTATTTCGTACAGCCGAGTCGCACCTTCTCGGATGGCGAGACTATAGCGACTGCAAGTGAAAATCGATTCAACAAGGGTGTTGGTGGTTGCGATTAACGCACCCCGTCCTCTCTTCGGTCGCACCTCCGAGTGGGACATGCCCTTCAACAAAGTCTTACTCAGCTAACGGGGTTCACCGATAAAGTTGGACATGCGACGATGAAAAAGGTTGGTCGTCATTTGTCCGACGCGATTACTTACTCAAAAGACCCGGTAAGAGAATTCCCCCTTATCATCGAACTATGAAGGAAAAAAAAGAGCGGTTGTACAATAGCCATCGACAAATAAACTCGAGAGTTGTCGATGTATGCTTATCGTTGAATTTATACCTACGCAATACTGTTTCAGAAGATAGATCAGAAGATAGGTAGGGTAACAGGATGTGGTATTGTATATTTTGGCCGCATTGGATGCGCGTGAACTCGATTGCCATCCATCGAAATCATTTTTTGTTTTTCAAGCAACTTTTATTCGATTGGAATTTTGTACATCCGTGTTTTATCATTTGGAGTAAGTGTGCTCGAAATTGAACTGCACGAATTCAATCTTAGGTTTTATGTTGACATTTTGCTAACTCAAAAGAGCAAATTTTAACTCGTGTAAGAAGCTAGGTTCTCTCTGGAATCAACAACTTGAGGTCTCGTTCCAATTAAAAAGTGCACGAGGCGCGCGGTAAAAATGTGGTTAGCCCATTCCAGCGGGCGGTAATGTGCTTGTAGAAAGATTTTTGCAATCACTTATTGTAAAGGTGTTGCGAACGATCCGTTATTTTATTTTCTCCATCATTAAAGTCGGCTTCAGCCTCTGCCTTGCTCGGTTGTTAAAGTCAAAATCGTTTATCCGCGAATTACGCAAAGCAAATCTCACACGACTGAATTTTTTGAAAGCCGATAATCTGCGTTTTGTCTCGAATTCCCTTGCCAACCTGATCTCTCGTTTATTTTTCACACCGATAAGCACATCGCGAATCGTTCCTGTTCCTCTTACGGATCTCAGCTCGAGGTAAAACGTAACGGTGGAAATTAACAGGCCGAGAAAATACACGAGAAATCCAGCGCCCAGCGGCGTGACTTCGAGCACACTGGCGCTCTTCTTCATGCTGTCGTACTCGATCAAAACTTCATGAAGTTCCTCCCTCGTGCGCCTGTAAAGCACGTCATCCAGGCAGTGTTTGACCAAACCGGTCTCTTGCAACAACAGCATGACCTTTCGATAATACCAAATTTGTCATTTTCTTATTGTTTTCTCTTTTTTCTTATTGCTTCCTCAATAAAGAAACTAACATCGGTCGACGGACATTCTCATGGAAAAAGCCATGCGCAAAATTGTCTTAAACGAGGAAGTGTATATTGCTTCGTTTTCCAAAACTCTACTGTTATCTTTACGGTCGAATAGAAGGTTTACTCACTATGTTGAACGATTCCAAGAGCCAAGGCTGAACCGCGAATGTTAAGTAGTGGTCTCCGGTACTTTCCTTCATCACTCGGTAACCCTACAGTGCAACTCATATTACAGCTGTTTTCTTTTCGTGTTAGAAAACTTTGTTTCCATGAAAAAAATCTTTTTTCCATTTTTTTAAGGATTTTTTTTGAGCCTTTTATTGTGAAATAGACACAAGGGTAGAACTGCCGATTTGTTAATTTCTATGTCGAGATTTAGCGAGTGTTAAGATTCGAATATGATCTTCAATTGAAGTTTGGAATGGAATTCAGGGTGGGAAATTCGGGGAACGAAGGTTGAAACTTCGAGATGTTACTCACTTTTAAATATTCTGGTTTGGTGTACTCTTCCGGGAAGAAGACATCGCCGACAAGTTTTCCAACCAGGGCATAATTGCCATTCAAAATTTTTCTGTGTCTGTCAGCCTCGTCGATTTCGTGCTTAAAACGGTTCGGAAGTTCTTTTGCATACGTATCCTCGAAGAAAATAAAATTCGCGGAACAGACAATTATTAAAGTGAGTCTTCATGAATTTGCCAGATTTTTGTAACTCACATTTGTGTTGGCGTAAATGGGAAACAGTGGGTCAGGGCCTTCATGACCCCAGGTCAAATTTGCCTCTACAAACTGTTTAATGGTGTCGATTCTGCGCCAATTGAAGCAATTGAAGGATTTTTATTTTTACACTAATTTTTTTTATGGAAAGAAAGCTATTGTCTTTTCCACTGCAGGTCGAGTTCCGAATAAAGTATTAAACTTGGTGTAAAATAATCGGCAAAATACATTAATCTCGTATGATCACGTATGATTCGTGGGTATTTTTCCCCGGAATGACAAATAATTTTTTTCGTTATGCAGAATATCAATAACAGGTATTTTATTTTGGCGACGGACCTTATGTCGTAACTTGGATTGGTCAAGCTCTCCGCCAGGCTGCAGGAATAAGCGGTTACCATAAGAACCCCGATTATGTGCCACAGCTGAATCAGAAGTTTGAGCCCTTGCATTTTTTTGGGAGCGCACGTGCCCAGCAAACGTCCCATCATCTCCGTCCACGTCACAGTAAATGAGCGCAATCCTAAAAAGTTACTTCATTGCATCGTATTAACTCGATATTTCAACATTAAAAAAAAAAAAATTGTTTCCCAAAATTTAACATAGGATTTACAAATTATGAAAAAATACAAAAATTTTGACCATTTTTAGCATAGGAAATTCTATGTTAAATTTTGTACAACAGAGTTTTTTTTTTATTTTGAGATATCGACTAAAAACCTCCACCGTTGGATTCAAGTGGTATATTTTCCAATCGAATACTTTAACGAAAAAATTTTGAAATATTTTTTCGATTTTTTTGACAATGTATCTTCTTCAAAAGTCATATAAATAAATGAATACTTTTTGGAATCATCGGATCGACCCAGGCACTCGAGTAAACGTAGATACTCTGAACGACGAGCACGACGATGAGTCCGTACCAAACGTCTGTCGAGAATGGTTTAGCCAGTGACCAAATGCTCGCGTACGGTTTTGGTCTCGGTACCAAAAAGTGCACGTGAATCATTCCCCATGGATTCGTTAGATTCGTGAATTTGTAATTTTCCGTGGTCAGCGCTATAGCCGTGAACGCGATGTCCACTTCCTTGTGAAACATTTGACCTATCATACCGTCGTTCCAATTGGATCCATTTGGTCGCCCATATCTACGTCATTAAAGAAAAAAAAACAAACAATTGACGTTGTAATCAGTTCAAATTCCATCAAAGTTTAAGTGCACGAAACTTGTCACATGTAATTGTTAATAAACTTACTGGCTGTTATGCCGGGGTTTTCTGATCGACCATGTGAAATTCAATCTTTCGGCGATCATCAAAAATAATTTCACTTCCACTCCGTCGAGTTCCAACTCTTCATCTGGAGCTTTCGATTACGATTAATTAAAAATTATTTACTCAATGGATTAAAACTTGTTGTTGAGAAAAAAATTACCATTTTTTAGTGTGAAAAATTCTTCCTCCCTCCCGTTAACGGTCCGGTTAGTAGTCGTCTGCAGGAAGCAAAACGGTGGATTGAAAAACGCTGCGACTTGCAGTTCTTGGCTTCGAAGGTTCACGATTCCGTTTTTGTGCTCCATTTCTTCTGGTCTGTGACGACACCATATTGAACTTAAGAAAATACATCTCTTATTCATTGAAGTTATTAAAGAATATTAATAATGAAATTGATAATAAAGTTCATAAATTATAAAATTATAAGGTCATTAAAATTATATAACATCTAATTTTTGCCTCGAAACATATCTGAACAGTCTCGGATGCAGATAACTTTCGGAAAGAGTCCACAGACCATTGTGCGCCGCAACATTGACCTTAGCATTCGCATACTTCCTCACATCGAACAGTTCCGATGAGTCTTGAACATCATCGTCAATGATTATCAACATTTCGATGTTCGATATCGTCGTTGGGACTCTGAAAAAATTGATATTTTTCAGGACTACACAAAAAACATTCCCACTAAGGAAAATGAATTTATTAAGCCAAACGAGCTTCTTATTTAAGGAAAATAAAAAACATTAATTTTCAAAATTTTTCGACTCGCTTATGCATGGCGGCCAGAAATTTCTCCACGGTCGCGGTGATCATGAAATAGCCGGTGCACTCGTACGTTCGTTCGTTCACAGTGTAAGGAAATGGATACATTTTTACAAATTTATTGAACAGTTTAACAGTTCCCTCGGATTCGCCTGATAATCAGAAATACGGTAATTTATTTATTCGTTTGTTTTAATATCAATTGCACAATTATTTGATCTACTTGCCCGCCACAAAGATATTTAAGCATCTCGCCTCCTGGATCGAGGCTTCGATCATGATTTCTAAATCTTCAACGGACATCCACGATTCGATCGTCGAATTGCTCATAATATCACTCATTTTTGCTGATACGACGGAAATAAGTATAACAGAGCTGACAAGAAAAATTTTGCTCCATCCCATGACGTTTGTAGAATTTTGATCGCCGACAAAAAAGGGCAACGAGCTCGAATCGGAGCTAGATCACTCGGTCGGAAGATCGAGGTACGATCTACTGCAGGCTGCGATCAATGATCAGCACTTTTTTTATGTTCATAACTGCACACACCTTTACTACTGTAATTCGCAAAAAACTAACATTTTTTTTTCACTTAATTTTTTATTTTTTTATTTTACCGTTAAAACCTTCATCGGGTTGTGTGATAATTCTTTACAGTGCGCCTACCGGACTGGCAGCGCGTGTAGTGGCGAAACGGTGTATTAATTGTACGCGTTATACACTCGCGGTGTGGCGTCATAAAGCCCTGTAGGACAGGTGTAAAAAGACGCTCGTGAAATACGCAATATTTTAGTGCACCTGGGGCCGATCGCCGACCGCACGGTGCTTACGGAAGATCGTTGAAGTTTGATAAATGGTCGCTTTTTTATTCTTCTTCGATGAACGAAAATAAATGGTAATGCGGTGGGTCAACAAATATTTTATTAGACTCGACAGTTCGCCTTGTACTTTTTATGAATGCTATGAACATGCATGGTGATAAATGGAGATAATATATTAGTAATATAATGTTTTCGTACACTATCGCTTTTTTAGATTGGGAATTACAGTAATTCTTAGCTGCGCGAGCGGAATAAATTTTCTCATTTTTGAGTTTGTTCCTTTCGTTGCAGAATCATTCATATTTGGGCTTTAAGTGAAGTTAAGAAATTTATATTTTCTCTTATTCACCTTGAATCTTATCTTTATTTATAAACTGCCTCATTCACTCACAATAATTATCGGCATGCATATTCTTTAAACAATTATAAAAATAAATAAATTCGACATTTAAAGGAATTAATGGGCATTAGTACACCTTCGAAAAAATTGAGAATGAAACCCATTATTTTTCAAATAATAACATTTAAAAACGGATAAAAAGGTCGCATCGCAAGCTGAGTTAACATTCTGAAAGACTCGCGATGTCACTCGCCGCTGTTCGATCTTATCTTATCACATCATTGTGCAATCTATTTTGACGCATTAACATTTGGTTCTACTGAATGAAGATTTTTCGTATGCGATAAGGCTTTCCCCACTTTTGTCCACTGCTCGTCCCCACCGTGAAGCCAAGTCACGAGTGATCGTGCAAAGGCATGCCAGAGAGTTCATTAGTTTGCTGCTTGGTTCAACAAGTCCGTCGCTTGTTCGTGTCACACTCTCATAATTCTTATTCCTGACTGGAAATCAATATTATTCTATCCAATTAACGAGTTGCTTCTTGGTTATACGTGCATCGAGCCATATTCAGCTCACATCATTTTTGCTACATTTTTTTTTCCACCGTATTAGTTAACGGAATCCAATTAACTCAGTTTGTTTGGACGATTTTTCAGATACCTTATCGTAACCAACGGCCATGACTGTCTTTACTGTTTTGCGACCATCGTGTTCGAGTGAGTGAAAAATAATAATATGTTTTAGGATTACAAAAGCCATTTATAACAATTATTTTTTTTGTGATGAAAATTTTGAAAAATTAAGGCAGAAGACACTTTTCTAAGGTGGGTTTCGTCGGTCTCGGAAACATGGGCAAAAATATGGCCAGAAATCTTTTGAAAAAGGTAATTTTTTTTAATTCTGCCATGGTCCTAAAAATTATTTATTAACGACAAAGGTACACGACGATAAAGACGGCGTTACAAGTTCTTATAACTTGTCTGTAATTACGGATTTACAGCTCCAAAATTAGAATTAAATTTAAACTGATTTAAAATGCGAAATTCGCCACAGAAATGAATTGAATTAAATTATAAAAATTTAGATGAGGTTTTCAATTTTATCATTTTAAAAGGGCAGAGGAATTTTATCGAGCGAAATTAAAGAAGAATTGCTATTTAATTGTCATCGAAAGCGCACGTAATCGATTCTTATCGAAACTGTAGGGTCACGACCTGATCGTTTTCGACGTAAACAAGTCGGCGGTGTCCGGGCTGGTTGAGGCAGGCGCAAACGGCTCGCCTAATCTCGAAGAAGTTGCAAGGAGCTCGGAGGTCATTGTATCGATGTTACCGTCCAATCAACACGTTCTCGACTGTTACCTTGGCGAAAACGGAATTCTCAGGTTTTTATGGCCTGCCATGTTTTTTCATAGCCTTGGGTGTTAAAAATGTATCGTGATTGATTGAATTTAAATCTTACATAGTGCAGTGCAAAAAAATGCGCTCCTCATTGATAGCAGCACGATCGACCCTTCAGTGTCTCAGACTGTATCGAATGAAGCTGCGAAGAAGCAAGTTGGCTTTCTCGATGGACCAGTTTCAGGAGGTAATTTATGAGCTTGCAGCAGTAGAACTTACAAATAATCAGTTCAAACAATAAAAAAAAAAATAATCATAGTAATCGTATTTGTTAAAGAAATCTTGAACTTAAGTTGAAAGTAAGTTTGTCGTGATTTTCAGGCGTTAACGCAGCGCAGGATGGTACTTTGACCTTCATGGTCGGTGGTTCCGAGTCAAATTTCAAACGCGCTAAACCAATTCTAGAGGCCATGGGGTCCCGCATCGTACACTGCGGTGATGTTGGAATGGGCCAAGCCGCCAAACTCTGCAATAACATGTTACTCGCTATCAGCATGATCGGTACAGCGGAAGCTTACAATCTGGGTTCAAAGTAAATCTGCATAATTATTAATTATTATTATACAAAAAATCGAAACCCTTAAACTTTATTAGTAATTTTTATAAAAATATCTTTAGGCTTGGCTTGGATCCAAAAATTCTAGCGAGCATCATAAATTCAAGTTCGGGAAGATGCTGGTCTTCGGAGCTGTACAATCCAGTTCCGGGGATACTCGACAATGTTCCTAGCTCCAAGGAATACAAGGTTTCGAAAAAAAAAAACGTATCCTATTGAAGATTACATTGACGGAATAATAAATACGTTCAATGTTCGTAGGGAGGTTTCGGAACAGCCTTGATGACAAAAGATTTAGGACTGGCTCAAGCGGCAGCGGCTCGATCCGAGGCTCCAATTCCAATGGGTTCGCTGGCCCACCAAATATACCGAACTCTGATGTCAAGTGGATACACGGACAAAGATTTCAGCGTCGTTTATCAGTTTCTCAAGGGCAACAAATAAATATTTTATTTGAAAAGAAAAACAACAATATATGATTTATTTGGTTTATATAGTAAATGTTGGCTTTGAGACGTGGTCAAAAGAAATCGTGAAATGATCGTCCGTAAGGCAAAAAATTAAAAACAAAAAAACTGCGCAAGTAGTACAAAAAAGGTCATTACACTTTAGAACGATTTCTTTCCCCATCGAGAATAATAGCTCGCTCGCTTAATTAATTAATTTATTTATTTTCTGTATTTCAGTGCTTCCACCGGTAGGTGGCGCCAGTGTTGGCTCGTTCGCCGCTTACGCGCGAGCCTCAGTGCGATCGCGACAGCGGAATACCTCGGATCGTGAACCGTTTTGTCGCAGCAGTGAGTAGGGATGAAGAAATGAACGTGTAGCTCGTTCCGGCCGCTCTCGTGAGATCCGAAGAATTCTCGATTGACCCGTTGACTTCTTCACTGTCCAGCATGGCTCATCTTTTCACCAAAGGTAAGCGAAGTTCCGTTTTATAAACTTTCCGAAAAATTGTTGAATCCCCAGTTCTGCAACGTATTCACCGCGACCGAGAGCAAGTTGCTAGGGTTATGTTTTCTTTTGGCTCGTGAATGATGCCCGTGCTGTGGCACGATTCCGAAATTGCATCACGTGTCAGCGAACGTCACCCGTCTCTTGACGCTTTGCACGGACGTGCAAAAAGAGCCTCGAAATCGCCGCGCTGCGGCCAGTACGAAGGAGGAATTTCCGCACCTCATTCGTTTGGCCGTTGTTTCGCCTGCTCGAGGCGATCGCAGCGCTCAACATCTGTTGTCGCGCCGTTCCAAGTTTCTCGCGTTCCTGCCGTCTAAGCACACCACCACCGTGTAAACGAAAAACGTAATGGCGTGTGCGTCTGTCTCGCGTATCCGATGTTACCGATAAAACTTCGGGGCGTTCACGAGCTCTTAATCTTATCAGTTTAGTTTCATTTTTTTTTATTCTCCGTTACACCGATCATCGAACGTGAGAGAAAAAAAATTATCGTCGACCGTGCGCGAGGGCGAAGGAAGTGTTTTCGTGACTAAATTCATCCGTGCCAGCAGCAGCCCGTCGAGCTACGTCGCCAAGCTCGATAAAGAGTCTCTTGCACCGTCCAGTTTTCCACGCGTTTCGAGCGATATGAACGATTTCGTCGTAGCAGGTGCGGACGACTGGTGCATCGCGTTGCTTTAACCGCCGTGTGAATCATCGCGCTCTCGTGGGAATCAACGTGAAAGACAATCGAAATAACATTGTGAACGGTACAGACTCGCTCGACAAAGAATCGATCGACCAAAAAAAGCCTTGGAAAACCGCACGCGACAACAACCTCGCAGGAACACGTTCTGACATCCTGGAAAGAAGGAAACAGCGAAAAAAGGAATCTACGTATTAAAGCAAAGTATTAAGATTTCCGTTGAGCTACGTGGTCATTCTTATCGGTCTATCACGTCTCGCAAATAAAAAAAAACCTTGAGAAAAATTCAATATAACAATTCACCTGCGACCAAATCTGTACGAGAAATTGGAGAGTGAAAAAGTGTCGTACGAAAACCATCTGTGACCGATTCACAATGGATCAACCAAATAGATGAGCAAAAAATTCAAATGGCACAAACTCCTGGAAAATCTTGCAGGGACGCATTCTGACATCTTGGAAAGAACAAGAAAATCTTCAAAAAATCAAAAACATCGTCAAACTATCAAGAATAATTGAAAAAAACGAAACACGAATATCGAAAAAAATAATAGAAAGCTGCTGTCGGAGGCACATCTGCGACTGATATGAGCACGGATCTACGATGAAGGTAACGGTGTGCTTCGACAACGTGAGGGTCGTAGTGCCCTGCGGGGATGGGACCCTCTTGGTGCGCGACTTGATGCACGAGGCGATACTTCGTTACCGCAAGGCGACAGGAAAAAGCGATGCGGGCCCAACGATCAACAGTCTCTCGTCGTTAACGGGTGGAGGTCTTTTGGATCCAGACGACAGATTATGCGATGTGGCAGATGACCGGGAGCAGATAGTTGCTCGTTTCAGCCAAACAGACGCGAGTCATGCCGGGGGAGATGGAGCGAGCTCTGTTGGGACGAACAGTCCAGATTTTTTCCAGTCTGAGCCAAAGGAGCACCGTTACACACAGGAAGTACGCAGCAGGGTGGGCGGTAGCAACATAAAGAGGGAGAGCGTAAAGCGTCTCTCTATGCACGCGCTCTCGACAAGGGAGCCTCACCTTGCAGCATACTCGGCTCTTTCGCTGCCCCGAGAGTCGCGAAGACGAGAGCCGCTGGGTCAGGACGCGAAGGCATCTTATGAATTCCCTGCCCCAAAGAGCTCGAAGTGTGACAAATCTGACAGTCGCATTGACAAGGCGAGGGAAATAATAATAAAAAACGAAGCTGGACCGCTCGGCCTGCACGTTGTACCGTGCTATGACCTCTTGGGTAACGATCAGGGTCTCCGGGTAGAGGGCATCGAGCCAAATGGACGCATTGCGGAGGATGGACAAATTGATCTACACGACAGGATAATAAAGATAAATGGCCACAGCCTCTTGCGAATACCATTCTCCAAGGTCCAAGAGATCTTCCGCTCGTGCATGAGCGAGTATTGCCTGAAGATCTCAGTGCTGAAGCACCAAGACCTTGAGAAGCCATCGCACCCTATTACCTCCGAGGAAAAGGTTGTTGAAAATGACGAGAACATTAAAAAATTGCAGAGTAATTACAATCTGTTGCAGAACGCCAATACTAGAAAGATCGGTCGAATGATCGAGATAGAACTGACGAAAGGTGGCCATGGTTTGGGATTCAGTGTTACGACTCGCGACAACCCCGCGGGTGGACACTGTCCGATATACATAAAGAACATCTTGCCTAAGGGAGCCGCTGTTGAGGATGGAAGACTGCGACCTGGTGACCGACTGCTGGAGGTCAATAAGACAGAGATGACCGGAAAGAGTCAGGCCGAGGTCGTTTCGCTCCTGCGAAACATCCCACCTGGCGGCAAGGTTCGGATCATAGTCTCTCGACAAGAGGAGATTCCAACGAGTGTCTCTGACAGCAATATCGTTGGAGCCTCGACGATTCGCGAGGCCTCGCCCGACACTGCAGGTTGGAGCGCCGGAAACACTCCGCAACGCTCGCCTGTGAAATCCAAGTTCGACAGCCTCGAGAAGAGCGAATCGCGCCTCTACGAAAAATCCTCATCCTACAAGTCCATCCAGTCGGACGAGGTTGTTCTCTCGCCGCGGAAAAACCGCATGATCTTGACGCTCGACATTCCCGTCCACGATAGTGAAAAAGCCGGACTGGGCGTAAGCGTCAAAGGCAAAACGAGCAGCGCCGACGAGAACACGAACATGGACCTCGGGATCTTCATAAAGAGCGTTCTGCACGGAGGCGCTGCTTCGCGGGACGGGCGTTTGAGGACCAACGATCAATTGCTCAATGTCAACGGTGTTTCTCTTCTGGGACTCTCGAACTCCGACGCGATGGAGACGCTGAGACGGGCAATGCTCAATACAAACAGCTCGATAACCGGCGTCATAACGCTCACGATAGCGAGAAGAGTTTCCTCCTATGAGGCGAATGAGAAGAACTTTGTCGACGTTGTCTCGTCACCCTGCAAGATCGAGTCTGCGAACGGCGTGTACATTTCCGAAAGTTCAAAGCCTCATGAAGGTCGCGTGAAGGAGATGAACTGCCTCAACTCCCAGCCGGACGTCATCGACAATGGGAATTTGTTGTCGCCTTCTTCCTCGGCGTCGACGTGGAATCCGGTCATCGACAGACTCACTGAGCAGTACAATAAGAACAGCCTGAGAAACGAGAGCTATTGTTTGGCCACGAATAAGACCTGGCTCGACTCTGTCAGTAACGTTAAGAAGCTTATGTTAGGCGGACGAGAGGACGTCGGTGGCGCTCTTCTGGAGGAGTCCGGTGGAAAAGAGAACTCCCACAGTGGAGATTGCAAGAGGATTCCCGAGGACAGGGACAGCCAGTACAGCGGGGATCCGACTTACGACAGTCAATTGTCTCTGGAGGAGTTTAATTCGTCGGGAAACAAATTTTCACGCGATGCTCTTGGACGGCAGAGCATGTCGGAGAAGAGACACGCCGCTCTGGACGCAAAGAGCACCGACACTTACAAGAGGAACAAGAAACTGCGCGAGGGCCGCGACAAGAGCGGCGAAGCCTCCAGTCCAGAGAACGCAGAGGAATCGACCAAGCGGATCGCTAAGACTGAGGACGACGAGAAAACCGGCGCATCTTCCGCCGAGAGCGCTTCTTACGAGAATAATCGGAAACGCTTGGACAAGAAGATTCCCGACCCAACGCAGTCCGAGTACGTTTATACGATAAGCGGCTGCAACAACAAATTCTTGTCGCCGAGGAAACACTGGCTGGTCGACGACGATCACAGGGAAATTCCCAACGCGGCGAATCATAAAGAGGAGGGTTTCTCGAACAGCCGAGGTGACGTCAAGCAGGCGTCGCTCAACTCAGCGCTCGACGATCGATACAAGAGATCGAGGAAGAAGGGCGGCATTAGGTCCATGCTTAGACTGGGAAAGAATAGAAAATCGTTGAATTTCGGAGACAACATCGAGAATCGACACGAGTCGAGCAACTACTGCAGCGGCACTATAAATTACATTGCATGATCCGGTCAGAGATATATTTTTTTTTGGTGGACGGGGGTCTTGGCGAGGAAATAGAATTTTTAAAAATGATAAACAAACAAGACGGCTAAACTGGTTCGAAATTGCAGGGAAAAATAGACTTTGATAATTGGGATGGGAATCGAGTTCGGCTTCTTGCTCGCGAACTGTAAATTCTTGAACCCGAAAACATTGTTACGAAAGCATGTCTAACTCGCGCGTTGCTTTCTAGACGATATTTATATTTCGTCTATCGCGTCGTTGAGAGTATGAAAATGTAAAGAATTCATTATTATCTTTTAATAGTTACTTCCGGTGTCTATATTTACTCGCGATCGATTTTGTACAAAAAAATAAATATATAAGCATTTCTTGCAAACAAAGTTTACAAAAAGAAAAAAAACTTAACAAAGAATCAATTTTTTAACTTTTTCGAACGAATGCATTTTTCAATAAACGGGAACAAAGAACGATGGAAAAATGTCGATGAAACATAAAACCAACGCCGGCTGCCCATCTCAGAATTTATATAAAAAGATTTCGAGAAATGAGAAAAAAAGCATTCGCATGTTACATTTATAAAAGAATTTTTTATATATACATATATATATATACATAGAGAGACGATTATTCTATATGAATGGTTCATTCCAAAGTGCCTTGTATCTTCGACGAAGTAAAGATGAAACGAAAGGGAACAGAAAAAACTTGAATGAAGGAAAAAAAAGAGAAATAATGTGAGATGAAACTCTGTTTTAATCATAGTGTTATAGAAATTCTGTATATATTACTACGTGTTTTTTTTTGTACTTGTCTTTAATCAGACTACCGACCGATCATGTGTACCTAATCCAAAAATAAATCGTTTTTGCACAAATCAATGATTTTAATTCCTTACGGACGTTGAGAGATTTTATCGTCGCGTGAAACGGCGATTTTCCCCTACCTTTTTTTGCCCAGCTCGATTGTGATGCCGCAGACGATGTGCAATTATTTATCCGTCTCTATGTTCACTGTAAAAAAATCAGTATTTTTCATACTATATGGCCGTGTCGTATTTTTTTAAATTTGTTTTTATTCCCTCGTCGGGGAAGCTTTGTTTTCATGAAAAATGTTTTTGTGAGATTACATATTCAGAATGTTCACATCCGTCAAAAAATCAGTTGGGTTAAAATTTGGAGTGCATATCAGATAGTTGAGTATGTCTATTTTTTTTTATTTACGTTATAATGGAAACATTTATTCGGTTTTATAAGATCTTTAAAGAAAAAAAAAGAATGATCCGACTGAAACTTAAACGGGAATAGACTAATATCGAAAAAGTTTTGCTGATGAACTTGGTAAGAATCGGTCAAGGGGCTTTTTGTTTTGGCACACTTTCAATTTTTCGAAAAATAACATTTGCACTCTTTCTTTTATCATTCTTGAGATATTTGCGAAAACAATTCGACGTAAACTCGTTATGAACTTCTGCATTAAATTTGCCAAGAAATAATATACCTGTTGAATATTATGAAATTTCTAATTTAAAAAATGCGTACCTTACTCAGACGCATATTTCCGTTTGAAGTATTGACGTAGAAGTCAAATCAGTGTAGATTCGTGATCGGTGGGAAAATACATCAGACCTACTATCGAAATTACGAATGTCGAACAGTTTTTTAGACGGAGTTACTTTGATACCCCATTCATAATGAAGCGCTTCAGAATTTTCAAGGCCGCAACTATATTTCATGTTCTTATTGTTACAGCAATTCGTGCGGCCGCAGCGTCGCCGAGGCAGTTGATCGTATCACAGAAGCGTTTTCGCTCTAAGATAAATATTCAAAGACCACAGAAGCTGTTCTACGAGCGAGCTTTGGTGACGGAATTCACAACACCGTTCATAACGACGAAGGAACCTCCCGTTCCTCTGTGGGAAAAGTGTAACAACGTAGTCAAGGAGAAAGTCGGAACCGAGCGTGAGAATCCAATACATCCGTACTTGAAAATCATCGCGAGGGAATGCCTTGAGAGACACCGGGAATCGAAGATGACGGCCATTTTTCACAAAAATTCTATGACCCAGGAGGAGCAGTTCGAATTTGCTGTGCTTATTCACCAACACCAAATGTACATTAAAAGCTATGGCGTCGGCATAATCAGACCGGCGTTTGATGGCACAGAGTTCGAGGCCGCTACTGGACTCTACGCCATATCCAACCTCACGGTATTCAGTCCTGAGGTCAACGTCGAAGCGTTGCAAAAAGCCGTCAAGAAAACACCACAACTTACTTTGTTAGGTAAGTTTTTATTTGCATTTGTTAAATTATAAAATAAAACATGTTACCTGTAAGATTGCTATTAATATTTTTTTGCCGGTAAATAGAGTACACTTTGTGGAAAGGATTTTGCGAAAACTAAACTCGAGATTGAAGAGATTCAATCTCGTGCTTAATAAATTATAATCTTTTTTGTTTTCTATGAAAAACTAATGAGTGATTTTTTTATAGCTGGAATTATCGATGGAAAGCTACTGAGTTGCAAAGACTTCTTGAAGTACGGCAAAATCAAGCTGGTCGAGGCTCAATCGCAGCTGGTTCACACGCTCCAAATGGCCGGCGGTATAAATCTCAATCGTCAATGGAATCATCACCAGACCACGCTGGTTTCCCGATTGCAGCAAATTAGTAAAAACGAGACAGCAACTGAGGACAACGTTTCCGGTGCGCAGGAGGCAAACAACGAAGAAGCCAAGCCCGAATAAACAGACGAGACGTACACATGATTTTTTTCAAGTTACAAAGTAAAATCCTTTATTGTAAAAAAAAAACATCGAGAAAAAACAGAACTACAGAATTCTCTGTCGTATATCTTCGTGTGAACAGATTTAAAAAAATGAATGTCCACAGTTTTGTTTTTCGGGGTCGATCAGTGGCAGTAGTTGCACCGTGGATGACACTTGACGCCGTTCTCGCCGCATCTGCAGCCTCCGGAGGTGTCGCCCTTTCCCTGAATATAAAAAATATAAGAGCAGTAGCTTTAGACTGTCTGTCGAATGTCTGTCGACTGCGTTGAATCGACGAATGAGGAGAGAATTGTAAGTTTTTAATACAATTATTACTAAAAAAAATAGCTCAGCCGTGATCTTTAAAGGGTCGAATTGGTTTATGTTATGAAAGGTCAGAGAATTGTGCGTTCAAAAACTTACGATGCAAGAACAATGTTAACAAAGCCAGAACAATGTTAATGAAGCCGTTGGCCGACTATAAAAGTTATATTAGCCTAGCCAGATAACCAGTCCAGCTGAGCAAGATTTACGACAGTCGTGCAAATATTGTATTTCGACACACCTGCGGAAATAATACTCACTGCAGGACCCCAGCGAGGACCTCTCGTAACCCAACAAATCTCCGTCTTGCACATGGAACAGCGAAGCCAGTCGCAACCCCATTTTTTCATGAGCACAACAGCGCAGGTTGGACAGGGAAGGGCTTCACCTCTGTCGACCATTTCTTCGAGCATTGCCGCAGTTCTCTTAGACTCTTGATCCGTTTCATTCGAGAATCTCAACTCTTGCTGGTATTGACGGCAATTTTTGCCGGTGTGTACAACCTGAAAAAGAAACAAAAAAATACTAAAAGTTAAGAAAACGAAAGACGAGTCACGAAACGAAAGGCGATGTGGAACTGAGTCGTTAACAAAAATGGTAATTCTCCCGTAATGATTTTACGTGAATACGTAAATAGCGTCGCTTAATCCAAAGGGTAGAACACCTTTGAATAAAAATCCAATGCAGTGTACCGGCCGAGACTGTCTCGCATCGTCTTAAATACTTAACACTCCCGTATCAAACCAAAAAAACGTAATCGTAACGCAGCTAATGTTACCTGACACGTGAGACAATTACTGACGCCGCAAACAGGACACAAAAAATTGTTGACATTGTCGTCATATATACACCAGCCAGGGCAGTCGGGAGTTTTGCAGTGAAAGGCATTGTTCCCGGCGTTATTCTCGGCCTGAGCTATCGACTTCGCCAGGTGTTGTTGATAAATTTCCGGCTCCACTAGCTGAGTACATAAAAGTGAGTAATAGCGTGGTTATTACGAACGCGGTGAGGGGTCATTGAACGGAATGCAGCATTGATAAGTGCAGGTGATGCAGCGATAACTGATATCTCGATCCCGATAGATAAATAGAACAGATAAGATTAACTTTTGAATAATGAAATTGGTAACACGATTTTATAACAGTCGGGAAAAATTCTTTATCGATGACTAATCAGAAACTCACTGCTTTGATTTCTCGCTCCTGAAACGTTGACTCGCACGTGTATTCGGTGTTTCTGAACGGACACTTTACCTCGGCTTCTTCGCAGTAACGGATTGTATTTGCTATGCAAGTCCTGCAATATAAATCGGTCCTGTTTTAGTAAGTCATGAACGGAAATGTGGAAAGAATATCTCGATTTTTTTTACTAATTGCAAAAAAATGTTAATCTGCGGATATCTGCACAATTAAATTCCATCGAACTGTAACTGTTGTGTTTTGCTTCGTGTAAGCTTAAGTCGGGCAAATTCACTTGGAGAATAAAACTTTTCAATTTTTCTTCTTCCCCAAGCAGTTCGTTGACAATTTAATGTGCCGATATCTTCAGGCTCATAAAAAAGTTACCGGCAGAACATGTGCAAACAATCCCTGAGAATGACGCCTTCCTGAGGTCCGTAAGTGACGAAACAAATCGGACACTCTATCGGCTCGGAATTAGGTATAACATCGCAATTTTCCAAGGATATGAGAGCCATGTAACGTTCCATTCTCACTTCCTCCGAGATGCATTCCTCCTCGTCTTCTTCCTCTATCGTCTTCGGGTAATCGTACGACAAAACTTATTTCTTTTTATCGAAAATTGACGCCTCATGGTATATCAGAGGAAAAAATGAAGCTGCTACTGCGAGCGCTCGACAGAAATGGCCTGATCAGCTTACAATGAATCTACGAGTCGAGTATAGATTGTCCATCAAAACCGCTTTGAACTATCTATCGCAAGACGTTTTTAGAGAATTTTTTTTTTCGACGCAACTTGAAGTCAAATGTTTTTAATTTTTATTTTATATTTTATATTGTTAAATTTTTTCATTGTTTCTATAGGAATGCATTGAAGAAAATTGAAACACGAAATACCTGAGATCCTGCTCGTTCCTCTTCATCCTCCGCTTCGTGTTCCTTGATGACCGGAACGGTAGTTATCTCCTCAATCAGCTCGGGTTCCTTTGGTGTTTCCTCAGCCTCAGGCACTTCCGCTCGTCCGCTCGGTAAGTCATCATTCTTTAAATCTTCGATTTGAATAAACGAGAGAAAAAAATGTAAACAAATTTTTCAACAAGAACGTTATAACGTTTAATCGGTCAGCTCAATGGGAGCTGATATTATTTTATTTTTCCAACGTAACCGGTAACGGAATCCCGTTTCCGTATTTTCCCCCAAATACTCGTCGGTTTTGTCAATCAATCACAAAAATCTGTAATTTGCTTCTGGTTGAAATTTAACTCATCCAGGAGAAAATAGCCAAGTCGATTTGTTACTGATCGTAAAAATTAGAGAGCCCTTTCAATTACCCGGTGCGACGAGGTACAAAAAGACCGGAGATCCTTCGACAGCTTGCAATTCTTCGAGTGTCCTGGCATCGTCGTCAGCCAAGTTTTTACCGACTATCCAGCGCTGCACGTTGGTTGGTATTTCAAATTCTGTGAAAACTTTCGCCTTCAGCTGTGCCACGGTCATACTTCGAGCGAGCTGAAAGCAATACAAAAAATGATTTATCTTGCAAACGAAAGAAAAATTTGTTGATAGATATAAAAAAATAGCGCGTGACAAATTTTAGGAAGGGATAATTCAGTAAGTCAAAACCGACTTTTTCTTACCCTCAACGGTATAGGTCCTTGATGAGCGAGTTTATCCTCGATATACATATTAACATTGATCACATCTTTCGCTTTCGTTCTTTGTCGAACGACCGAACAGTGAATCTTTAATCTTGCCAATTCTTTTGCGAGACCAGCGGCTTGCTGATGATGTCCGGAAGCTATGGCGGCCTCCAATTTTCTGAGCAAACGATTTACAGCCAGGGTATTCATATTTTGTTGGTTCAACGCACTTCTTCCATCCCGTGCTTCACCTTTGCCAAAAAAATGTTTTTAATTAAAGAAAGAAATTCGAAACCGATTAATAAATATTTAATGGAACGACAAAAAAAATATGAGCCAAAGAAGAGACGAATAAACAAAAGCGGTCACTCATTGTTTACTATGTCAGCGCCGGATACGTGTTGCAACTAAAGGTGCATTCACGGGTTTAGAAAATGATTCATAAGTATTATAAATAGACTCCCGCTAGGATGAATCATGTAAACGGACAATGAACTTGAGGGTGAGACGAACTCCGCAATGAAGTCTCGTCGCGGGGAGGTCGAATGGAGCAAAGTAAATGATCAATCGATTATTGATAAACCATTTCATTTTCACTGGAATTATACCATTTTTACCCGTTCTAAAAAAAGTGAATTTTTTAAAAATTTTTGTCAAATTCAATACCAAATGTCTTTGATTTTTGTATTATAACTTTATGTCTTAGGACATCTTAGGACGATAGCTCAGAATGTTTGTACAGTAAATGCACTAAACGCCTTTTGCAAAAAATGTTTAATTGCCTAAAATCTCGCAACGTGCCTGAATTTCTAAGGAATTTGCAAGGTACCAAATTCTATGAAATTAAAATTTGCTACCCCAAGCCGTTTCCAACTGACAGTCATTTTAAACGATCCACGTCTGCCCCACACACAAACACGCACACGTACATCTGGATGCCAGTTAAAAATTGCGTTTCCCGACATTTTAGACTATTTTAAGCACTCGGACAAAATCTCTATTTTTTCAAAGAAAACATTTTCCCTATGAGGAAGCAAAAATAGATCTTTGTCAGCTCAATCTTACCGTTCTGTTCGGAGGAGGTCGCTGATTCGTTTATACCAACGCGACTCTTCTCCTCCAGCGCAGTGACCTTGGTCTCTTTTCTGACCTCTTCACCCTTGGACGGTTCGGCCGGAAGTCCCTGAGGAACTGTTTTTGGCGTCGGAACCAGAGCATTGGCATACAATGACTGTCCAATAACATTGGCGTAAGTGTTCTCGCCGACTTTCGAGCCCTTCATAGTCTTGATGGCCTCGATCTGAGCAAACTCCCGCGGTCTAATCAACTGAAAGGTATTTTTAACCAGACCGGAAGTACCGGGCGTTGCGACACCTTTTCCACTGGTCTTGTAGACGACATCTTCGTTCTTCCATTTTGCCGAGCTTGACGCTGGGCCAATCTCACGACTGACCTTCCGAATGTTTCCCGACGTCTGCGCGGCCGAGGAAACCTTTTGCCTATCGTACTCTCGCTCCTCAGGAGCGGCTGGATTCGTCCTCGGTGTCGCCGGAGGGCCGATTCGAATCGGCGGAGGATAAACGACAGTCACCGAGTTCAGCAAGTACGAGTTTCTCCTTTCCACCTCAATCGGCCCAACCTTCGGTTCAGTTTTCGCTTCCTCAACCTCCCTCGTCTCAGCCTCTCTCTTCTTCGGCTTAGGACGCTTTGGCAACGAGTGCTTCATCTCCTTAAGCATCTCTTTTAGATCCGCCCGGACGGGGTCCTCGTTCTTTGGCCTCGGCTCGGAATTTTCCGAACTCAGAGTCGGAACTTCAGAGTCGCGATTCGACCTTGTCCGATTAAACTTTTGCCTGTCGCCTTTTTCGGCTTCCACGAGAATGTCCAAAACCCGACTCACCTGGCTCGAAGTTCCGGGTTCCGACTTCCTCTCAATTCTGTTCCTCGGCTCGCCGATACCGCGAAACTCCCTCGAAGCAAGTTGCCGATCAATCTCGTTAAAGATGCTCGAAAATTCACTCTGAATCACCTCGAGACTCTTTTTCTTCGCCTCTTCCTTTATTACTCTCCTATCGTCTTTGGTCTCATCCTTGTCGCCGGTCTTCGTCACTTCACTGTTTACTGCCGGAACTCTCGGTCCCGAGAATTTCGGTGAGTTTCCGTAACCTCTCTCCTTCCCAGCTGCGTTCTCCTCGTCGTTGAACTTGGAGATTTTCGCCTCTGCGCTGTTCTCGCCCGACCTTTGGCATCCCGGGCTGTTGGTCTTCGGCGCGTTCTCCTGGAGGAAGGACAACTTCGCCGAGGTGTCTACCCGTGACGTCTTCGGTGATTCCGACACTCTCACATCTTCCCTGTTCTCCGCAGCCGTTCCGCTTTTGGGACTCTTCTGCTGGGGCATGAAGTACCGCGACAGGTCCTTCTCGACCCTGGGCTGACTAGGTGAACCGTCGAACTTTCTCGTTCTCTCTCTCCACTCATCGTTAAGGTTGTATCTGGGGTTTCCGGCCTCGGCCTTCTCGTCCCTCTGGTCTCTGGACTGAGGGCTCTTCGAGAAGAAACTGCTGTTAACCGTGACCTTGGTGATGTTGCCGATGGCATTGAACTTCGAGATCAACGCCCTCGTTCCCCTGCGCGGCGAACTCTCCATCGCCGATGTGACCATGTCCTGGACGACGTCCTCGTTAACCTGATCGGTCAGACTCTCCCGGTCGTTGATCCTCGACGCCTGGAGGAGCATCGCCGCTCTGCTCCTGGCTTGCTCCTCCTGGACAATCGCCGCCGCCTCCTTGTCCAGTTCGCTTATATTCGTGAGAATCGAGAGACCCGACTTCCGTTTGTTCTCCTTTCGTCGCTCCTCGTTGTTCCTCTCGCTGCGGTGAAAGAAGTTCAGGCGCGAGAGTGTTCCACCCTCGTTGTGGTGTTTCTCACTGTGGGAGGACTTCGGGGAGGAGGAGGCGACCGGGGTAGCGGCCGTCGGTTCCTCCCGATGGTCCAGGGGCCCGGGATTTCTCAGAACGTCACCCCGCTTCGCCGTTCCCGAGTCCCGGGAATGCTCGAAGACGCTTCGCTTGTACCAGGGTCGGGGCATCGCTGACGTTTGGGAACCCGTCGTGATCGCCGACTTGGCCGGTTGACCGCCCGGCGTCGCTTCTCTGGAGGAGGGTCCGCTCCCGGACTCTTTTCCCCAGTGCCAGACGCCGCCTCGGAGCACCAGAGTGTCGTTGCCGACGGATCGCCGGGAATCCAATTCCTCCACGTTTGTCTCGATGTTCCTCAGGCGGGAAGCATCGTCCACGCTTTCCGAGTTATTCGGAGCTTCCCAAGCCGCGATCTTAGCCGAAACGCTAACCGGAAACTGCGAAGTCAACTTGTCACAGTCAACCACCGAGTCTCCACCGGTAGCCGTTTTTTTCTTGGTCGCCTCTTTCACGTCAACGTTTTGTCCTAAGGGTTCTCCAGCTTCCATTCCAGGTTCGACTTCAGGTTTTCCCTCCGCTCCTGCGACCGACACCGCGCTCCTTTCTGGCGGTTTCGGAGCTGGTCTTCTTTTCCGCCTCGCGCTTCCTCTCGGCGTCTTGCTCTCTTCCACTCCGGTCGTTGCTTTGGGCCTGGTCGTCGGTCCCGGTGGATTCGGCGCTCTCCGCTTGCCCCTCACGTGCACCCTTCGTCCGGTTCCTCTCTCATCCAACCTCCTCAGCGACCCGGCGAGGGCCCTCTGGCTCCCGGCAAAGTTCCCGCAGGAACCGAAACTCCCGCAGGGTTGCAGCGAGTACCGCGCGGTTAAGTCTCGTCTTCCGGAGAGCACATTTGCCGGTAGCGTCCTCGTCACATCCGCCTGCGTGGCCCTTCGGCTTTCCTTGACGACGAGCTTCGCGGCCCCGGCCCCGAACGGACCGACCTTCCTCTGATCGTGGCTCAGGAGGTCGATCGAAGCTCGTCCTGCCTCGTTGATTTTTCGACCGTCCGATCTCTTCAGCGTCCCCGAGTGAAATGCAAAGCTCCTGACCGTCGCGGTGCTGTAGAACGTGTCCACGCTCTCGGTACTCGACGTTTCACTCAGCACCGGCTCGTCGGGGTCGCCCGGGCTGCTCGATCTCTTTCTTCTGTGACGATCGCTCGAATCACGACTACCGCGCTTGAACCACTTGAACAAGGAGAATCTTCCGGTGGTGTTCGATGCACCGGCTCCACCGCGACCCGACTCCAATCTCGCTTCCAAGGTCGAGGCTACATCCGGCTCGAGGACCGCATGTACCTGGATCTGCCGTTTGCTCTCCGCGTCCGGTGAGCCGAGGCCGCCGAAGCCGTCATTCGGGACGGATGGGAGAGCGATTCGGTTCTTCGTACTGTTTCCCTCGGTTTCCTCGTCCGTACTGCACATAGTCCGTTCCACCATTCTCGCTTCCTCGGGTTATCCTCCGTCTTCCTCTCTCGCACGTTTATTCCCACTTGTTGGAAGCTTCTTTCTTCATCCCGCTCGTCACGCTCGTCCAATCGTCTTGCCGAGATCGCGACCAAACCACCCCGCCGCCGGAACCTCGTGCACGTAGTATCGGTTGTTCTTTATTTAGACACTCGACTCTCGATGCTCGACGACTTTCGCGGAGTTGGACTTTCACACTCGCACCCGCAGGCTCTGCGACGGATTACTCCGGGGAAGTTCTTTTTTGCTTTCAGATATTCTCTCGGAAATTCGTTAAATTCGTTCGAGTGATCTTTGGTTTCGCGGTAGTTTCATCGATCACGGTCCGGACGACGCTGCGACTCTCGCGACGTCACGACTCTTCGGACGCGACTGACCGGGTTTGGATTCTCGCATGCCGAAGATATCACCCGGAATTTTCAATGGTTTTTTTTTTTTGGTTTTTGGTTTCTCGTTTTCTCTCACGATTTTACTTTTATCCGCGTTTCGCTCGGCGATGTCGGAGAATCGGCGTGAGACATCGAGAGTTTTTTTTAAGTCGCGCGTTTGCGGTGTGAGATGCCCGGAATTATATTATTTTTAACTTTATGTTCTTGTTACGGGAGTATATTGGTATTTATCTCGACTGTTGCAAGGCTCGGAAGAGTGCTCGCTCTCCTGGGTGTGTAGCACCGACGCCGATGCTGCTGAACTCTATCCCGACAAAGATTACTGCTACGGGATGAAGAGTGTTGGAAGCCCCGAGGAGAAACGTGAAATTATTATTAGACGACGACGAGGCGTTCTCACGTCGGAGACGTCGCACTCTCACTCTCTCTGCGTCTTTGCTCGTCGCGGGTTATTTTCACGTACACTCTCGCGGGGACCACCGAGCGCGAGGGCGCAGATGCGGGATTCACGAATATAGAGATTTCGGACCGAGGCGGGTTACAAACTTACAAATCAAAACAGATAGCTGGGGTTTTTTGTTCGATGGTGAGAAAATTAAAGAATTTCGGAATTTTAGGGGTCGTTCATTTGAGAAAATGAGTCGGATGTTCGTTCGAAAAGGGAAACTCTTTTTGAATGAGAGTCAGCTAAGTTTCGCACATTTCGGATTAAAGTACATTGAATGTTAATGGGAATATTTGAAAATTATATATTTTTTTACTGTGGTGCCATTTATATTTTTGTAGAGATTCGAAACCATTAAGCACTGTGTTAATGCCAACATTTGTTCAAAATTTAATTAAATGTATGTATTAGTTGTTATTGTTTCTTCTGATGAAAGGAAACATTTGTAAGATTTGAGAACATTAGAAAATTGGATGGATGTTCGTTCAGAAGGAAACTGTTTCCCACTGAGAATCAACTGAATTTCGCACATTCCGGATGAAAGCATATTGAATATTAGAGGAAACGTTTTTGTAAAAATGCATACATTTTTCATTTTCTAATAGAAGGTAACGTCGATAAGATAGCCCACGAGCGTCAATATCAGTCGGCGAAGTTACCAATGGTCGGTACTTCGCAAATTCACTTAACCAATTTGCATTTACCAACAGCATTGATACACCAATGACGAAAAAAATTAATCGAAAAATATACAAATAACAGATTAACGTTAGTATTAAAGTATAAATCGATCGAGTCGACACAGGAGGTTTTTGACCCGCTCTCGAGATGTCAGCACTCCCATCTCTTAGCACACTCTATGCCAGAAAAAAGAAAGAGAAAAAAAATGAGCGGAGAGATTTGGCGAAACATTAGGGCTCGGCAAATATTTATCTTTCACAGCCGATTTGGTTCCGAATGAAAAAAGGAATTTTTTTTTTTTTCCCAAATATTTTTCGCATCTGGAATCTATTTGGAGATAATATCCACGGAGTGTCGGGAGCTCTTTATAAGCTCGTTTGCCGCAGAATTGGGATGGGCGATGTTCGCTCCAACGCCATGCCGGTCTCTCCCTCGTCCTTCGCTAGAATTAGCGAGAGATCCGATGGATCCGATGAACCCCCGTGCTTGTTTCTCCCTTTTCTTTCCGGAGTCGCTGTCTGACTCCGGGACGTGCCAGTTGGGAATCCGCTTATATATACGATATCCCCAAATAGCTCCAGACTTTGCATACCTTACGGAATTTTTTTAAACTGTCTAGAACAGAAATAACGAGATTTCTCATGAATTTCCGAGTTAATGGATCCATTGAAAGTATCTCGTGAGTGAACGGCGAATATCCACCCTCTCTGCATTGATGCGTGGTCGAGCTTACTAGCCGAAAATTAAATCGACCCTGCCAAAAAAGAAAAATTGCAAATCCCGAAAATAATCGGAACCTAAAAATAGAATTTTAGAATTTTGCGACAAACTCGAAAATTCAAAGAAAGTCTTAAAACCTAAAACAAAACCTCTTATGCAAAGAAAGTTATTCTGGTACATTTCAAGTTTGCCGTGCGTGAATGCACAGCGGAGAGAGGATCCGGAAACAGGGTAATTAAAACGTGAAAATAAAAAAAAAATGCGACCCTAATAAATTTCGAAATATAAAAAACGACGAAAAATCTCACGAAAAGCCCGAAGCTTCAAAGAAAAGGCTAATTTGGGGTAGCTGTGCGATCTCCCGCGCGGAATGCACAGCCTCGAGCCTAGTCCGAGAACAGTGCAATCGCGCAGAGAGCAGACTGGTTGACGTTTCCAGTCGTCTTGGGGTTTTTCTCGCGAGGCTTCAAAGTTGGGTTTTCTCTCTCCGCAAAGCCATACGAGCAGAGATTCGCGAGGAATGCTGTAACGTCAGAGAGAATCTTCCGATTGTAAGCCGAAAGCTTCGGGTGGTGAGCTGCGAGGCATCATGCGTTTTCTTTGCCCCGTCGTTTCTTGCGAGAGGTTTTTCCTCGGAACACCGTTTGTTTTTCTCTCAAATACACGAGCGTGCGTCTCGGGACTCGAGTTTCTCCCCCGTATTATAATGCAACACATACGCGGAAGTAAAACGAGCGTGGTATGGAGCGAGCACGTAGGTGGGATCCGAGGACGAAAGGGGCGAGGTTCGCCGTTTCGCTCAGGGGCTTCCCGGTTCCCAGCGGAGTCGACGGAGAGCTTGCGAGGAAAAGCTCGCGCGCGGCTCCAACTCGTGCGCGCACGGTTTCGTCCTTCTCTCCCCGGTCTTCTGCGGCTTGTTCCTCTCTCGCCGGCCTCCTCAGCCTTGTCCCTCCTCGCCGGCTGACTTTCTCGGTACCAATCACGCGGGAGCTTCGCGGAAAACGGAACAACAGCCCGGTGGGACCATTTCCGGAATTAAAAATGAAATATGCATCGTGACCTTACTCCCTCCCCTCACGTTCATCGTTCATAACAATATACCTACTCTACCGGCTGGTCGCGCACGGTGAAGAGGCTCCAATTTTTTTCTTCACCTCACTCCGCACGACAACCGAGTCGCATTTTTATTTGGCTACTCTCTTCCTCCCTCGCTAGGAATTTTATGACAATAAATTATGGAGATTTTATGATTGTATAACAAAAAATGAATTTAAAAATGTGTATTTAAAAAATAATATACGAATTTCTGAGAGTGCGGGAAGCAATTATCATGAGTGAAGTCCACCGTTCCGGTAGAAGATTATATCGGGGTTGTGCTTTAACCTTAAGTCAGACTAATCACAACCGAGTGTTGTAATGGCCGTTTCCGTTCTTGTGAGAAAGAACGAATATCTATTAATTAATTAATTAATATAATAACTTGTATATAATAATGACGATGAAGAATCTCACATTGACGAATTTACTGATATTCAAACGAGAGACATTTCATTCGCAAAAAATAGTCTGCCACAATTACACGCTAAAAGCTAAATAAAAGTACGAAGCGTCATACGTTCCCCATCGAAAAACTTTTCTGCTCCACAAACAATGTTCACCCTCCTTCCTCCGCAATTATACTTTTGTTTTATTACCCGCTATTTTATTTCCGACAATGCTCGGTAATAATGCAAAGACGATAATAAAAGCGGTTAAAGTGAATAAGTTCGTTCGGCCCCTCCCGGCATTCTCGCCCCTGGCTCCCCGGTAGCGTAGGAACGAATGCCGGCGTCAAAATATATGTGTATACATAATATATACACCCCCCCCCCCACCTGCCGCTATGCATCTTATCTCCGTCGTTGAATGCTTCAGATTCAATTTGCCTATCTACCAGGCAAAAGCGTCTTATGACGGTGAAAATTTGATCTTAAGAGATGAGGTGAATCTACTCGTTGCGCAATCTTCCGATGCGCCCCACAGGCCGCACCCTCTTTATCTCCCTCTTCCCCCCTGGTAACCGTGCGCCAGTCTTCCGAATATTGCGTCTGACCCCGTACGTTCCTTTATCACTTCGCGCCTCGTTCGCCGCTCTTCCAGCGTCTCCTTTTCCTTCCGCCCCTCTATCTCGTACGTTCTCCGCCGTGGCTGTGCGCCCCGTCAGACTTTATTTCTCGCACATGCAGCTCCCCCATGCCACCGGTCCGACCCCTCACGTCTCGCGCAGCTATCCTTCCCGCTGCGTTCAACCTCTCCTCGGAATTCCCCTTTCCCAAACTCCGAGCGAGCGTCGCCTTTCCTCTTCGGGGTGGCTTCAACTCCGGCGGCAACGTTGCTTCTCTACACTGCGGCTCATCCGCCTTCTTGAATACAAATCATGATGTTTCCTACCTCGTTGGACGAGACCGGGTGCACCAAAGGGATGACGAGGCGGGGGGGGGGATGTAGAGACGCATGGGGGAGTTGCACAAGATTCGAGGCTCGATCATAATCATTAGCGAAGCCCGTCTGCCAGGTTGTACGTGTGGATCACGTGCCGTGTGTGTGATTGCAGATGTGCAGGAGGTATTCTGCTTCAAGTGGCGAGGGACTTGAATCATCTTTACCGGGTTGTATAAAATTTC
Source organism: Listrodromus nycthemerus (assembly GCA_963978505.1). Lineage (NCBI taxonomy): Eukaryota > Metazoa > Arthropoda > Insecta > Hymenoptera > Ichneumonidae > Listrodromus > Listrodromus nycthemerus. Next base: position 5,294,046 of record OZ021687.1, read on the forward strand.
CAATATTTTGCGGATTGTCGCTATTGCGAGCATTGACCGACTAGTTTTTTTTTCTGAGTTCCGTGATTTGGTAAGTCCGAGTTCGGAGAATTTTTTTTGTGTCTTGTATATAAATCGCGGCTTTAAGTAATTTCAAACTAATTGATTAATTAGTAATTTCAAACTAACGTCTTGAAATTCGATCCTACGTGTCTATGATTTTTCACTTAAAAAATTCTACAACCATAAGACTTTAAGACCTTGCGAAACTACGATTATACTAGTCATGCCGTGAGTGGTTTCTAATTTGAATAATGAGTGGCGAAAATTGGCGCGACGAAGGATCGACAGTACAATTGACATGGAATGCCTCGTATATACAGTGCATATTATACATAGAGCATTATAAGCTGGTAGTTCCCCTCGGCTCCTCCACTCCCGCGCAGTTCAGTCTCCGAGTTATGAATAATCCACGGCTTGGCGGAGTTTCCGAGAAGCCCGGAGCTCGTAACGCACGTTTAGAACTGCTACTACTACTGTTGCCTCCTGCCTATGACCACCTTCTTGCCCCTCCACCTTCCTCCCTACATGCATGCCCGAGCGGCAGAGTCTTCGGAGACTATGAAACCCCCCACGCCTAATGCATAAATGTTTCACTCCATTCTTCCGTTTTCTTCCGGCTTTCCGCCATCCACTGCTCCCCGGGACTTCTCCGACCTCTCTCCTTCCTCCCGCTGCACCACTCGAGCGCATTACTTGTTCTACTTCCTGGCAAGCTGTGAACAAACTGTATGAAATTCGTGAATAATATTCGGCCAGTCTAGGGGGAACGGAGGCAAGCTCGCAGAGAGGAAAATAATTGAGAGGCTGATGGCTTAACGGTTGAACGGATATGTCAAGGGAATAAAGCGGATGGAAAGCTACCCGACAGAATTTCACGTTTCTCGCCAGATTTTCATTGCACGGTCTACGAACGAGTCGCGCTCGTTAAACGCGAATACTTTCGATCAATTTTCACCGGCCAGACGAGAAATTACCATTCCCGTAACATTTTTTAATCCCCCATATTTTCCATGAAAAATCGTTAATTTCAATCGGAGAATTTTGTTTTTAACTCGGACGCGTCTCGTCGATTTATTGCCGATTCAGAACCCGATCCTTTCGCCGTAAAAAACAGTTAAAAAAATGTTGTCGGTAGATAAAAACCTCGTTTGTAGTCTATACGATTCGGGCTTGAACGCTCTTCGGAATCGTCCGTGGACGGAAAATATATGTGTACGGTCGCTCGTAAACTCGGTGGATATCGTTGGACACGGGAGAGACAATAATCGAGAGTCTTCCATGGGCGAACTGGTCGGTTGAACGGGGTGGTCTCCAAGGGGCTCCGGGGAGTTATGCGCGTCCTGGGGGAGTCGCTAAATGCATATAGTTATTCCCGAGCTGCGAGCCAGCTGATTCTTGTCTGTTCCCTCCGAGGGGACTATGTTTAATTCATTAATACCATATACTTCTCTCAGACGAAATTTCTCCTCCCACGCTCGAATCCCATCTCTCGCTGCAAGCCTCGTCCTGGCAGCCTGCGCATTACAGCCACAGGAATTCTGACTGCTCTCCGCGAAGTTCGTTCGCCGGTGTATGCGTGCATACGTATACAGAGGTTGCGTGCCATCGGATATCCCTGTATCGTTCCACAGCGGCGGATCCTAAAGCTTCATATATCCGATTTCCCTTTTCGATCTACAACCATCCCGGGATACGCTCCGCAAGTTTAGCCGGGAATTCTATCCACCGGTGAAGGTGCTTAAAATTCTGAGCGAATAATACTTCGGACTCGGCAATGCGGCTGCATGAGCAACGCGAAGTCATCTTTTTTCAGATTTATTTGCAACCCTTTGGAGCACAGGGATATATGTAATGGGCCCGCTGCCTTTGAAGGACTCGCTGCGAACCTTATCAAATTCGTAATATTAATAGCGAGTGAAATATCACGCTCGGTTGGAAAAAGTTTAATTATTTTTTCCAACCGCGCTGAAAGAATTTTTTTAATATGAACTTCAATTGATGTAAGTTTAGTGGGGGAAATTGCTCGCAAAAGAGAAATAAAAATTGGATACTGTTTTTTGGTTAGCGGCCGTGGTAATTTACGCGCCCTCATCTTTTATTTTTATATTTAATCTTTTGAGGCAAAGGGATGTATGCAATAGGCTTGTAGCTTTTTGAGGATGCGCTGCAAACCTCATCAAATACGTAGTCTTAATAGTGTGTGAATTACCGAGATCGGTAATGAAAACTCTAATTTTTTTTTACTCTGCCAAAGGGATTTTTATCACGACCCTCGTTCGACATACCCAAGTATAGTTTGGGCGATTGCTGTGAGCTAGAAGTAGAGAGAACGTGTGGATGAAGTGGTTATTGTTTTTCAATACTGACCGTTAATCAATTATTTAAGGAAATTCGCCGCGATTGCTGAATAAGTAACAATCATTTATCGAGGAGAAGGTTCCTCAATAAATGATCGAAGTAACTCCAGCCAACCTTTATAGACAACGCTCGGACCTGGTTTTTTTCCGTGCATTATTTACGAGGCTGAAATGCCGAGTGTGGAACCGGCAATTCGAGAAGTGTGGTTAATGCGTAGCTCATATTAATTCTCGAGGACCGGGTTCGTATTCCACCTCGTCGGAATCGAATATAACAACTTCAGGAGGAAGCAAGTAACGACGTTGATGAAAATGGTTTCACGTATCAGAACCCTCTTCAATTATTCTCAACGTTCCGTCGAACCTCCGTGTCCTCCTTTGCTCCAATAGTTTACACGGGTATACGACTCGTCCCGAATGGAGACACACAAGTCCTTGAAACTCCACCTCTGTATCCATTCAATATATCGGTATTTCAATCTCCGCCCGTACTGCAATCGTATGACAAGCCACTCGGTAACGTCTCCGCATGATCCTTTTCTCTGTTTGAAAGCTGAACTTTGGATTGCAAATCGACAACGAAAAGCCCAATGGCATACTGTCCGCCTCTCCTCCACGTAAACGAATGCGCGGAAAGAAAATACAGGAAAAAACCCTGGAAAATGACCCCAATAAATAAAGAGTCGGTGAAGTCACTTACCGAATAATCATTCACGATTTTTTTTCCGGAAATATTTAACAGAAATACTTCTTGTCGGCGGACAAAACATGAGCCACAACAGTACCAGCGGAAATCATTTAACACGTCACTGAGCGGATTAATATAATTCTCATTAGCAAGAGTCATCTGTCTATTAGGGGACACTGTATCCGTACAATAATAACCGATGTATCTATATGCATGGATGACGCGAATGAGCGGCGTACAAATATTGCATCGGTGACTGGATAATTCTGGGCAGGATGTGGACAATCCCGGATGGCTTTCACCCTTCCATCACGATCGGCGCATGGGATTGTTTTGCATATGAAATACGGTACGGGCGCGTATCGCGAATGATTATTAGATGCGGAACCCCCGATAGTCGAGGCTCACGTGCGCGACATTAAATAATTGTAGCACCAGCAAGGGAACCGCCGGGCGGAGCGGTAGAGGCAGGGGTTGTCGCCCCTACTGAACGGACACGACGCTCGATCAAACGGAATCGATTAATCCCATCCGGTAATTCAAATATACCTAATCGAAACCCGCCTTTTCAATATTTTCTGCCCCACTCGTGGATCCGTTTATCGAACCGCGCACACCGCGGTGTACCGTTGTTTCTTTATTTATTTTCTCTCTTTGTTTTATTTTTTTTGTTAAACACCCAACTTGAAAATTAATTGGATACGAAATTCAATCAAGTCTCTCCGCCAATTCGATGGATTTTCTGAATAAATGTGAAGGAAATTAAAATAAAATCAGAGGACATACATCTGCGCGGTTTAGTCAGGTGTATGAAAAAAATATCCCTGTTTCTCCAACGAGAAAGATTAATTAATCGGGGAAATAATTAACTAATCTTTTGAAGCGTAATTGAAATTGGTTATAGCGAATTGAATTCGCGTTGTTTGTTGAGGGAAATAATACATTAGGAGGAACTTTTTTCGCAGCATAGTACGTTAATTGAAAATTAATTCGATCAACTCTTTTCACCGATTGGATGGACGCGGCGATTGAATAAAAAAATTGATTCGCATATATTTACAGGACTTCGGTCGGATCTGTGAATAGGCTCGGTGTTTTAAAATTAAAACATTGACGAGGGATGATAATTAGTTGTTCCTCTGATATGCAGGTCAATTCCACTATTCAGATATTGTGCTATATTTTTTACCTCGCTCAACGAATTATTGCAACATTTTTACAGCGCGCTAAGACGAATAGATTAGCGAGAAAATGTGAGAAAAATTGCGAGATAAATAAAAAAACTCTATTCCATTATAAAAATCATTTTTTGACGTTTGAAAATTTATTGGGAATACCCGTTATCGTAGCGTGAAACGTTACAAGGGCTCCAAATCTCAATATCAATGATTTCTATTTTACAATGTATTTGATTCAGACAAACACGGATAGCGTCAATGTAAAATCAGTTACCGGCCCAACGTTCTATGCGAAGGCTACTATTGGTATTGGCGAAACGCAATGTCCAATTTTCGAACATTGCCAAAGTACGTGTCCATGGAGGAAAAAAGATGAATTCCCCATAATATTTGAGCGCTTTGAACGCTGCCTGAGTGCTTTCTGACCGCCGGCATTTCACTCCGCTATTGAATAATTTAATTTAACATCATAAATAGTGCTATTGGGCTTAAATTTTCAGCATGTGAAACGCGAATTATCGGAGCTGCCCGGAAGTTATTTAACTCATTAAACATTCAACCGTTCCAAAAAATTTAGCGAACTCCAACTCGGATATCGAGTTGTTTCCATTCTCTCCAATCCTTTGACGCTGACTTATTTCATTTTATTTAAAGCTTATAAGTCAAATATCAACAATTTTATCTTCTCTGCACAGCTTTTTAAAATCATGAAAACATCCGGTCGGCAGCGAAATTTCGTTTTTCGAAATTTCCTAGTCCAATCTATTCTTTTTTCCTACACATTGAATAAATCGCTGCGACAGTTTAATCTTCATAGCCCTCCGAGGATCGGGCGAGCGACGCTTAACTTACTGAGATGTGTGTCAGTGGTTCACAGGATAGCAAAAAAATAAAGAAAAAATTGTTCGCGTTGATGAACCGTGGGGTTAAAAAATAAAAACAAAAGAAATAAGCGCTTACAAAGCGCACGATTCAGTTGAACGTAAGTGTGCCATTTTACGAACGGAGCAGCGTGTATATCTGCGTGCATGCGGCGATACGAGAGAGTAATTGCGACCTCGCCGAGTGCCCGCGAGGTGAGAATGAGTGCGGATACAGCATTAAATTTTTGCGCGCCAGTCGGGTATGAACGACTGTGGTTGTAAAAAAAATGTGCGGCTCTCAGTGCTAATTCTTAAGCCTCGCCGGGGTGAATGCGCACAACCGCTTCTTTTTTTTCCTCCGAATCGCAACCAAGCGCGTTTTACGGCTGCGAAAGTCATCATGAGAGGAAAAAGCTATTCGGCGCAGGAAAAAAGCGAAAATCCACGGCGGAGAATACGCACGAAAACTGGCTCGACGACTTCTGCAAAGCTATGACAGCGGATCGATGATACGCTCTGTTGACATACGCGTCAATGCTCCATCGTCGATTTTACTTCGTCACTGCGTCACAACTCGCGATTCGCGCACGCAAGAATTATTTACGCACATTGCGGTGACACGAAACCGTCTGTGACAGAAATTAGTTTTGCAGCGTAATTTCACGTCGCGTATCGGAGCAATGCATGACTTATTCGCTTAATCGTGCGAATCGATATATATATAGTTTTTTATAATAATATGATAATCATGGAAGTGGAGCAAACTATTTGGGCCATAGAATAATTATGAAGTTGTCAAGTTCGAGTCACAATACTAAATGACAAAACCGTGCGACGACGGATGGAAAAATAAATTGAATAAAAAAGATTTCGTAATTCTTTGCATTTCGTAATAATAAACACATTAATAGGCTCCGTCACATGCGATGTGACAAAAATTGATGAAAAATTATATACAGCCTTAGAAGGCGGACACAGCCAATGCCAATAAATCTTATATTCAGTTCGTCAAAAGCACTTGATAAAATTGGTTCTGTTAATAATAATAATAATAACAATAAAGTCGCATGGAGTACACACTGAGTAATTGTTTGGCTATCGAAAAAAGAAAGAATAAAAGTAATCAGGACAGGTTAAATGGTGGAAAAAATATTAATTAATTAATTAATTAGAGTAAAAATGGTCCAAGCTAAATTAGAATTCCATGAGAAAGTTCATTAACCGTTTTGATACCGTTTGGGTAATCAGACCGCCTGAATAATACTTAGTGAAACCGGAAAGTTACCCAACATAATTACTGACTAACAGAGAAAGCATAACAGATAGCCTCTGCAGAAGGAAATTAAGAGCAATGAGTATTGCTCCATCTGCAATAATGCCGAAAGCAGCTATCGAAGGTATTGATTCGATAAAAATCTAATCTGCAAAGTATGGAAAAATAAGGATATGCCGGGAGAGCATTTGCGCTAGATTGGCGAAAAAAAAACTAGCCACATTCTTTATCTTTCATCGATAAATGAATTTTATCTTATATTTTTCACTTGAATCTTAATCAACAAACAGTGACATTCCGAGAATGCTCTCGATGAATCAGTGGTCTCACAATTTCCAATGCACTCAGAAATTATTTTAATCCTATTGCGATAAAAAAATGCTAGGTATATTTATACGCGATAAAGACATCCGTAAAACGATTACCTCTATATTTGTGTATTGGGATTGAACTCGACGACAAATTTTCCACGATACATCATCCGGATGACAAAGTTGAATCAGATTAGCGTGAACCTGTCCTTTATAAGCAAGCGGAACGACAAGGTAATTAACAGTCTTCGTTGGATTTTCTTCCACGACTGAGCTGCACTTTGAATTGAATAAGCTGTGCAACGACCGAGTAACCACATCAACATCCATCATGGTGACGTTTTACGCATTAGTTGCTTTGTGCTTCTCGAGTGGTGCCCTCGCCCAGATGGCCGGTTGGGGTTCTTGCCCGGATATGGGAACCATGGAAGATTTGAACATTCGCAACGTAAGGAATTTGTTTTGACTGTTATTGCTAATTCCCACATTGCATACATGCGGCTGCATTTTACTTTCACTGAATTCCATTTTCAGATTCAGGGAAGATGGTATGAAGCCGGAAGGTACTTCTCGCTCGGAGGCGTGATGCTCAAATGTGTGACGAGCGATTTACTGCACGGCGGTGGCCACGGCATTATTCAGATGAACACCACCGCAATTTCGCAACTGTAAGACAGAATAAGACATGGCTTTTCGTTTTTGTTCTACCACAGTAAAACGTTCTGTTAATTAAAAAATCCATCGATTATCAGGACCGGCAAAATGCTGTCAGTGAAGGGAATCAAAGTTCGACAGCCCGACGTCGAAAACCCCGGCAAGCTTGAGGTCCAAATGCCTTCTTCAAGTATTTGGTTACAGTACTGGATCTTAGGAAGCGACGTCGACAGCTGGATGGTCGGCTACAGCTGCGTCGACATGAAACTTATACAGTGAGAATAAGACCAGCGCTTTAAACAAACCGTGAAGATACAACGGATTGAATTGTGGTTTTTTTTTCCTCAGCCTGAAGTACGTGTGGATCTCAACCAGGCAGCAAGAAGCCACGGACAAGGTGATGAAAAAGGTCCTCAAAGTCCTGAAGAAGCACAAGCTGAGCGACAAGATCATGATGACCGACCAGACGAATTGCGTTGCCGAATCGGGTTCCGACGAGTCAGACTCAAACTCAGACTCAGATGAAGACGACAAGGATGTGCATATTCTTTTCTAATTCGCGAAGGCGACAATGTTCACAATGGAATGTTCTGTAGTCGATCGTGTATAAAATATGAAAATTTATTACCAGCATACAACGCTCGTTCATGTTTTTACTGCATGTTATCGTCGGGAAATTAATTTTCTGTTGCTAAGATGGGACGAGAATAAGCGCTTCTCCGTGTAATCATCCAGCATTTAATTTATACGTTGAGAAACATGTGTCGAAAAAATGACTATTCATATGTTAAATTTCACAAAGGAATGAACAATATTGCATTCCTTATCGACAATAACAATAATCAAGTGCCACGGATTACCTGGTGAGCAGTGTTCTGCCTATGGCAAGAAAAAAAAAACTGGTACGTGTTTGCGTATTATCTTAAATAATACACGGTAGACGTTATAACGAGCGCAACGGAGTATATTTACGCACAGCAAAATGCGCGAGCACGCGAGCATGCAAGCACATGCATATACATATATATAAAAGTGTATATATTATATAAGGGGTAGCACGCTTTATATAGGAAGCTCGCGGAAGAGTAGAGTTTGCAGTTGGCATTTTTATGCCAGATTTTTATGTCGGTAGCATTTGTTTTGTCGAGGAGGGTAGATTTTACGGCTTTCCCTTGCATATCCGCAGTTCGAGCATTATGCGAGTATCAACCCGGCCTACTGTATAGTCCGCAGCCCTTCCCACCCTCAACCCCCTCTCCCCACATTGAACTTACTGTTCCAGTGAATACACATCCGTATGAATGTGTAAATCTATGAAAACGAACCAATACATAAATCTACGAATAGGGTACACTCGACCCCTGGATCGAACGCCGAAAACACAGACCTTTTCAAATAAATTATGTCACCTCGTGATATTTATATCGTACAAAAAGTACCGAAAATCCAACGACCCGAAATGTATCGAAATAATTATTATGCAATTTGTATGATTGCAAAAAAAATTATTTTCGCAAGTACGCGTATGTCACTTGACGCTGATGACAAGAATAATAATCGGTACCATCAGCGGGAAATCATATTGAAATTATTTCTACCCAAGAATAGATTGATAAAAATATATATAAAGTCGAGGCAATTGCTCTTCAATAAATATCGTCGTTACCCAGCCGTTCTCTCACGTTCTTCCATAGCTTTCTCATTTCTATTCTTCAGCATGATAATATATTTTCATCCAATTTACTTTATTGATATTGCGAAACCAGACGCATAACGTATTCAAGTTTTGTACCTAATAACTTTTAGCATAGCGACGCGGTGTATTATATACTGCTGTTATATACCTGTATGTAGAAAATCTATTCTGACTAAGAAAGTATGCACGAAAACGAGGAACATTGATGAGGTGGGGGGGGGGGGGGGGGGGCAAGAGAGAATGAAGGAAATGGAGTCAGTCTCATCCACAACGACTTGTTCTGTCAGTGAAAAAAAACAAATGCTTTCTAAAACACCGTTTTCCACTTCGAAAACTCTAAAATAATAATAGGGTAAACATATATGATTATCGTAATATATGCGGAGAAACTGTATTGGAGCTATAGACAAAAGTACGATCAATTGTTTGTCCCAGCTTCTCTTCTGTACATCCGAGTATCCGCTTTCAATTTCGAAAGCTTCGGCCAGCCGAGTCGGTCACACCAGCAACGGCTTGTCGGCTCAGTAAAAACGTAATCTGCTATAAAACACCTTTTTCCATGTAAAACAACTATGCGATAATAATTATTCGCAATATATTCAGACACACTATATATCGAAGTTATAGCCACAAATACAGTAATACTGTTTTTCCCGGCTCTTCTCCGTGTAACACATATCCGCGTTTACTTCCGGGTGATTTGGCAGGTGCAGCCAAATCGGGTTCAGCACATACTGTATACATGTCTCCAATGGGTATACCTCGAGCGCAAATCTTTATGGGGTTTCCGTGCACGCTAACGACTAACCGCGAGAGGTTGCAAGCTCTCGTGGCGCTCCGCGGGGAATCCCCTTGGTGTTCATCCCAAGGGAGAGGAGAGCAGCGAGGCTGCCGAGAGACGGTGGAAGTCCCGATATAAGCTCGCTGTCCCGTCTGCTGCTCGCTGTACTGCTTTGGCATTTCCGTTGCTCGCTAACCCAAACCCAAGCCCCATCTCCGGTCCTCCTGGTGTATAAGCAACACGAGGGACGCAGTTGTCTCGAATATGCACTGTGGGTCGGCGAGGGAAGTGCGGGCTAAGTTCAACCTCTACGATGGTAGATACATGTTGTTGCAAAGGTGTCTACCACTGTGCGCACCACCAGTACAAACATCGATGTTGAAGCGGCAACACCAACCCGTCGAATGTTACAGGACTGACCAAAAATATTTTCGCACCGAAGAGTGTACCGGAAAATTCCATTCATTTTTTTTAGCAAATTGTTTGAGTCAGAGGTGGAAAAGTCAAGTTCACTTTTCACGCGAATCAAATTTTTGTTCGCTGCAACCTTTCTCGATCAAGATAAACTGGTATTACGTTTGTTAGTTCATTTAAACAAATTGTAAAATGATTGATTATTCGCATTTTTTTTGCTCTACTTACGTGCGCTGTACTATTATTATCTTGATATTTTTTTATGAGAGTCAATTTTTTGCATACAAATAAAATTATGAGAACTCGTTTATCTTTCCCTGTTGCAATCTATGGGAAATGTGACTTCAGGTTTAAGAAAAATCATTTCGTTCGAGCTATCAAAAGGTATCTCGAGTACAGATGCGTTTTTGTTCTGAGGGTTATTTTGAAGCATCCTGTATCTGTATGAGGATGTATTAACGTAGACTACCTAATTCTGCGGAGATACTGTGGTGGTATTACTACGCCACTATAGCTCCGGAGTCTGCCCTGGTACGTACACTATCTACTGAATTAAGTAGCGGTGGCCACACGTACATTGTGTACTCGCTCTGTGTTGCTCTTGGCCCTTACGCCGCTTCAGAGAATTCATTGGGAGAAGTAAGTCGAAAAGTTTCGAGGAGATATTGCGGTGTGTAAGTGCACGACCTGTATTATAAACGTTCTATCTACGCCCCGCTGTTAAGTCGAAGGTAGAAAAGGCACGGCCCAAATATTTCACCAACTATCTGTACGCCTCCTCGCGCTTCCAAGAAATGTTCTTGCAAGAGCAACGAAATGAAAGAAAAAGAAAATACCGCACTTTGAATACGTCTACCATACATCTCACTCTCGCAGTAACATTTTATATAAATATTCGGACATGAATAATAATAATGAGAAATCAATTTTAACGTAACGAAAGTTGGGTTGTAAAAGATCTGAAAATTTTAGACGGTTCAAAAAAATTCGTTTTTCTGGCTGTAGCTTGTAGATCGTAAATTACCACAATTTTTTGTATGGTAATTTTTAGATCGCATCATGCACATCTGGTTTTACAAAAATCAATGTCTGTCGTTTATTGACCAGAATAATTTTTAGGGAACTTCGTATTCCGATTTTACGAAATTATTTCTAAGTATGTACAAGAGGAGAATTGAAGTCGACCGTAGAGGGACTTAAAGCCGAAAATGATATATTTCCGTGAATTATATATCGCGAAGTTTGAGAGAGTGAAAGTTCACCAAAGAAGATTCTCGGTTGGTGTACTTTATGAACGGAAATACCCTTGGAGGATTCGTTGAGCGAAGTAAGTCTAGAAGTTTTGACGAGATATCATAAGCGCAGCGTACTGTGAACCGAGCTACTCCTTGCAGTTGGGCCCGAAGCGGGCAGAATTGTAGGAAGTTGGGTAAACGGCATCGTTATTGCTCGCTCGGGCAGACGATAAAATACCTGCACCGGTAAACCGTTCCTCGATGCGCCTCGCCATTTACGGCTGAGACCGCCATTGACTGATCCGCAGATTAACGAAATAAATTGTCTTCGAACGTAAAAAAAATTCACCGTAATCAGCCGTTTCGAGGTTGCTCGAAGGTAAAATAAAAAATTCATTAACGACTTTGGAAGAACGACACTAACAATACATTTTCATCGCGAAATGTCGCAGACCCTCCCTAAAAAAAAAAACAAAAAACATAGCTGCGTTTATGAGGACGGAAAATTCAAAATGGATTACACTTTTCATTACCGACCGAGTCCCTTTGGCACAGCGCCGAGAAACTCTCGGTTCTACCGTGCAGACACTGTTTATTCGTTGTATACGAAAATGTGAGAAAGCTTCGACCCGTCGCTTCCAATAACGCAATCACCATACATCGATTTCCAATCCAATTATCAGAGAATGCAACGTGTAAACCGTGCAGTCCGGGAACTGTAGGACGTGGCTTGAAGGGGGGTATGAGGCTTGGGAGAAGTGCAATATACTTTTCATGAGTACCTTGCAGCAAGCCGCTCGCGAGCGAATATAAGGGATGATGGGGGGAAATAGAAGGATTCGGAGAGTCGGCTGGAAGGAGGGATGGCGAATAGTTAAGAGCAGTGGTGCGGGATTGGGGGGGGGGGGGTGTAGCAGGCTAGTGATGGACGGAGGTGCAGCAGAATGGAAACAGAGGCTTTGCGCTCTCTGGCGAAGGGGGTAGATCTGGCGAAGCATGGGCGCTTCAAAATCGAATAGACCAAACCGAACTGGGAATTGTACTCCCCCCCCCCCCCCCCCCGCTTTCCGTGCCGAGGCTTCGGCCAGGTTGAAGCAAACCACGAAAATCTGGTATAAACTCATAATCCCTTCGTGGCTCCGCCGTTCTTCGTCCGGGACAGAAAAGTGGGTCCTTCATTTTTTCCAACGCTTATACGGGCGTTCATATTTTTCTGCAAGACATTTTTTTACTTCTTTTTTTCTCTTTCATTGTCGTTTTTACTTGCATCGTCCCAATATAACCGGGCTTAACGTTGCGTCGTACAATTCCGCTTCATTGGCTGCTTCGTTCCGCTGTACTTCCATGTCGAGCCTATGTGGATTTGAAAGCTGGCGAGAAACACACACGTCTGGCTTTTCTCGCTTACAAGTTGATCGGCTTAGAACTTTTAAGGAAAAGGAAGAAATTGACCAATTGTCCGACGGTCGACTTTTTGAGTGTTTGCGAACAACACTGTATGGTTTTTTGGAAATTCGAAAAATCATTAATTTTCTTTGTAATATTGGCTAAAAAGTTTCGTTACGAAATTCTGGTTATTTGTAGTTTTGGGTCACGTCTCGTCTATTTATTCCCCACTAATTACGAATCTGCCGCTCATTTAACTTGTGACGGAATATTTAATACGGAAATTCGAACCAAAATGAAACTAATTTTTTTGGAAAGATCAAAGAATTTAAAATCTTATGAAACGAAAGGTTTGGTCGATCCTCGTCAAATTAAATAGCGATCATCAATTGTACAACTTTTCAACCTGATAGTTCGAAAACTAAGCTGGCATGCACTCAACAATTTTTATAGCAAAGTTCAAAACCATGCAAAATATTTACGACCGAAAGAATTCCGTGAAAAATGGAAACGAACGTTCAGGCTCGATCTCACTACCTACCCTAAGAATTTGAGCTCCATAGCTGAAGACCTCCTCAAGTTACAAAAAGCTTTAATTTTTCGGGTGTAAAACACACAAAATCCATATAATCTTTCCAAATATGATTTCTACATCGTTAGGAACATCCTGAAAACGTTTTTTTTTTAAATCAGGAATTTCAATAAAAAAGCGAAATTAAAGTTAATGGGACATTTTATTACTGCGAGGTGTCGTTGAACGTACTGTAAGCCCGTCTATGAATAGACCGTTGAGCGGACGACGAAATTAGATGATCAAATTTTTACGCGAGAGCTTTAACGGAGGGTTTTCATTCACGCCTCAATGTTCGCTTGCTCGTTCCGGGGCCTGGACGGATTTTGTGTCAGTGAATAGAATTCCTAAACCAAAATCACCCGGAAAAAACTATCCCGGACCAGAGTGAGGTTCCAGGAGGTGGATATAAAGCCAGTTTGGTCCTCTGGAAAGCTCGTCGAAGGAAATTGAACTTTCGACTTTTCCCGTCCTTTCGCCGGTGCTGGTATGGTCGATTATCCCGGTACCTGCGGAAAAGAATGGCAACCCAGGTGGCTCGAAGCAGCGAAATCGCACGGCAACGATACACTTCCGGAAACGGGTTGTATAGATCCGTTGCAGTCCGGTTGGCCGAGCGCCGGGAAGCTCGTTCGCCGGTTAAAATTGAGGGTTTCAAAGTGAAGAGGTAAAAGGAGTCGCTCATGAGAGAGGGCAACCGACAAAGGAAATAATCGAATCCTTAAAATTCAACGCTTAGTTTAATCCAGCGAACTGGACGGCGGAGTTCGAGGAGAGGAAGGGCCGAAGGAAAGTAGAGGGGTTGGGAAGGTGGTTGGCAGGCAAAAGGGAGAGAACCGGGGCTCAACATGAACGGACGAAAACCCCTTCGCACCATCGGCCTTTGAGGTCTGGACGAAATTATTCTGTGGCTGGTACATTGGAGGAACTACGAAGGCAACACGTTTGTGTCGGTATCGTTCGTGTAATGGGGTAGGTCGAACACAGTGTGTACACACGCGCGGGCACACAAGGGCTGATGATGGGGTGTGATTCTAATGCCGGGAGCTTTGAGGGGGATCTTCTATGCAGCATGTAATTTCATTGGTGTGTTGTATGAAGGAGCGGCAGCATCGAAGTCACCCATACACCAACGGAACTTGAGTTGCCTCACGATCAACCCAAGTTATAAAGCGCACTTTCGGTTTATCAATTGTAAATGAGAGTTTCTGGCGCAATGAAAGCAATTCGAATGTCTTGCAGTTGTTCATATATTGACAATCCTATCGAGAAGTAAATCATGGATCACCCAGACACCCATTCTCAAAAAAATTATGCGAAAACAAAGCATCTGGAAATCTTCGAACGTTTTCCAATTCATTCATATCTTCGGTCAAAGTCCCATCTGAAACTACCTCGTGGGCGTCCCCAAAACCGGACATAAAAGCTGGCCTCGTACAAGCGTTCCTCATCAATGTCCCCGTGAAAGAATGCGTACAATGAAGTGAGCGTGTCACGACGATGCTTGGACCACTTGTTCATTCAATGGCCATCCCTACACTGTCTCGTCCCGAGCTTTCTGTACCAAGCTCCACGAGGGAGGAGGAGACGTGGCTCGGCAATAACCGATATCCAGTCGAAGATTGCCAGGCATAATGGCGGATGGAATTTTTATGGAGCTGCATTTTTCGGACTGAATGTTTTATCGAGGCCAGGCTCCCTTTATACCCTGCACGGTTCTTCATCCCCGTACCGCCCTCTCGCTGTCCGATGGATTTTCCCCGGAGAATCCGAGGTTCCGACCCAACGGCCCCGCGAGATTCCCTTGTCCCAATCGCCTCGGTCTGTGTACACGCTCACCATTTCTACTTGCACGTCTTCCTCGTCGTTTCTCTCGCCCAGCGTAACTCCATTTTCTCTATACCTCTCTATACCGTTTTACAGTAGACGCTTTAAAATTCACCGCTTCTCTACTCCACCTTCTGACGTTGCATCTTGCGGAAAAGAATTAGGTGGGAGGGGGAGAGGTGGGTGAAGCAGGAGAAACAGCTGGAAATCCTCGATCCAGACGCGTCCGTCTTCGCCTCGAAGTCCTTCGCGTCTTGGACTAACCTCGGGAGAGTATCTACTCTATCGCACCCCGACGCGCACTCGGCTATTCTACTGCGGGCCATCGGTTCTATTCTTCGGGAGGTACGTTAAAAGCAATCCATACTTGATTCCACCCCAGATCCCGGCGGTACTTTTTTTTTTGCTATTTTTCCGTATCCTTTTAGACCTTTCTAAATTCTTTTTGTTTTTCGTCTGGCATGTATGGAGATGGGCTGAAGGAAAAATTTGTGCCGGAAAATGACGAAGAATGAGCTAGAGATTTTTTCAAAGAATTATATGCGCTGTTGTTGCACCAACAATTCTAAGTGTCGTATATATATTTTTAATCCGAAGAGTAAAAGTAAATTTCCTGATTCTCCGAGACTTTGAAAGATTCTTCCTTTTGTCTGTCAATACAGATTTTTATAGGATTTTTTTTTAAATTACAGGCGTAACTTTTTAATGAGATATTGTGACGATATAAAAAAAAAAGAATCTCAACAAAAGCTCATAAAACAAGTGTCCTGAAGGATAACAGTAAATTTCCTTGAATCTTCTGAGCAGCTTTGCGCGTCAGATTATGCCGAGAGCGCCACGGCCATTGCGTTAAGTCCCTTTTACTACTGCGAATGTACAATGTTTGCGTTTCAACGCCGGATTAACAGGTTGTTTAATGAATTGAAAATTTTACACTTGCATCGTTTGTACTTTTCTACTAGAGCTGGGCACAGTATCGAAAAATACTTGAAGGACCAATACTTAGGGTTTGAGGTTAGTTTCCGCAACGACCAAACTATACTCAAAATGACACATGAACTTTGGTCTTAGTGCCCAGTAATAGTATTCAAAATACCGAAAAGTATTCTGATTTTTTTCTCTAACGTTCACAAACGAATGCTCTTGGGCTGCCGGAGCTTCTGCCCATGCGAGGATCAAAGTTCGGCCCTCGATCTTCGAGAACGGCGAACTTGAGGCTCGTCCGACCATTCGCTGCCGTTACCACTTCGAAACTCCAGCGGTCTTTTTTTTCTGTCGGCCTTTCGTATCGCCCTCCAACGAGAGATATATGGAGTACCGTGTAGTCTCTTGGCGATGGCACTTCCGTAGTACTCTGCGGACACAAGAGCATCGTTCGGTACGCGGGTGTATGATTTTCCAGGAGATCAACCGGAAAAATGAGAATTCTAGTGGGTACTCGATCTATTATGTTGCGTCTTCACCGGTGAAGGGGGAGGGGTAGGACGAGAGGGATGACGAGGACTATACAGAGGGCTGGTTATGTCGCTAGTGCAAAGGGACGAGAGGAAGAAGGCGACGGAATCGCGACGTATCCCCCCCCCCCCCCCCTTTATGACCGTTTTATAGAGTCGTTTCGCCAGCTCTTGCGGCTGAACTTCTTTCGTTCGGACTCAGTATCCCTCCCTCACTCCTCAGCTTCACCACTCACTGTTCTCTGCAAGAATCTTCGATACCATAGAATGTATATTCACTACGCGGAATATATGTGGCTGCGCGAAGAGCCCAAGGATTTTTAGTACGTCAGGATAGCGCAGCTTTCAAGCAGAACTTTGAAATGTGGCGGGGAAAGAAAAATATCTCCAAAGTGGAAATGGATGTACGTTGAATTTTATTATCTTTTTTTTGTTATGGGTCTTTAATCGGAATAATTTCCTCTGATACTCATTTTTTATTTTATATTATCGAAAAAATAAAATTTAACTAATCTCGCCGAGAAAGAGTATTTCTGGTCGAAGGTTTGTAAACATAAAAATAAAAAAATGAGCTTATCTTCTCAGCGTAGTTTTAGCACTTTGACAAATAGTAAAAATAATATAAACTGTGAAAAGCTTCGTTTGCAAAACATTTACCGCTTACACCATCCGCGACCGAAATACTTAATTTTTTTTTTTTTTCAGATTAATTCGGTAGAACAACTGTTGTTGCTCGGTAGAAATGAGATCGGCTGGTGTTCCCGATATTCCCTCAGCATGGTTCCGATCGGCGTTTTGGGTTTTCAGCAGGAGTTACTCCGGGTCGCGAGCTATGGCGAAGTTGTATTAAGGTACGTGAGAGAATTTTAGTTAATGTTTCGTTGAAAACCGGCAGTTATCGCGGTATTCGACGCCCCCGCATGTCGGATCGCTTCGTTACAATCCATCGGTGCACACACAGCACGTGTAACGCACACGGCGCCGTGCTCGTAGGGCACGCGTAATGCGCACTACACGGGAACCGAAGCGTGATCGTTCCTCCGATCGGCAGGCTCGAGAGCGGCGCCTGGTGTTTGCCCGTGTCGTCTCGTTCGACGGAATGAATGACGTTAAATTTAACGTTGCCAATTTATCGAGGGGGTGACAGCGGCTCTTGTGCCTTCCTGGCTGTACGCCGACAAGCGCAACGTCGGTAGCATTATTGTGCACATGTCGTGTTTCGTAAATATTAACTATGCACTCTACCGGACGTTCCAACATTCCGTAGGCATGTTTTTGGTAAACGAAAAAAAATTAACTATTTTAATTCAGCTTGACTCGCACAGTTCTAATTATTATAATTGTGCGGGATTGTTAATTCAAAAAATTGATAGTGTCGATGCGAAGTTGGAGATCGCTATTTATTTCACGATTATCTTCAGATTGACTTACGATGTTAGTTGAGTAAAAATATTCGGAGAATATTTTTCCGTTCGTTCGTCAATAAAATCGATTTGGGAATATGCCACTTGACGCAATGGTGGCTTCAATTTTATGTCTCGGTTGTTTTTTTTAAACCCATTCTATATGCTAATAATCTGGATTTTCGATATGTTAGCATATAGAACGGATTAAAAAAAAATCAAGATATCGAATCAAAACAACTGCTATTGATTTTAAGCGGTACATTTTCCTTGAATCCGTAATTCAATTAACGAAAAAATGTTTGTTTTTATTCTGTGATTTTTCGGAAAAATATTTTCCTTCACATAGAAGCAAGATAAGAAGTTAAAATCTGCACTCCACTCATATGTCTGAACGACCATCATCCTGAAGCAAGCCCAGCATTCTCGTGCAATCGTTGAGCAGATAATTTGCTTCTTATCAGAACGATACCGTGATGGCAAGAAAAATGGATTACAGATTCTGTTAGCTATTGATTCATCCTCGGCGGCGCGGGAAATGCAAAATAATTTGCCATTTCTCACGTAACTATGCACAACCATAGGACGTTCCAACACACCATCGGTAAGTTTTGTCTATTAAAAAAAATCAAACGATTAAAATTCAGCTCGACTCACACCTTCGTTATCATTGTCCTATCCGAAGGACACTGAAGACAGTTTTGCGGCATTGCCCATTAAAATAGTTAATAGTTCTGACGCCCAGTGGACTCAGCGCCTAACAGAATCTGCAATCCATTTATTTCGCGAGTGTCTCAACCATTTTCGTCCCGTAGCAAATTCGCCAGCCTCATCGTACAATAGTTGAGCGTATAATTCGATTCCCGTCGGAACAGTGCTGCGACGGCTCGAAAAACGGATTACAGATTCCGTTACCGACCGAGCTGGCCCGGACGGCGCGGGAATGCGCATCGCCTCGAATGATCCTTCCCGGGTCGCTATTTTGAATCTCTCTGTACGCAAATATGAATCGCATGATACACTGTTCCATGCCGACGTACCGTACACTATTCCGCCGCGTCGGTGCACAGCGGGGACTCGTGTACGCGTCAATTTGAACAAGAGTGAGCTTTCAACAGTAAACGAGAGCCGACGTGTATGAAGCACGGGTGTGCAAACACGTAGGTATCATTTGAGGGGACATTCGATGCCTTGCATAATATATAGACTCTGCGGGCATGCATGACGTTGCTCCCCCCCCCCCCCCCCCTCCCAACCGCCCAACCTCTCTATATGTACACGTGTGTATCTCGTGTCCGTTAGGACCCACCTCACCTCTCGTAATTGATTGTAGCGACCTGCGGTTTGGCACCCGCTGCTCGGAAGTGTTCGCAATTACTACAATAGAACTAGCCCCACGGACCGGGCGCAAAGTTAATGGTAAAATATTCATTTCCGGAATACCGCGGCGATTCGAGCGTGCGGCCACGGAGGCGGCGGCAGCGGCGACGACGTCCGTGGTACGCCAGTGGTCACACACGCACAGTTTTCCCTCTCTCCTGCAACTTGCAATACCCCTCACCCCTTTTTGCTGGTCGGTCTGTGCTTTTCGGCTCTATCTACTATCGAATCGCTGCAATGTTCAACGATATTATTGCGTCTCTCTGTCGCTTTCCCCTACCCCTTGCTCTTCGGCTCACTCCATCCTCCGAGTCCGCACACACGTGACCGAGCACCGTTCAACCGTGAAATTATGTTCGTAGCATTAATTTTCACCGGGTATATCGTTCGTTCCGCTGCAGTATGTAGAAATGTATTTTTTTTCTGCTTCTTTCGTTTTTATTTTTTGCGAAAGCAATAATATAGCCGGCTATCGCACACACTCGAACGGATTATTATTTACGATCAGCATCAAATGCACTCCACTACCATGCCGCGTATGAAATCAATAATTTGGTGAACACATTGCAACGGGGTGTTACGCTTTGGCTATTAATTAGCTTGGCATCTGCCAGTTGGGATGGATTGAGATTTATCGGACGTTTCGTGGGGGAGCTGTGAACTATTTTTTGTATATTTTTTTTTTAAAGTGTCCCAATGTCTTCTTCGTTAATTACTGAACGAAATTGTCATTTGGAGTAAGTCTGTACGATGCGCGATTTTTTGGTTATAATCGGTTGAGTCTCCGGCCATTCAGAGCGCTGGAAAAGCGGTTCAAACGAAACGTTTTCCTATCTCGTAAACTATCTAGTTTAGAAAAAATGTCTTCAGAACTATCAACGTGGTTTTCAGCTCTGAATACAAATCCACAGGTTGTTCGTCTTATTTCCTTGTTCCTCCTACACAGCCCCGATAAAAGCTCTATTGACAGCCGCTGCACTCATCCGCACGATGTCAATCAATGCACGGAGTTCCACTCGATCGGTCGGCTGTTTCCGTTGCTGCAGAAAGAAACCTCGCGTTACTCCTCATCGGAAAGAGAGATAACACAACGACTCTCTTCAGCCGTAGTGCGAGTTCGACCTCATTCCTTTCTCCTCGAAGATTCAAGCCTTCGACAAAGATTCGTCGCGTGCCAATTTCTCGTGCGCGCTCTCCAACCATCCCAGCGCGAGTTCCTACATCGTTGGTGGGTTAACCACGCGCTGGAACGATGAGAATCGAGCCAAGCTAAGCCTAACTTCGAGTTGAACTATTCGGTTCGCGAAGCGTTTAAACCCGTGTGGACGTTGGAATCCTCTCGCATATAGAGGGAAGCTTCCGCTAGAGTTAAATGCAGTGGATCCCAACACCGAGACGTCGTTCGTGAGAGCGCGTGGCCCGAACTGACTGCGGTTCGGCTTCTCTCATAAATTACCAAACTTCGTTTGCCACGGGAGAAACGAGAGAGACATCGCCCGGCTGCATCGTCTCGGGCTCGCTTGGCTCCGCTTCGAGCTTCCCGTGTATCAAAGAGTTATATACCTATTGTGCCTGTCCGCACGGGACCGACCCTCCTCGGACAACCTTCCAACCCTTCGGCCTCCGGGCTTCTACAAATCCCCGAAGACTCAACCTCGCGTATACGTCTTGCCCTCCATAACCCGTGTATACCTTCCGTCCGTTTATTTACCATCCTGATAAGTTTTCGTGACGACTCTCCGAGCAGCTGTTGGAGTTGAACGTCTATAGTCAACCCTCCCCCTCCATTCTCCCCAACATACGCACACACCTTCTCTTGACATCTCTGTGTGTATCTGCAATATCCTCCACTTTTGCGTTATTACATTTCGTTTCAATTTCTTATTTTTCGCGTGTTAAAAACTTTTCTCTATTTTTATTTCGTTCTATCGCGGTAGATTTATTTATTTATTTTTCTCAGATGGTGACTGATTGAAGTTGGTCGTTTATGGTGAATGAAAAAATATGCTTAAACGTTTACCGTGCAATAGAACACGAAGATTTTGACAACCACAGACATCTTCGACTGCGGGTGGGTCGAAAAAAACACTTCTTTTCTTCTCTTGGAGCTTTGAAAGATTGACCGATTGCGAATTCAAACCACGACGCCAGCGTGAAGCCGCGACGAATATGATCCCGGCAGCGTTTCCCCAGCTGCTCGCGATTCCCTCGTTATTTCATTTTATTTCCGCTCTTTAACGGTTTTTTTCTCCTGTCTCCTAAATTTTTTCTTTTTTATATATTTTTTTTTAACGTTCGTCATGGCGAAGCAATTCCAGACATTTTTCTTTCACGTCGGGGTAGTACAGCCCGAGTTATACGTTTTCGCTTCCCGGGACTTAGATTCGAGGCAATTTACCGCTGCGAGGTTTCCAACCCCTTCCCCCGCCTCTGCCACCTTCTCGACCCTCGGGCTTTTTTTCTACCCTTCATTCACTCGAGCCCATTCCTCCGCACGATCGCCACACTCGCACGCCGGACTCTCGTGGCTCTCTTTTGCTGGCTCGACGTGTAGGGATTTACGAAATTTCTCTCGTATATTGGCTCGCTCGAACTCACTTTCCTCTCTCTCTCTCTCTCTCTCTCTCTCTCTCTCTCTCTCTCTCTCTCTCTCCCCCCGATGTCGCCCCTTTTCTCACGGTCTCTCGATCCTGTTTACTGTCTCTCTCGAACGCTTGAGGACTTCGTGGCCGGCAACCGGAGAACCAACCTCGTCCTGGAGGTTCTCCACGACAATCAAAGACCGACAACTTCCGGCTGGCGAGCCTCCAGACCGTAATCAGTTTTCGGACGTCTTCGTTTGTCCGGCTTCTCTGTCCCTACGTGTGCCCTGTATATACATACATGGCGTATATATATAGGTAAATGCTTAGCACCGGACGAAGGATTCTCTCTGTGTACGTAGGTTCGTGTCGTGCCCGGTCCTGGTACTCGGTGACCCGTGATAAGTAACTGAGCAGCTTTCGGCCACCTGATTTGAGCCATCCACTGTGACACCCATGAAGCGACAGGCGAGCGTGCCAAAAGTCATCGCCGTTGACAGGTCGAAATAGACAAATCATTTCCTGTCTGTTATCTATTCGTCAAAATTCCCCGGATCGCTACCAATCAGCATGGCATGGACCACCTTTGTTAAACAAACATTCGTGCCTAAAGTATAGTTGATATTATTATTATTATTATTATATGGTGATATATGGTAAGTAACTGAGCATCTTTCGGCTACCTGATTTTTGCCTTCTACAGTGACACATGATTTCGGGTCTTTTTTTTTAAATTCCGGAAGAAAAAAAAATTGACATTCATTAAAAAATTCCCTGGTTCGTTTCCAACAAATATGCGATAGGTCATCGCAAAAAAAGCCCACGCCATTCGAGCGTGAAGCAATATCGGCAAAACTATCATCACCATTATTATCATCATTATTACAAAAAGTATTCACGAGCGGAAGGTATTTCGAGAGTTGGCGAGGAATTTTCGCGCAATTGAGGTGGCAAGAGCCTGCGCAGAGGCTGTCGGTGGGTCCACGAAATTCATAACCGAGCGAGAATTTCCCATGAATTTCGCAAACAGCTCGTTGTCACGAGTATAGAAAAAAAAAGTGACAATGGACCGACCAGTTTTGGGTGTTCTTTTTCCCGCTAAATCGTACCGTCATATTCACCCCTTCCGTCTCTTTCGCCACCCTCGGACGTACCCACATGGGCGCGCGCGTGTGCGTGTACAAGGAATAAAGCACTCGGTATTTTCCAGCTCACTGATAGCACCGGGAGCGAGAGGTACGTTTGACGTGTAAATAATAAAAGTCCATTCGCGTGCCCATGCCCGCCCAGCGTTCTGTGCATTGCCGTCGAAGTCGATCTCCCATATATATATACAGATGTGTGTGTGTGCGTGTATATAGACTCACTTGCCGTTTGGGCATCAATGTTAAATAGTAACATGTAAAAAACATTGGAAACGAAAAACGCACAGAGCGGAACGAGTGGAAAAACGGTGAAAATTCGCCGATCGGAAAGCTTCGGGCGAGCGTAATACCTCCTGCATCCCGCAGAACAATATGTACCGCGGAGGGGAGGGGATGAGAGGAGGATTTCTGTTGTATGTTGGTGCCCATGTGCAACCGAAATATTTCGGGATGGCGAGGGAACGTGGACACTGCGCCGAGGGCGGGGTGGGTTAGGGAGGGAAATGTATACGGGCTTAGTGAAACTTCGCTGTTGACAGGATTTTGCCGGAGGGTTGCCCTCTTTGTGAAGGACCGCGAACGCGTGAGAACTCGATGTAATTGTATAAGGGCCAAAGACAGAGTGCCGGCATTCTCTCTATGCACCAACCGCGCCTGCCGCATTGTCGACGTGCAGTCCTCCGGCGAACGCGCAAATGCACCTGCTGCGCGATGGTCCCTTCGTCGTTGACGCGTTTGCAGAACACCCGGACGAGCTCGCGCGCTTTCGTCCGGCGATGCATACGGGCAATGGAGATTCAACCATGAATTTCATATGAGCGACGAATCAAGCGGACGAGGATACCCGATTTTGGGTTTTTGGACCAACCGGTGAGAAGAGTTGCCTTTCTTGTGCGAACTCACGGGTTTTTGGAGGCGCGATCCCGCGGAAGGGTCGGTAATGAAAAGAATTTTTTTTTTTGCATGTTCTGATGGCTCGATAGGGCGGGAATTCACTTTTGACGCCGTATGATCAGCCGCTGTAGAATAAAATTTATTTATTTATTTGTTTAAATTAGTTCGGAACCTACAATAATAGAAGGTTCGGCGGAAAAGTCTAGCGCTTCGATACGGGGAATCGAAATACTAAAAAATGTCGCAGATTCGATTCTCGGTGAAAGAAAATTTCGTCTATATTCGTGTGTTCGCACCACTGACAGGTGTCAGTAGGTGCGAACACACGGGAGAAGCGACAAAGCTCCGGACCCAGTAATCTAACCAGTAACGTTTGTAAAAATTGTTGAAAAAACACTGAACGAGTCTCGCCAAAAATGTGAAACTCGATGGGCTATCACTTTCCATGTGCCTGAGATTAATTCACTATTATTGTATTTCCAAGGTCTATTTCCAATATCGCAGTCACGAAACCCATACAACGGGGAACGAAAATACGGAAACACCGTAGAATAGGAATATTTTTAATTATATGAAACGCGTGGAGATTTGATTAAGCCAGATAAAATTCTATTTATAGCCAGCAGGAAGGAGATATTCAATCCGCATCAAACTCCGAAGCTCGACTCGATTCACTGCTATTTCTGTAAACTCAGGTAGTATCAATGGTGAAACCATTGTCTATTGAATGAGGATGAGGTCGGCACTGATCCCCCCATCGCCTTTACATCCTACCGGAATCCCCATCTAGGTACAACGAAACTTCACTCAATAACCGGGGTAGGGTACGCGTCGGAGGTACCTAATACAAAAGCATTGTAAACGTGCCCTTAGAGTTGGCATGCACCGCGAGGATGCCGATGGAACGTACCAGTCACAGGTGTATGGAACGCCGAGTGAATGTTAACCGTATCGAGTCGGACCAGTGGCCAAGGCTGTCTGGTGCAGCCAGGGACTTGCCAGATGCGGTTCCAGCATGGTCAAACGCTTCCGTAACACACCATTGGCTCTCGTGCCGGCGGTCGACACTCTGGACCGCCGCGACACACTGTGTGTATCCAGCTATACAATATTAAACTATGATAGGCGCACACACACGCACGCACATATATATATATATATGGACAGAAAGGCCTCGTTGGGGATCGCTGACAATACCAAATTTTCAACGCCGACGGGGGAACGCGTTGACAAAGGTACCGAACCATAGCTGAATTAACTCCTGTCAGACCGTAATGAACATCCGACCTTTCAAAAATCGTGTGAAATTGGCACGGAATTATTTTTCAACGTGTTTCTCGAATCTTATTAGAATTTTTTTTTAAATCGGATTCAATTTTTTGCATCGGAGCGTTTAACGCAGTGCAAAAAATTAAATCAGTGTGACAAAACTATGTGCGACACGTGTTAAATAATCCTCGTCAAAGTCCGAGGGGCGTCGAATAAATCACAGTCCGTTCTGCATTCCTTTTAGTCGGCGCAGTTAATATTTAAGACGCGAGTGTAATTACTTTCTTACGCATAAAATCAGTGCCCAGAAGGATGTTATACGCAGTTTCCTCTCGACCATCTCGTTTCCCGCCTGTTCATTGTCTTATGCTACGTTAAATATTAATAACTCCACTTTTGCACGGAACCAACTGCAACGCGTATTGCCGTCGACTCTCTATATTCCGAAACGACCTCGGGGTAAGCAGAGTTTAGCCTATCCACATAATTTATTGACGCTCGGTTCCCATGCAGGTATGTTTTTCCGCGACCGATGATGCCTTGCCACTGTGTTTCCGGTAAAACTGTGTCAAACGTGATACATTCGTCTCGAAGTGTACCCTATGATACGAGTACTTACGTGCCATACCGCCGTACAGCGTGCAGAGACCGGGGTAAAATAGAGCCAGAGGTAAAATGGACGGTTCATACTAATTTCACCTCGAGAATTAAAAAAATTTTTAAGTAACAAATTTTAAGTACAAATTTCCATATATCCATTTTACACTGAGCGTTCCATCTCACCTCGGCGTATTTTTTCACGCTCCTTTTTACGTCGGTCGATTTTGATCCGGGCCATTTTGACCCCCGCACGACGTAGCTTCGCCCCCGGCTCGTTTCTTCACGCTGTTTTCCTTCGGTCTACGACGTCGTACGACGTTTTTTTCACAAGCTCTAGTCTCATGCAAAAGCACCCTCGTAACGAGGCTAGATCACTCACGTATGCGCATCGAATATTAATGTCCCTCGAGCCGAGCGTAGAACAAGAAAGTGATATTTCGTCTCACTCATTCATTCCGCCTCGTTTTCTTTTAACCTGTACTTGTTTCTAGTTTTTTTCCTTATACACACTTAGAGGGTGTATATATAACTGCACAGAGCTCGGCATTATGCAACCGGGTGCCGCTCTTCAATTTATATACGTTTCAATCGTTTTCTCGGACTGAATTGCCCCGCTCACCTTCTTTCCCGTCTTTGCTGCTGCTAAGAAGATTTTTTTCTTTTCTTCTTATTTCTTTCTTTTTTATTTCAACGAAAGTTCGTTCTCGAAAAGTGGGGTTTTACTTTTCCGCGGAGGGAAATAGCTCGTGGCGGTGAGGGGGTTAAAGGTGAAATATTAATGTGCCGTGGGCGAGAAGAGAAGACTTTTAAGTTGAGAGAGTAGCGGTGCAGACGGTCCAACGTGGTGAGCACTACAAATTTTCTGTCGCCCAACTAGTTCAAGCCGATGCTCGGGTCTATACGCGGAGTTTTAACCTGAGTGGCAGTCTGACCGTATCCGGCGCTAACTACTTATATTACCGTTGAGCACTCAGCTTCTATAACCGGCTCCGATGCATATCCATTGTGCAGTTTCCGAGGCAGCCGGAAGAGGGATGACCATTTTAAGCTTCTTATTCGCTTACGTGCTCTAGATTGCACCGGATTTGAAAAAATTATTTATTACCAGAAACTTAACGTCGAAAGGTAAAAAAATAAAAAAGTTGTGTACTTGTGTTTCTAAACAAAGTTTTACAATTGTTCGAAATTGAACAAATTGTCTCTTTGGAAAATATTTCCTTAAGTAAATATTTGTTGGATATGCATTTTACACCAATAAGATGACTAAAAATGGCTCGAACGTAAGACGTTCATAAAACGGCAACAGTGAAGTTTGGAGAAACAATTCAGAACTAACATTCGAACATTCGAACACAAGAAAGTATTCCGAAAACATGAGTCTCCTTTCCACGTTTTAAACGCACGGCTTGTTCTAAATGGACAAAAATGAAGCGATAAGGAATAAATCCAAAGAGAGATCCAGTCCAGCAGTCCGAAAATAAGTGAAAACTAAGAAAGCCTGTGGTATTAAAATATGCACGGCAGAGTGTTTTAATATAGAATGAAAATGAATGAACAAAAGGGAGTCGAGAGTCGACAATTCCGCTCGATACGCCAGTCGGACTTTATCGAGTTACTACAGAAGAAGGCGGGAATATAGAATAAGGCGAAGAGGAGAAGAATGGAAGGACCATACTTTATTCACCGGTCGACAGGCGCACAAAGGATCTCTTTCCTCGAATCTTCCAATCTTATGCGATCCCTTCCATCCCAGCGTAGTGGCCCCCTTAAAGTAGTCGTAGTCCCGCTCCGCTGTATACAATGTGGAGACTCTTTGACGTAGAAATGAGGATTATTAACAGAACACAGAAGGGAAAAATCACAGGAGTTTATATTTCTTCTTTATCCTCTTCCTCACTTGCCCTATATCTTCGCCGGAGACGACAGAACGTCGCGAGTGCTCAAAAGCCCGCTTAGAGCGCCCGAAGAGAACCTTTTACAAAAATCCGCCCTAGCATCTAATTCGCGTTAAAAGTGTACAAATTTAAAAACCACTTACTTTTAATTTCTTTCACTCTGAAATATTTTATTCTCAGAAAAGTGGAAAAAAATATTTTATCCCAGATAAAAATAATTTCGATTATCCAGTAAATTTCGTCAGTTGGCATTTTTTTCTTAACACTTCTTTCTCTGCGTATTCACACACACATACTGTGGACATCTTGAGCTACGTTCGGGCCGTTCAAGCACAGCGGGACAAAATTTCCAATTCAGACCTTCGGCGAGAATGGACGAAAAATAAAGGTGAGGAGAAAGAAGCGAGCGAAGCGTTCGAGGGCCATTCACCGCTATCCGATCGGAGTAAAAGGCTTTCAGTGGAAACGAAAGGATTGTCGGAGGAACGACCGCAAACCACAAAAGTCCGATCGTAGGATTGGCAGGGACTTGTGGCAAGCTGTCCATTTTCTCCGGTGAATATAGGACCATCCAGTGGCGAGCGTCCTACTTCTGTCTGTCTTATGGTTTTCCCTTTTGTTCCCTCCGGAGAAACGTATCGTAAATTTGCATGGGAATCATGGCCCGTAAAACGCCAGCGACTCTATCGGTTATTTAACGTAACCGCCGAACGGTATCTAGACCGGTATGATCGTCCGCGATGGACGGAGAGGATTGGCAGACTTGTGTCGTAGCGCGCGGTGCCACGATCGCTGCCGAAGTGAAGAAGAAGAAGAAGCTCCAGGAGACAAGTGGTTTGGTCCCGCAGCGGTTATCGTTCGATGAGGAGGACGTTGTGCAGGCACACAGCCAGTGCTCCACCGCATGACAAATTGATGGCTGGTACGCGAACGGGGATCCTCTTTGAATTATCGACGATACCCGAGCGCTCGGTGGTGTACATACTGCGCTGTACAGTGAACCAGATCGATGGGAAGGGGTCCTCGACGGAGCATCGCGGGGTGTTCGATTTATCGTCGCTGAATCGACACTGATAACGACGAGAGCTGCGGTACGCTTTTTCACGAAAAATTAGAAAGAACGAAGCCACCTCGCATCCCTCAAACCTCAGGATCGTTGTTGGACGCCACAGGTGCTATTGAAATTTATGTTCAATGGAGTATTGCCGAAATAGATTATTAAAGCTTGAAATCTTAAAGCTTTGCAGGCGCTCGGTATCGCGATTGCCTTTTTTTTTGAGCACATTGCACTTTCACAAGAGCCAATCAGAAATCGAGCCAAACGACATTCGTCCATCTGATGTTCCATATTTTTCGTTTCAAAATCTTTTCATCTTCCCACTTTTATTCCCACCCTCTCTGTTACCTTTTTTTTTTCTTTACTGAAGTCGAGGATATCTCGACCCGACGGAACGACCATGAATCCAAAGTCTGCTCCTCGATCGTCCCTGATCCAGGGACCGGGGAAACGATCTCCTACGATACCCCGACACGAATTCAGGGTATTGGCAAGATTTTGCCCTATCGAGTCGAGCCAGCGTGGAGAAGAATCCTTTCGGTATTGCGCGGGAGCTACACCTGCGCCCGGTCGCTTCCTAGGTATCCTGGTTGCAGTCTCCAAGCATTTTGAGCGTCCCCCCACGAAAAACCAATCAGGGATCCAGCAAAGGAACACCATTGGACCATCTGATGTTTCATATTTTCCGCTTCAAGATTTTTTCACCTTCGCACTTTCATCCCCATCCCTTACATCATTCCTTTTTTTCTCACTGATGGCGGAGATATTTCGGCCTGGTGGAGTTCCCATGAATCCAAAGGTTGCTCCTCGATCGTTCCTGATCCAGGGATCGAGAGTTAATTCGACAGTCCCGTCGCCCCGGGGAAACGATCTCTTACGATACACCGATACGAATCGGGGTTTCGGTAGGGCTTTGCCCTATCGAGCGAGACAGCGCGAAGAAGAATCCTTTCGGTCTCGCGCTCTAGCCCCGGTAGCACAACGTTTCGCGCGGGTAAGTGATCCTCTGATCCAGCCGCCAGGCACCAGACCCATAATTCTTCCTTCCCGCGATGTTCCTGCATCCTCCCCACCCTGAAGAGTTGGCCGCTCTCCATCCACGGATGCGCGACTGCTTCCTGCTGCTGCTGCTGTGCAGCTTCTTTCTACTTTTCATGTGCGATTGTGTGCATAGACAATCCGATGGTGTTCGTTGGTGATCGTCGTGACTACCGTTCGCCCATTTTGCCATTTCGCGTGCACAGACGATTGTCCGACGGTGTGGATGCTGGAACACCACCGATGTCGCTGCTCGCATCGTATGTCCACGCTGGCGTGAATTTCCAGGCTGTCAGTGCCTCTTTCTAGTTTGCATATCCATACAGCATGCAGTTGCCGGGTTCCAGTACTTCGTCTATGTCCGGGCAAGTTTGGCTCTCGCGTTAAAAAAAAAAGTATCGTGCACTTTCCCAACGCTTCTTGCGCAAGTATGTCAACGATTTTCACGGTAGTGATATTCTTTTCTTGTCAATTTAACGATTTCAAATGTGAGGTTGAAAATGTTAAATTGCCGAGAAGAGCGGACGACGGACGGACCTTTTTTTTTACTGTGGACGTAAGACATTGGTGACGTGATGGAAGGTACCGAATTGTTTTCGTTTGCTGAGTGTGAATATGGTTTTGATGAAGTGGATCTTCAGGAGGCCTTCGGCTAATTTGTGTGGCTAGGAAGCGACTAAGCGCGATGTGGATTCGTGGAATGCAGTATCTTGGGATGATCATACAGTCGTTATGTTCTGCTCGTTCTATTTTTTTGTGTACAGACTCGGTTTTATAGATGATCGGCTGACGGGCTGAAAGCAGTTGAAGGTTCCAGGTTAGACCTCTCTTTTTCACGCCATGGCTATCTGTCTTCGATAATGATATCATGATTTGACAATACTAATTAATGAAACGACTTATTTACGACATTATTCGATAATGATTTCAAACGATTTTATTTCATAACAAGATGAAATAATTTCATTGAACGATAAAAAAAATGAAAGCTCGTATCGGACCGGAACCCGGTAATCTTTTATTTTCTCGTTTTTTAGTCTCGGTTTGGAAAATAATGTGACGAAGCTCCACAATCTGTCGTTCCCAATCCAAAATTCAAAACCCGATGCCTAACGCCTCTCCCGCCCCCAGTGGATAATCAACGGAGCGTACGAATCGCAGTGTGACCGGATGTTGTAGTCTAGGGTACCTTTCGTCTACAACCAGCTAGTTCTGTCTGGAGCTATAACCGGGATGCCTGGATTCTCTTTCAAATTTGCCTAAACTGCGAATACTCCAACGATGTGGATGATAGGACCATTATCGTTCGCTATTGTGCATACGGGCAGAAAATGTTTCAACGGTGATGCAGGAAATGTGATTATTATCGCCTCCTATTTCGACTGTGCACAGAACGCCGGTAATCCCGACGTCCCGGGATTCCGGGCTGCTGCCGGCTCTACTTTATGAACGTACCGACACGCATTCTCGCAACAGCGACGACAGTATATGAGCATTCTAGTACGTACAGTGCTATATTTTTTTAAACTTAGTATGTGCATGAGGTCACGTTTTGATGTCCCTGCAGTGACGATGGCGTTGGACACACACGCGAGCCATTGCAGATTTGTGCCTACCCTCGACTGACACCTCCGTCGAGCTTATGATTCCCACCGACGCTTGCGACCCATCGCGGGCGAGCGAAATTACGTTTACGCTTTTACCCCTTCGTACTCGCTCCTCTCTGCCCTCGGGATGTCTCGTTCCGTAAATCCTTTTACGAGGAGGCCCGCGCCACTTCCACCCTGTCAAACGATCCGCATTTTCCTGCGTACCAGCCTCATCCCGTTATGCATTTACCAACGAAAATCTCTTGCCTGAGCCCCCCCGTTACAGCGCAACTCCAACATTTTTATTTCTACAATGTAATCCTTTCGCGCGAAGTGAATGTAGGAATGCTAATTAGAGTTTGCTTTTCCATAGAATTTTCGGAGTGTTATGGATAATTTTGGTTAGGACAAGAACCATCTTTGAGCACCAACGACTTTCCATCGAACGACATTAACTGCACCCTCTGAAATGAAACAAAACAACAAAACCCGGCAACTACAGGAACATCAAACTTATTCAGTCATTCCTGCGTGCCATCCCATCGTCTGCTGAGGGTGAAAGACGATTGTGTGCCGTGAATCCATTTGTCTCCGACATCCGCGAGGTTCAACCTCTCTCCTCCACCATATCTATCTCCACTCAATAAATGCTTCTGCAAAATGGTTCGCTTTTTCCTGCGTATCAGCGTTGCTCAGCTATGTGCTTATCGGCGGAAATTTCTTCAATGACCCAACCGTTGCATCGCAATTCCCACATTTTTATATCTCCAATATAATCGTTTGTCACGTCGTAATTGGAGTTTGCGGTTTATTGAACTCTCGGATTGTCATAGATAAAGCTCGTTGGAGACCATCTCTAACCACCCCAATGATTTGCCATCGAACGAAATTTGCATCCACGAAAATAAAAAGAAGAAAATCCGAAAAACCTTAAATAGGCAGTTTAGGAACATCGAGCACTTTCTGTTACTTCTGTACGCCATCGTATATTGCGTAAAGGTTGACAGGCGATCGTGCGGCTTCAATCCATTTGTCTCTGATATCCGTGAGTTTGGACCTTTCTCCTCCATCATGTACAACCCTCATTCCATAAACGTTTATGGTGCTCGAACATCCCATCGCGCACTACAGATATTCGCTAAAATTTCCCGTTATAATTCACATTTTCTCCACCCACGGGCGATGACGATAATGCATATATTCCAGAAACACCCAGCAATGCGAGCGGGACTGCCCGATTTCCGGTCCCATAATACACCCCAATTTATGAGGCCACTGCGGTTATAATTATGGCTCATCATCATCATCGTGCCCAATTACTCGCGTCATTATAATCGTTTCGTGTATAGCCCGTTTCTGGTGCACGCCATCGGAGTGAGATAGATTAACAAGATGCGGGAACGAGACGATGGCTGAGTGAGAGCGCGAGAGAGTGTCCGAGGCATGGCGGGTGTGCGGCAATGGGATAGCTTGTATCATCATCGATAACATGGTCCATAGAACGGTATCCTCTTGGCTGTCTACACAACCGCCGCCGGTTCTCGGTGTAGTTGACCGGGCGTCGGACCTGCGACCAGAAACCCTCGCCGAGTGGGTCAACTTGGTCGAAAAGCGAAGTCCGAGCGTAGATACAGGTATTCATGCCGTTTAGGGTGTGACTATAGGTCAACCAGGTCCAGGTTCTCGCCCCTACTGACCATCGCGTGTACGGCGTTCGCAGGTGTACGTCGGTGCAACCGGGTTGCATCTCTCTCGGTACCGTTGGTTGAATTCGGATGACCGCGTGGTATTGGTGGTAGATAACGAATCGACCCGTGGTCGATCATCGTAATGGGGACGAGGGGCGGACGGGATAGTCGGGGACCACTACATTTATGCCGGTGACGTTATACCGCCCAGGGAAGGTTGCAACATTGGAAGTGATGGGACGAACGAGTCAGGCGGAGGATCAGAGGAAGCTTGGCTTGGTTTGTGGGACGCCTGGACCGAGCCCTGCGAGAAAGCTTTACGAGCGGCTCGGCCGACGTATCCCTGCAGCGCACTCGTCCGTCGTACCATTGCCGATGCTGCTGCTGCTGCTGCTGTTGCCTGGGGATGAGCAGAACCGGTGCCCTCGGTGTTACAGTTATACCATCGCTTTTATGAGCAAACCGCCTGCTGCTGGTGTTGCTGCTGGCTCTACAACGGTCGACGAAACGGCCGCGTCGACGTTCCAAATATTAAATCGGTGCGGAGAACGGGGCTCACCCGGAAGCTGAACAGTCCAGTCGCGTTCGCCGCAACCGCTCTTCGTCGTCGGGACGCGCCCCCGGAAAACTGATTGCACGCCGAAATATATATACTAAATAAAATTATGAGAATGCTGGTGAACGGACCGGATTCTTCGAACCGGATTCAGAGTACCCAGAGCGGAATTGTAAATTTTACTTTGAGTTCAAAGTAAAGTACAGACTTTTTAGGAAATTCAAAGTATTTCGAAGGATTCTTCGCGAACCATCATAAAAACTCTTTCACCCTTGCGCATATCAGTTCGCTTAACCATTGCATTAAAGCGAATAAGTTACGAAGCAACCAAGGAGAGAATACCCATCGGGGCGCGCTGCAACATTTATCGGAGAATCAACTTTTGTTCGCTCTGAAATCTCCGCTACGAAATTTTCTCAGGTATTTTATCCGAGCGTCGGCAAGCGCGCTTCTACGTGCTGGCATTTTCCGGATAAGTTTATGCGACGTGCCCCTCCTCCGGTACTCGTTACTATCATCGGCAGCGTTAGTCGTATCAGAGACATCGTCCTTTACCCGAACACTGCACGACAATCGTCTCGCCGTGTCCTTACAAAGCGCGAGAATCTTCAGAATCCCGCGGGGCTTACGGACGCTGCTCCTAGAATTCTTTTGAGGCCTGTGTAAGATACACCGTCGATCCATGCAAAACATCTCTTTTTTTTTTCTCTATCCCCCTGTCTCTTGCTTCCAACGTTCGAACATCGCAACAACGATTACCGTATTACATTCTACGCTATGGTTCAGCGTACCTTCGCAAAATTCCTGAGGGCACACGACGCTATTCCTCTTTACTCTTTCGCTTTTGTTCTATTCTCCGGTTTTACTCTTATTCCCGCGCCTCGAGGGTTCTTTTTCCAATATATTTATATCCAGCGAATGCCGAAGATCCGGTGGAGCGTAAATGGTTAAAGCGGCGATTTTCTTTTGTCGCGGCGCTCGCTCCGAGGCACGGAAAATCAAAGTAACCGCCGCTTACGTACGAACAAAGTATCTAATCAGTGTGTAATCGAATCCGCGTCTTTTTCGATGTTGTCTCGAGGAACGGTTAGGCGAAACGGGAAAAGAATGCAAGTAAGAAAACGTGAGACGAGAGCTTGTAAAAACGATTGTAATGACAGCCGTGAAACGGGCGAGTCGTCTCTCCTATCCGACAGAGCCGCTTAGTCGTCTCGACGGTCTACTCGACGGCGAAATGTCGATTGCCGGTAATTCGAATGCCACGGGTACGCGCTATTATACTTATACGACGGCGTTTCCACTGCCTCGGAGAGAAAAGTGCGAGGCGGAACTGGAAATTACGGGGATTCGATGTGTCGCGAGATTTGAATTTTTTTAACACGTTATAAAAAAAAAAGGGAATAGAATTTCCGAAAAGTTCGTCGATCTTCTACGACATTTGTTAATAATTTCTTGAAGTACATTGACCACCTTGACTTTATAAAATTTAATTCGAGAATCGAGGACACTTTTTGTTCGGAATATCCCCGCGAATTGTTCAATTCAATGTTGCAGTTGAACTTTGTCGTCGCGGAGGATTCGACGTGATCTCCGGAGGGTTCAACCTCCGGCTCAATATCGTTGTCACGGTTACGCGCCATTATCTTTGTACGACGGTGTTTGAGCTTTGTCGGAAAGACAACGGCGTGGCAGAATTGGAAATTCCAGAAGTTTTAAACCCTCTAATAAAAAAAAAAATTTTCGCATTCGTCTCGATATTCCGATGGTTCGTCAATACTCCGCTAAATTTCCTAATTGTATCTCGGAACATATCAACCGGTTGGCGTTTGCGAAATTTAATTCGACGAGCGAGGTGGGTGGTTTTCGGTGAGAATTTTGCGCGGCGTTTTGCCCCCGGCCGATTGTTCGATACAGTATTGTTATCGAACTCGGTTGAAGTCGCGGAGGATTCGACGTGATCTCGGGAGCTTTCAACCTCCAGCTCCGGCCGGAGAGCGAGAGTAGTGGTCGCGCGGATCGATCGATCGTACGAGGATGGAGTCGAGTGGGTCGAGAAACCGACGGCGCACGGTTGGAGTCCGTCAGTATCTGTGTATAGAAAGAAGTACGTGTGTACGTGTATCGGCGGTACGGAGAATGTGAAACAGAATGAGACGGAGGTTATATCGGGGGAGAATGGAAGAAGGCTGAAACTTGCGCGCGATACAGCGCACCGTCATAGAACTCCGAACAAATTATTCAACGCACGATTGCGATGCACCACGCCCCTCTGCCCAGATCCACTGTGGCATCGGCGAGCTGACTCTTTGCGCGTCGTCGAACCCCGTCGGATAGGACGAATTTAGACGTGGCTATAATACACCGATTCTCGGACTCAGCAATTGTCTTATTTTAAATTAATACCGTCACATTTACCA
Source organism: Listrodromus nycthemerus (assembly GCA_963978505.1). Lineage (NCBI taxonomy): Eukaryota > Metazoa > Arthropoda > Insecta > Hymenoptera > Ichneumonidae > Listrodromus > Listrodromus nycthemerus. The sequence continues at coordinate 5,330,289 of OZ021687.1, forward strand.
TTACTGCTGTTGAAACAAACGGATAAAATAGTCGCGACAATATTGTTCAGGCAGTGATGGATAAACCTTGCTATTGCTTTTTATACATCGTTTTTATTTCAACAATTTTTTATTGCTTTTGTTATACATTATCATTTTCGTAGATAATTATTTTCGTAAATAATTTTTTTCGTAGATCATTCATTCCACAGACATTCAACAGATTTCTTCCATGGATATTTTTCGAATCGTCGGTGAGCGTGGCGTTTTATACTTGTGCGAGATCTGTTTTTCTTACTCGTGTCACGAACTGGATCTTCCGATTCCCCCCCCCCATATCCAATAATTTAAGTGAAAATTTTGTTATTCCATTTCATCAGCTCACGCTCTCCACAGAGATTCCAATCATTAAACGATCTCCGACAAATCCGAGAGGTCTGGCAAGCATGCAGGATCGAAAGCCCTCGATGCTGTCGATACGCAGTACAGTCGGGTTCAGGTTTCAACAAATCGTTGAAGATCAATCGTTGGAATAAAAGGGCAGAGTGAAACACTCGAAACGGCTTGCGGATTTTCTCCCTTCGTCCACGGCGCCCTCGCATCCTTGCGTTCTCATCCCTCCTACATCCCTTTACTTATCTTTTTTTTCCTCTCGCTTTAACTCTCTCTCCGAGCTCTCTATCTTTCGCCTTTCTCTCCCTCCCGTCGGCTCTCTCGTGGGAATTGGGGATTTGCGGTTTACCAGGGGAGCGTCGTGAGTGCCAGACGGAAAAAAACAAATGAACGGCCCGACGAGAGAAGAGCACCGGCGCTGAGTGGGACACGAAACCCCGAGATCTCCAGTCCTTTTCTTTTCCACTTTTTTTTTTCCTCTTTCGTTCCTTCTCCATACCGTTTCTTTTCTACCTTTCGTTCGTGTATTTTCAGTCTCTCACCCGCTCGACGCACCCTCTTACAACCCGTGGCGTTTTCTATCCGGAACACCAACCGCTACCGGTACCACCGCCAGCCAACACCCCTTTTTTCCGCACCCCCCACCTCCTCTTTCCCCTCCCCCACCCCCTTTAGCTCTCAGTTCCGCTTCACTCACATCTCTCGTCGACTCTTCTCTACCTCCATTCTACACTTTTCGCAGCTTCACCCTCTACCTTTCCACCCCCCTCCCCTCTCTGACTCTTGTACGCTACTATCTTTCGGTACATACGAGCAAGCGGGTACTCGGCAGCCGATAAATTTCAAACAAATGAAAAGAAAACAGCGCCTGCGGCCCGAAGATATCCGACACGGCGGAGGCAACCGGCTCCGGAAAAGTGGGGCCAGCCTCGGGTGCGCGCACCTCTTGGCCCGTGCAAAAGTTAAATGCCCTCGCGGATGCGAACGGCCGAGGGTGAGACGGATACACCGGGAATGAGGAGCTACCCCCATAATCGTATCTGTCCCTCCGTCCTCCGCCCTCCGCCCTCGTGGGTTTTCTCGTCTCTCTACGCAATTTATGCGCGAAACCCGCCTCGGGTATATTTACTCTGCGGGATTTAGTTGGCAAACTGCGAGCGGAGGACGAGTCGGATTTCGCAGACCGTAGGTATCTCGTTTTCCGACGTGTGTTCGTTTTTTTTTTTTGTGGTTTGTGGCATGGATTCGCCGCAGGGCTCAGTTATAACTAGGTAATTATTACTTCCGTTGGTTGATGGACGGCACGATTCGGACGGGCGCGAGGAGACGAATATCGACCAGGCATCCGGGCGTCCTTTACACTTTGGGACTGAATGAAGCAATTAGAGTTGTCCTTATTTGACAAATATCCATTTCTCAGAAATAACCGCAATTATTTTTCTTGCTAATGAAATTTTCTTGGTTTTTTTTTTGTGGTTTTTTTTTCTCTTGTTTTATTTTTAAAGATCTATAAAAAGTACGAGGGGTGTTTGTTATGTTTGCGCATTTTTCTGTTCGTCTCGATTAATTCGTCAATTTTTATTATTACCGAATTACTAATAGTTCATTTCCTCGTCCCGACAAGATCTATCGAATTTACTAAATTATCCGGTAGGTCGATAGACGATGAAGTTATGTATAGGACGACCTAGATTGGCGGAAAATTATGAGTGACTTCGCTTCATGGTCGGACGAACGTAGGAAAAATTAAAAAAAATACTCAGTAGAACCATTTTTGGCCCGGTCACAATAACACAGCATTGAATTAGCGAAACTTCGTTTCTACAAATAAAGTTCCGCTGTAGAAAACACCAGTTAACTTTCCGGCGGAATATAATTCCGGCAGAATATAGTTACCTCCAGTCGATCGAATGTACGAAATAAAAATACAAAGGAAACCACTTTTCAATCGGTTAGTATAACATATCATCAAATCAGCGCTACTTAGTATCGGTAAATGAAGTTACAACACAGAAATTTTTAATAAACTTTCCGACGTAGTATGAGTCCCTAAAACAGCGGGGTGCAACTAATTATCCCGAGTCTACTTTTTTTTCCAAAGTAAAGTCGCGCTCATCGACGAATTTAATCATTCCCCCCTCGCGCACTTTATCCAGACGCCGCATATTTCGTTCTCTCCACATTAGCATGTGTTGAGATCTACACCACACGCTTTCACGGAATACTGATGGGTGAATTTCCACACCGAGATGCAAGTGCGGCCCCTGGATGCGCCACCATATCGCGTATGCTGCATCCGGACGAAAAAGTAATTACGCAATTTACATTTCAAGTTTCGTTGAAGGGAACTCGGGGTTGTTCCGTGGATCGGAGGGGAGGAAAAACGATGGTGATGGCTCAGTTCTGGCTGAGCGGGTGACGAGAGGGCCCTCTTCGCGCCCCCTTCGTTCTCCACCGCGGCGAGAGCGAGCGGGGAACGAAAATGCATTGGGAAACGGGATATTCACGAAGCGTACCGGAAGCGGGACGAGAGAAAGCCGCAGATGATGTTCCATAGTACATTTCCCGGGGCTTAGACATTTGACAGCTGGGGAAATTATATTTCTCAACTGCCATTTAAGTTTGCCCGTCGTTTCGTACCTTCATCAGGTCCAATAGCTTGCAAACGCTGTTCCCAGATGGCATTACGCGTATCTATACGTCCATCTGGCTTCGGCGTCTTCTTCCGTCTGGGCTCTCGCCGCGCTTCCGCAGACTTCCTCTTCACTCTCCGTCACCCATCGCTTCCAGATATCTCCCAGGTAATTCGTACTCGGCGAATTAATCTGCGTAACCGAACCGGGCATTCTGCTTCAGACAGTCGCTCCTAATCACATTTTCGGTTACGTCAATTACGAACTCGCCGCGCATCGACGGCGATGGAACCTCGTCAAGATATTTATATTATTCGAATTGTTATTATAAACGATTGAATGAGGAAAACTTATAGTCTGGCCTGAGTTTGTAAGTTAAGTTTGAGCTTAAATAGGAAAAAAGCACAATGGTGGGCAGATTCTTAACTGCGGGAGATACGTGGAAAAATAATAATGCCGCGGAAATAAAAATGTCAGGGTGCTTGGTAGGGGAAATTAGTAAGCTCGAATTATGAATTTCTGCGATCACCAATGTTAAATGTTTCTTTTCTATAACTAGGCGGTTATTGTCGCCTGGAAGTGCCTCGCGCTCTGGCTATGGACTATACAATTTAGACACCGGATATGTAGATTTCCAGAGATTCGTCTGAAGTACTTTACTTCCAGTTTGTAAATCTCATTTCTCGATCGAAAGTGACGGATTTTCGGAGTCATACCTGAAGTGATTTATTTTCGATACTAGGTTTGCACCGACACTTAACGAAATTTGAAACAAGTTACACACTACATCAAATAATTTCGAACGGATATATAACGAAACTGGTGAGAACTTGATTGATAATTAATTGATAATTTAGTAATTTCCTCCAGTATTAAGCATTCTCTCCCAATTATGGAACCGGGGCTCGCCTCTTCGGAGTCCTCGTTTCTCGTTATAATGTCTCTCCTCGCTGCTCTTGCGTTAACGTAATGCATTTTACAATAGTTACGTTTCGTCCGCGAATGGAATATCTCCTCTCCATACTCTCGGCGGAGTATTGAAGGTCTTCGCCTTCGGCAACCGCTTCCCGACGAAGACTCAGTTCCACGGGAATCGACTCGTGCTCGTGAGAAAATGTGGTTTCGCATTACCCTCTCGCGAGGCTAAATTGGCACTTCAATTTTTAACCGAACGAGATTGAGTCTTTCAGGCGCAAGGTGAGATCGAGAGAGGGCCGAGAAAAAAAAGCTGGAAGAACGGAGAGGGTGGTTTGGAATACTTGGAAGCCAAGCCCAGTGGAACATCGAAGGCATGACGGTTCGCCGGATCTATCAACCTTTCTTCCCTCCCTCTACTATCACTTCACATATCTCTCTCATTTATCCAGATTTCCTTCGTACGTCCATCGCCGCACAACGAAGCCACTCGTACCTCTCCGCGCCCTTAATCTGTAAACGTATAAAAGATTCGAGATGATTTCTTCTCTTTTTTTCGCTCGAGCATAAATTATCAAGTGCTCCGATATTTGTATCATGGAACGGACGGTCTACCCGATATCCGTGGAATCGAGCACCAATTACGCCGTCGCATCACAATGGTTCGTCGAACGTCGAGAAAAAAATTCATAAAAAACCGATCATGTTTCCATGTCAAAAGTCGAAAAAACTTTAATTAACTTTTAGTTATTTTTTTTCGCAAGTACATTGTTATCTCACGGCCTTTCGGAAGGCCGTAACTTATAGACATATTTGTCGGGTCCTAATTTTATCAAGTCCTGGCTGACAGTGTAGTGAGAGGGCTAAAAAAATCCGTCATTACTTCGCTCAACATTTTTTTCTTTTGAAACATTGTTATGTTTATCGATTTCCAAACGAGCGCTGTAGCTGCATTGACGCAGTGTAATTTTACGGTAAATGAATTTAATTTGAACACGGATAAACCTGGATTTAATTTCGGAACTCTACGTCCATAATGTGAGCTTTTTTTTGGCAATATGTAAAAAAAAATGTTTTGTTTTTACTTAGGAATAATTTGACTAGCACTCCGATGCTGGTATCACGGAACGGACAACTGACCCGTTATCCGTGGAATCGAATATCAGTTACGGAGTTTGCACAACAACGGCCTCGCGAAATACGAGATCAAAAAACAATAATAAAAGAAACGAGTAACGTTCAACGTTAAAACACGAACAAACTTTGTTTACAACTTTTTTTTCGCGAGCAAATATTTTTTCAGTCAGAAGCTGATGAAGCCCTTAGGTCAACAGGCGGGTTTCCTCCCCAATAGGCACGGGTTGAGCGGGAAAAATAGCACAGTGGGGCCGAACGGGATAACGAAACAAAATACAATTTTTCAACTTCGTCACGACACAAATTCAATCCGAAGACGGATTCACATTCGGAACCACTTATCGAAAAATATCGGAGCGGAAAAAGAGTAGAAAGCGAGCTGGCGTTTTACGTTTAGCGTTAAATCAATGTTGGTTGCAATGGTAGTTAATTCAGTACTACAAGCTCGAAAACGAATGAAACGTTGTGCCTGAAGTCGTGCAACTGCACGAGTCCTTATTTTTAACACCCGCTATCGGTTCGTTCAATGAAAATTTCGCACCGGTGTAACAACGTCGCCGGTCGCGTTTGACTCGTCCCAGAAGTCAATGTTTCTTACGCTGAAACTGGAGCATCCGCGACACGGATAGGACGTCTCTTTGCCCGGCAGCGGCAGTTTCTCTCCCGTTTTCTCGCGACCGAGAGTTTATCACTCCTGGGGGTAAGATTTCATTCGGGGACAGAGTCTTCCGGGACCGGCTAAGTGAGAAACCGAGAACTGAGAACCCCCGAGCGCGAGTCGTTTAACACCTTGATTGTCGTACGTGTGCCAATTAACTCGGTATTTTCGTCGTCCATTAAGTTTTACTACGGAGTCGTTACCCATCGGCGTGCGAGCCCTATCCGTGCCAATTCTCCTGTGGATTCTGAACATCTCGAACGCAGTACCGAATTCGAAGAAATGGCGGAATTTTTTCTTCATGATCGTTTAAAGCAAGTAGGACGTTTGTTATACTGTACACAATTCGGATCGCCCTTTAAGTCCATAAATTAAGGCGCTAATGAGCGTGCATTTTCATCCTATGGAAGCAGCTGGAATATAATGATAATAATAATAATGCACTGATAAATAAGTACGGTTAATTCAACTAAGATTCGGGCAGAGTCGTTTCAATAAATATTCAGCAAGTCGAAAAATATATATTTCAATGACTCAAAAATGTTTCAGTGAAATGATACATTTTCGAACTAACAAATTTGGTCAGAGATTTTCCTTTTTTTTATCGTTGTTCATTTTGAACAGGCGAGAAGAGAGTCGGAGCTGTGTCCGCTACGTGTTCCTCCAGCTGTTCGATTTATGAATTTTTCGACGCGGTATGTTTATCCGTCGACAGGGTGCAAGGGTTGAATTACCGGGTGTCGTGAAATTTGCATGATTAATCGTTAAACGGCGACCGAACCGGGCCTCGTTCTCGAAACGGAGCGTTCGCGTGCGCCCGGACGAGGCATCGCTAAATGAACAATGGATAACGTACGATATAACGGATTTGGTTTCGCAGCAAGCCAGTCGTGCATAAACAATGAATTTCATTTCAGTGTGAGTATTCATGTATCGGGGGTTGGGGCTGACGGGGGTAGTGCCGGACAAGCGGGCACGGGGTGGCCGTTTTGCTTGATTTTGTCAGAAGCAAACCGATTGTGCGAAAGCCTCGGCCACCGGCCGAAATAGAGTAACACCCGGGTGATCGATACGGAGGTTCAAACGCTGGTGCGAACGAACGATCGAGAACAAGAGTAACGCGGTGGTTGGACGATTTGACCGAGACCGAAGCCCGCGGAGCTTTTAATCGATTTGGCCTGATCGGATTTGATCCTCTTTCCACTAGCTTTGCCGGAGAATTCCCCGAAATATCGACTGTTTCAATAGATTTTTTTAACCCTTTTATTTAACGTTCTCGCGTGCTTTTTTCTTCCTTCCCGCAACCGCTCTTCCACTTTTAATCTCGTGCATATTTCGGCACTCGCAGCACCGGCGCGAGAGATCGGAAAACCGTCACCGCACAAAGACTGTAATTCATTGATTTTTAACGATCTTCGGCATTTTGGACTTTATAAAAAATTATAGTTTTTATTGAACAGTCGTGCGAAAGCTGGCATTGTGTCTCAAAAAAACGTCCGGCATTCTTGAGAAGAGAAATTGGAGTTTTTTTTACCTATCGAGGACCGGCCGGGCGGAGAAAACAGTTCCATATCGCCTTGGGTACAAAAACTAATTTAAATCCGTTCACGAATTCGGAAATTATCTACAGTGCGATAATCGGATGTGACCTCGTCTACGCAGCATCCAAATCCGTCCTTGACAATTTCTCGCTCGGCTCAGCGCCATAGACCTCGAAAGACCTTACGCAAATATGCCGCTAGGAACATCGATCTCCGGGACTTTTCCCTGCCCACATCGCTCCCTCGGCGGTCACAGCGCGCGAGGATTCTGAATAACCGGAAAGACTTAAAGCCCACGCGCCTCGACAGACATTGTTCGGAAAAGAACTGGCTCGTCCCACGAGCCCAGCTGAGTGAGGAAGGCGTCAGGTCGAAGCCGAAGTCACCGCGGCGTCGTAAAAGCTCGAAGCTTCGCGGTGGAATTGAGAAACTGGAAGAACGTGAATTACCTTCTCTCTTCCGTCTCCTTTCTTCCCGGCGTCGTATCTCTGGTGAGAGGTGAGCGGGGCTGGCGTGCAAGTTTCATACCTAAGGAAATAACGTTACCAAAGCGGACGAGGACCGAGCGGGACGCGCAGCGGAGAGGAGTAAAAGTTGCATGGGAAAGGAAGAAGCGTGAGATTCAGTTCGACGCGCAAAGATGGCAAACGCAGAGCGCGGAGCGACAGAGCCTAGGGGCATTCGGGTTGAGTTAACGGCTGCCGTTAAAAAGCCGTAACCTCGCACGAGTTTGCGAGCTTCCGGTACGCCGGATCTGGGTTCGGGGCGAACCGAAACGTGCTCGGGACTTCTTTTATTCCCAGGCATCCGGCGTTGGAATACATCTTATCTTTACCTTCATTTTTTTTACACATCGAATAGTGAGTCGAGGCTGGGAAAAGATTGCGGAAGTGTAAAGAAGCGTGAAACTATTTTTTTTTCTTTTTTACGAGGAAGACTGCGGCTGTGATTATCCCGAGACATAGCGATGAAAGGATGAGAGTCTCGGAGATGAGCTGAGCGACGGAGGTGAGAGATTAACGGAAGGGGTTGGCAAACAAGGGAGGATAACTGCCGAGGATAAGTGTCCGGGAGAGCGGGCCGTAAAAAGTGCATCAGGAGCTATGGCCGAAGCGGAAATTGCCGATAATTTTCAGCCTGTTATGGCTCGTGGACTGCCGGGAAGACGAAACTTCCGAGCCGCGGACTCGAGCACTGCAATGCCCGATCTTCAACGCCTCGACGAATTATGGTCTTAATATTCGCAACAAAAATGAAAATGGATTCATAAAAATTATGGAACCACCAGGGAATTATTATTGTGTGGTTTCGTTTCTTTTTTTGTCTTACCGCCTGGGACAGAGCGCAGGTGACCGACGCTTGCCGCCCTCACATTTTCCCGCAAATTTCCCCAACGATGCCACTTTGACGAAAGAGAGTCTCCTTAAAATTAACGGGAAAGCTCGTCTACGAGTGAAATGCATTGAAATGCCTCGGTTATATGTTTCCACTCTTACCGAATAATTTTAGATGCCATTTACCGTTGTATTAAAGGATATTAACGTAAAAGAAATAACCACGTGAAATCATGGATCTAGAACAAAATTATGGCAATCTGACGTAAATATCATCCGACGTTTCGATGATTTTTTTTTTTCGAATCATTCGAAATAGAGCGTACTTATTCCCGTACTTACCACGCTCTTCCTGCAGATTTCCTAGTCAACGACGTCTTTCCGACGGAAGAGAATCTCCTGAAAATAAACGGGAAGATTCGGGTATGAGGAAAAAGCATTGAAACACCTCCGCCTTATGTTTTCACTCTCACCTGACAATTTATTCGTACGTGTGGTCTTACCAATTGTACACAGCTGTCATTCTATCATTCCCTCACGTATTTCTCACTCTGTCTGTGCTCATCGTATCTTATCATCGGGAACAAAAGATGAAGAGTATGAGAGAGGAGGAAAGAGGGTAGGAGGAAAAAAATTCTATACAAACTCGCGAGGGTGAGAAGGACAGAGAGTAACAGGTGGCACTGTTTCATGTACCGCCTTCCAATCTTTCTCCTCTTACCTCACTTTCATTCCCTTCATACTCATTCTCCTCTCAAGCATTTCATTGCGCTGTGTCCCTCGGGGTCATTATCGACGCTCCCCCGGCTCGTCCAGCTTCGCAGCCTCGGCTACGCCCCCTCTTCCGCCTCGCGATATTCCTCCTCGTCATCTTGCTGCTTACACTTTCCGGGTCACGTGTTTCCGTGTCCATCAGAAAAAAAGGGAGTTAAACGGAAGGATCAACGGTAAACGCTTACAACCTTTCATACCTCTTACACAGTTCGAGACATTAATTTTTAAGTCATTGACCGGAAACTCTGAATCGTCGATTTTGCTCTTTTCTCTCTGCGGGCAACCTTGCTCGTTAAAATTGCATTTAAGCGTATGGCCGTTGTTATTCTCTGCTTAATATAAATAAATAAAAATATAAGTTTGCGGCCCGATGCGGTGAAGAGAGTTAGCGAGTGCGAAGGGGGCGGTTTCCGTCCGTTTCAGCCGAAAACGCATCTCGTTTCTCGAGCTCCCTCTCTTTCGTTCTCCCGGCTCGGACGGTGTTGCGTCGGGAGGTTCGTTTGGGTCGTTTCGAGTCAATTAGTATTCCGCTCTTGGCAATCCGAGTGTCGGCGCCGTGCAGCGGCGGCCCAGGCGAGCGAGGGCCCCGACGGTGCGGAATGCTCGGGTTGTGTATGCAGACGGGGCGAGAGGCTGAGGCGAGGCGGGGGGGTTTACCTCAGGAATATAATTCCGCGGCGCACGCTATTTATTGCCAACACCGGCCGCTGAAATATTCATGAAATAAACTCGATGCTCCCCGTCGAGCGAGCGGCACGACCCCATCGCGGCTACCCTGTCTAACTATTCCTCCTGTGTGTTCCCACGCACCGCGCCCGCACCCTGGAACTCGGCATTTTTTTTTATCTTATACCTTACCGGCGAACTTTCTTCCCTTTATCCCAAAACCAATGCAATTTGCCTTGCCCTTACCCAGTACCATCGTGATGGTCCCACATTGTCTACCCTGTGTTACACTCGTAAACCGCGATAATACGCCCATCGTACAAGACACGGGCCTCACGCCTGAAACTCGAGAGCTTCGTGCGCGGTTTTTTTTTTGCTCATGTATGTGATTGTTTTTCACATTGACAATTTTCTGCGAATGTTTTTTTTTTGTTTCTTGCACTCGTAGGTGAGCTTTTGCGTGGATTTCGTGTGACTTTTGTTTCTCCGTCGGTTTATTTTTTTTATATTGTTATTTACAAAAAAATTAAATTAAATTTACAGTGACGGGAGTTGAGTTTTTTCAGTTGTCAGTTGAGCGTCGAAAGGAATTTTACTTTCTCGTTGTACGCAGCGCATCCGAGGTGAGATGACTTTGCTCTTTAATTTAGCTTTTCGTTTGTCGTAAAAATAATCTTATAGATATCTTTTTGGAATCGTTTTTTCCCATAAGGTAAGACACCGTAATTCGTTTTTTTTTTTTCGAGACTCGTGACAAACGTTGGGAATAAATTGTTAAACAATAATAGTCAGACGACGCTCGACTTGCGGGTGACTGAAAAAAATTAACTCCGTACGCTTACTATTATTTCTTTGAAAACATTTAATTCTCGTTTTCGAAAGCCATTATCAAGCAGAGTCCGGCTTTTTACGTCTGACAAAGCGCTCCCACCAGCGCGCTACGTAGAAATCTTTAACTATTTATCTAAGAGTCTGTTTCGTGTGCTCTTCATTCATTTTTCCTTGCACTTTCCTTACACTTTTATTATCGTATTTATTTCAAATCTTATACGAACTAGCCTTATCATAAAGTTACAGCACTAGATATAGATAGAGTTAACATCCGTTCGGTCCGAAGCTCCAGTCGGAATTTCAATCTCAAAATTCATTCCTAAATTAATCCGAAAATTGTTCTCAAAATTGATTTCCAACTCATACCTGGAGTCCGTGAAAAAAATGTCTCTGAACGCCGAAATAGCCTCCGAAAATTCGGACCGCCGTTTCATTCATTAATTTATCCACCATTCACTCAACTCTCCTGTTTCCATTTGAAATTCCCTTTCTCGCCATCACTGTATCGTTCAACGTCAAAAAAAAAAAAAAAAACCACCTATCACCGCACTTGCAATCGATCATCGCCGTAAATCTCCTGTCGCGCCTCAGCATTCTCCCCATCGGTCGGCTAATTAGCTCTCATGTCCCTACGCACTTCCACGCTTTAGACGGCGCCGACCGTCGCGGAAGCCTCTCCGTGTATCCATCGCTCGGCAATTATCCCACATCGTTAGCTTTTCCACGTTATTTCGCGACCGTAGGCGCGACACGCAACCGTCCACAAATTAATAATCACGCGAGTCTCACCTCGTTTTTCCCTTCCGCCGGCTCCGCGTTAAGCGCATCGTCGCGCGCTCCATGCACACGCTTCTATCCGCGAGGATAATGCCGTGCCTGGTGCTCGGCTCGACGCTCAGCCGTCCCGAGAGGGATGAAAAATTAATTTAAAGAAAATCATCCGCCACGCACGAGTTTCCGCGTCGGGGGATGCGACAGTGAGATGGAGCTTTGACGAGCGAGCCATGAGCAAAGACCGGCAGGGATTCATCCGTTTCTCCGGCGGATTTATTTCAATGAGAAAAGCACGGAAAATGCTAATAAAGAAAGGATAAAGAAAAAAAATGTGAAAAAAACTAGAACTAGAACCGATTAATGCGCACATTTCGCATTATATCTCGTCTTTTCGCTGCCACAGGCGCCAACGCTGGCCCGACGGGCAGGCCAAGGGAACGGATGCATATAGATCGCCGCGAAGGTTGTGCTCATTTCGAAAAGTCCACCATAGTTTACTTCGGCCACTGTGGATCTACGGTCGAGAGTCTACATGCTGAATGGAAATAGATATAAGGATGAAGCAAACCGAGGCAAATATAATATACCGGATTTGGAGCAAAGCTGCTTCTGCTGCTCCACAAAATTATTATATTAAATATATATATATATATATATATATATATATATATATATATATACATATATATATATATTTGTGATTCATCGTCGACCTGTAAGTTCTTTAATTTCGAGACGAAATTTATTTCCCTCTTGGTCGCTGTTTACTTCTAGTTCGTTTCCGGCTTGGTCGGTGCACTCGCGCTATTCCCGGATGCTCTGTGTGTTCGAACAAATAAATAATCATGAGAGTGCTCTGGGAAGCCAATAGAGTTCCGTGGCGAGGGTGGGTATTGTGCGAAGATAGTGGACGAGGAAGCGCGTACACACGCACACATACACACGTAGGATAAGTGTATCGCATAACGGCTAGCCGGCGAATGGGAGCAGACAGGGGCGAAGGTAAATTTAATAACGATTAAGTGCCCTCTCGAGCGAGCACGTGATCTCCACGGTGGTACTCGTGATCCGTGAGGATCGCCGGGGATCATCGCGAGACCGTAAGGACGAAACTCGCGGCCTCAGAGAAAGTTACGGAATGTCGAGCGGCTGATCGGCCGGTAATTGGAGCGAGACGATGGAAGCTCCTGGGAGAAACTGCGTTCAATTCGGCTCCAAGGGATAAGCGATGATTTTTTTTAACGATGCAAAAAATATTTCCATTCTTTACGATCCGGGAATATTGGTGTTGTAAGAGGTTAACAGAAAAAAAAAATCGAATTGACGACGATACGGCGATCGGAGGTCGGGAAAGATAAAAACGGACAATCAAGGTCTATATTTAGCTACATCCCGATACATCGAATCTCGTTCGATCGATCGTGATTTTTTTTCTTTTTTTTTATATCAAATTTACGATTCATTCACAGCTATAATAATCATTATCATTATTATTTTTTTTTTTCGATAAACCTACTTTACAGAAAATATATACTTCTCCTTGGGTATCGCGACATATTGTTCGAGGCTGTATTTATAGTACATAGCTCGGTGCTGTTCTTCCTTTTCTTCGCATTTTCTTACGCGACCCTTTTTTTTATCAAGCACGATCCGATGCGGCGGGGTGAAATTATTCAGATACGAGTTTCCGATCGAGGGGACCGCACTCCGATTCCTCGCTTCACGAAAAATCACAGATACGGCAAAACATGTGTATGATATGAATTCATCGAGAAAAAACGAAGTATGCCCAATTTTACCACATTCGATATCTCTACTTAATCGATCGATCACCAAAATTCAGACGCTTACGCAATGTTCTAAAATACAAAATTCCCTTATATCGATATCGGACAATTTTTCGTCCATTAAAAAAATATTACCGAAATCAAGGTCGATCCCCTTAACGATACACGCTTCCTCCTCAATTTACACTACCTAACCGGCGTCTTAAAAAAAAATCTTTCCTCCAATTTTTTTTCATCCTCCTCCTCGCGCCTCTCTTTCGTTTCTCTCCACTCTTCGTCTCGCTGGCAGCAAGTCACTCTGTCGACCCGTCGATTCCTCGTTTTCCTTTGCCTCTGAATAATTTCCACCCTTCCGTCGCTGCTTTTCCGTCGGGGCGGTCGGTACGCCTCGAACCTCGGCGTCCGGCGCGTCGAGGAAACGCGAGCAAAACGGAAGCTGTGGCTCGACTCCTGGCCAGCCGAGATCCGCCGCATCGCCGTGCCGGTACGCCTTTCTTCTCCGTCCCGGTAACGTCCGGGGCTTTTCTTGTCGTTCTAGTCGCCGTAGTCCTCCTCCACCACCTCGTAGTAGTAGTAGTCGTTGGTCCTCTCGGGACAATGGAACACCGGACGGCTAGGTCGCTAGGTTCTGTAACACAGAGCAACGCCGCCGTAGCGGCAAGACTTGTTAAATGCTTAAAATTTCTCCACCCTACCGAACATTCGCGAACAAGAAGACATATACCGAGGCGATAGAGGCGGTTCGCGAACTCTCACGCCCCGGGAAGACCACCGGAATTCACGCGCATTTTCCTTTTTCTATACCGTTTTTTTATCCGCCAAGCTCTGCGCATATTTTTTTTTTCCAATTCCCTCGCTCCGGGGACCGAAAAAGCGTTTCCTTCCCATCTCCGCTGGTGCTTGGAACGGAAACGGCACCGAGAGACAAAACGTACGGTTCATTGTCCGCACGAAGAACCGGGAGAAGCTGGAGGGAGAAAAATGGAAAAAGAGGAGCGCAGACACAGTCGCAGACACATCGTTGACCGTTCGCTAATTCGTTCGAACAATGAACCGGTAACGAGAAGCGCGGAGTCAACTCTCCCGGGGATCTACCCTGAGCAGTAGATTTTTTTCCACTTGGTTGCGCCCGGTGAGGGCTGGACCTGTTTTTTCTCCTCTCGTTGAGAGGAAATTGTGATATTGTAGTTATGCTAGGGTTTATTTGGGCGCGTTTGAAATTGCGCATCGTGTGAGAATCGAGTTTCCCGGACCAGGTCGGGGTCGGTCCAGGTTCCCCGAAGATTGACTGAGCTTACTGTCTGAAATGGAAGCTCTCCGGCGGACTCCACGACGAACTTTTGGTACGCCCGCATAGCGGAACCTACGAGTTTAACTTGGGAATTAGTTCTACCATTGATCAGGCCATTGTGTTGGTTTGATCTATTCACGAGATGCTGATTATTAGTTCCTATGTTCGACGGAGAGGTTCGCGGTGCCTCGGCGAGGGTTGCTTCCGGCGTGCATACCTTGTAATCGCAGAGGGACGTAATTAACGAGTCGCAGATTGCTCAAGTAATTAGGTCGGAATGGAGAGGACCGGATGAGACCCGAGACTCTCTGGCGGCGGGACCGCTGACGGGAATCCTAAAAGACCTGCCACATCCGTGAACTCGCCGGTTGATTTGATCGTCAAGTTTTAATCACCGAAACGAAATGTCTCATGCGCAGGTATGCAATTGAGAGTAATTTGCGATTCGAAGTTTATCCGAGCTTGAAATTCGGATCGGGAAGGGAGGAGTTGGGAAAACTCACGAGGGAAACCTCGACGTTCCGGTTGCGGCGGGAAGTTACCAAAATGTTTTCGGTGGATATCTCGTGGAAGTAAAGTGTACGCAGGAGATCTAGTCAAAATATATTCGATTCGGGTTATTTTTAGTTAATATTTTGTAAATATTTTTTGGTGGAAGGGGACATAGAATCATATTTTATTGGCGCAGTTTCATCTTATTCGAAAAATTTCATAAATTATTACCACAAGTAAAAATCGAAAATCTGCTGGTTTCCTCCGCTTTAAAAAAATTCCAGACCATTTATGATCGTTCCCCGCTTACCCGCCGTCATTGTTTCATTTCGTGTCGCACGATCATCTGCCGATTCCTCACTTCTTGAATATTTAATCCAATAATATTTTCATTGGTTTGCGATATTAATTTTCACATACGCAGAGTTCGCTTGCGGTTATCGAGAGCAATTTGGGTGCGGCAATTTCGCGGCGAGACGCGAATCCTCCTCTGCCAGATTTCCCAGCGGCGGCGTACAGGAGAGCTTCGTCCGAAACTTTCGGCGCCAGCTGTACGCAATCAGCTGCTAATTGGGAAATGATTGGAGGCGCCTGCACGGGCAGCGCTGCTTCCCGATAGCGGATCGGGTGGCGCCTCTATAACTACCCCTTCGCGGCACGGCGCCGGTTCTGCCTATATGCATTATATCGTTCAAAATCTGCGCCCCCTCCAGCCTCCCGCTCTCTCACTGGGTGAGCAACATCCCCGTTCAAACTCTCCATCACGGCTCCATAAATGCCACACGTCCCTGCTCAACCGTCCCCCTCCCCCAACGCCTCGAACCCCCGTCGCATGAATGCCAAAACGGCGGACATATTCGCGGTTACGAATCGACCGGTCTCGGGCGCGACGTATTTCCGGTTATTCTCTCTGCCCTTTCTGCATTGCCAAAACCTACCCCCTTCCCCTTTCCTCTCTATGCAGTAGCACTTGCGGACCGGAACGTATGGAGAAGTGCAGTTGGAGGAAACCAGAGAATCGGGCGTTCTCGCTTTTCCACGAATCCTCTCGTAACTCCCTTTCACCGACTCTTCACTCATTCACATTCCATCACTAATTTCATTAATTAATTGGCCCCGGTGATAATGCTCGCTTCCAATGCGAATGATCGGACGGTCGTCAGCAAGATTTATTATTGCCAGTGGCACGCGGTCGAAGATCCTTCCTTTTATTCGATGAAATTTTACATCGACGACTGCCGATGACTGGGTCAACGGCTAAAAACTGTTTGGTCCTCGTGCCATTCCCACGATAGCTGTATAATGCAACGTGGCGAGCATCTCGCGTAATTAGAGGAGTACTGAAGCACGCGCTAATGGGCGTGAATTCCCGAATTATACGAGCGTTATTAAGGGTAGTATAGCCGCGGAGGTGTGAGTATGATCGGGCGCTATTACGCGTCTTCTCTTCCGCCTCTGGAGCCACGGGACCATAGAGAATACCCTCTCATCCCCACGGCGTCCTTCCCCCCCTCATTCCCATTCAGTGAGGATTCCCCGGGCGGATTCTCGGTGGAAGGAGAGATAGAGGTAAAACGTTTCTCATAGAGCGATAGCGAGGTCTATATGGCTCGGTCGCTATTCACTTGTCAAGCGCTTTCTACGATACTTAATTAAAGACTGTGGCGCACGGTATACCGTGTTGGGAAACTTTCGCGCAGATTGCGTCGCGGTAGGAGAACCGAGAAGTTCCACGGTAAGAAACCAGCGCGTTGGAAGAGATAGATGGCGAACCGAGTTATTCGATTCTTCGAATTTGTGCAGGGAAGCTTGAATTCTTTTTTTTTTTTTTATCTTTTACGCGATAGACTTTCAGGGGGTGAACTTTGATCTGCGGGAGAATTTGGGATAATCAGCATCGGTTACACTAAAATCCAATTAATGTTCTTCCACTATTTCCTCACGTTGTGGATGCTTTCTAACGTGGAAAAAAGTCGTTGGAAGTTTCATGGGACAAAACCAGCTCTCCCGTAGGAAAAGATAGATGGAATCAAGTTATTTAATTCTTAGATTTTGTCCAAGGAAAGTTAAATTCTTTTTTGGAACGTTTGTGCTTCGAGCTTTTACGAAGTTTTTTTTTTAATGTAAAAAAGGACTTTAGCTGGACTGCTGAGTAAAAGAGTCCTCGAACAGCGTTAGTGCCAAAGTCTTGGCGGTAAATTATCAGAGTTGGACGAACCCAAACGTAACCCACGCTATACGATTATTTCGCACCATATCGGATACTTTTTATTAACCGTTTCGATGACTCTCAGTTGTGGAAGAAGCTGGTGGGAACCCTGCGAAAACATTCCTCGGGAGACTTGGCCCAATCAATCTCTGACGATAGGAATTTGCGGACTTTGTTCCACGAACCCTCGACGAAAGACGCATTTCCTGAATGTTCGTCGTTAGTAAAAACAATTTATGCAAAATAGTTACCGGAGTTGCGACCATGAGTAGCGTTCGCAGCGTCTGCCCGTACCTTTGTACACAACGGAGGGTGCAACTTAACGAGAAACTGAAGAACCCCTTCTAAAGGTAGCCGAGCAGGGTACTGCGAATAGGAGCTTCTTTATTTTTTTTCTCCGATAAACAATGCTTTTAGCGTCTGTTCAGCTCTCCGTACTTTCGTACTCTTGTCTTCATACTCACGGTTCTGTACCTTGACAAGAATCTCAAGTTCCCTGCTGAAGGATCTCGAGGTGACTACGGAGCCGCTTCTTGCAATTGAGCGGAGACCATTTCGCTCCGAGGTATAAATAACGTCATGAAACTCGGTCGATGACCTCGTCGCCTCAAAAGCTTCTGTACTTCGGCAATAAATTTTATTCGGACGTATCGTCGACAACCATTCCTAAAAAAATGTAAGACTCCCGACGATCAGCGGAGACGTATGAAGACAGTCATTTGAGTTCGGAGGCAGAATCCGCTCCGAATCCTCGAGAGGAAAGTGACATTTCTTGAAGGCCCCGATGGTAGCGCAAAGAAATGTCTCGAAATTTGTTAAGCAACTTTGAAGTTCTGCCGGAGTTTCCGGCGAGACGATATAACCGACGGGTTCGGGGGAGCGGGGTGGGTGGGAAATGGCGTGGTGGGGTTTGACGGAGGAAAGGATTGAGGCGGGCGGGCGGTAAAAGTTTCGACGGTGCTCGAGATTCGGAGAGGCATCGGTTTGAGTGAAACGAAGAAGGTGCGGTGGGAAGAAAATAGCGGGAGGACTTCGGGTGGGTTCGGGGAACGAAGAGTGCATCGTATACTGACTGGGCGAGTTTAACGACGAATTCACACGCCACGATAAAGAGGGAGGAGGCGCGACAGAAGGACGACTCGGGCAGAAAATAAACGGCTAAGTATCTCGTGTTTGTACGTTCTCGTATACTGGAACGACTGGCGTCTCATACTGTCAGATAATTTTTTCAATCACGCTTCAACCGAGATAATCATAAAGGAAGCCGCTAGTGGAAAGAGGGAAAAAAATGAAAGGAACGAGCCAGGTTGGGTAAGAAACACGAGAGTGTTTCCACAGCGTGTTTAGTGGGCTATGCGGAATACCGCGGATAATTGGCAATAAAATTTAAGATTGTGGAAAAAAGTGAAAGAGGCTAAGTGAAATCGTCGTAGTTTTTTTGTCTACTTTCCGGCTGTATACCGAAAGCGGTAAATTTTTATTCATTAATTAAAATTACTTCGGTGTGTTGAGCATGTTGCAGATTTTTTTACTCCTTTATCATTGAAAATCGTGACGTTTCGTTCCGAAGTTCACCTTCGGTTTGGAATTTTTATGTTATTTCTGAATGGTTTAAAGTGAAGTTTCATTCCATTTCCAGAAAATTAATAAGTTTCCACAGCCTTATACGTTTATATACGAAATACGTAATAATTGCCAAGAAAAAGTTCAACTGTGAAAAAACTAAAAGGGAATAAGTAGAACTATCCAAGATTTTTTTACCTACTTAGAACTCCCAGTCCATGTACCGGAAATGATACATTTATATCGAAATTTATCGATACGATTAATATAATGTGTCAAACATATTTTATATTCTTTCCCTCTTTTCGTAATCATGATTATCATGGCTCTTATTCGTTTGCACTTTTCCGGTCTACAGTTACTTAAATTTTCCCGACTGTATCCAGGTATCGTGTACTTTCATATCACGAAAAAGTATGGAATGTCCAATTACTGAAAACCGATAAATCTCAGAAATTAATGAAATTTCTATTTGGGAATATAAAAAAAGAAACCAATCGGATAGACGCAGCGAAGAAAAATGAGAGCATTCTCCGAGCGTATTTACCGTTCCTCCCCGATATTCCAGCAAGTCTCGAGAAACAGCGCGGAAACCTCTACGGAATAACGAGCTTTACGATTTGGCGTACACATGCATTAGGTACAAATAGGTCTAGCCGTCGTATACAGCGCGTCACCTCCGTCGCGTCGGTATTCCGTAGTCGGCATTTCGCGGTGGTCGTAAAATTTTATTTCCTCCACCGGTCGCACTATCAACGGCGAGCACGGGTGCCTCTATCTATCGGCGAGAGGCCCTCGTACCGTGAGAATCCAGAGCGCGCGGTGTTCCTATCAGATCGCAGTGCCGACAGTGCGCGTTCGACCCTAACAAGATTTCATGCCGAAGAGTAAGCAGGGAGGGTTGGAGGCGAGAGGATTGGGTCATTCCAGAGATGTTCTGGGATGTTCGGGCTGCTCGTACCGTCGGTGGAAAGCGACTGCCTCGAGATAACCTCGTGTTGCCGTTCGCCGACGCGGCCGGAGCATCCGGCGAGCAGCTTCGCACCGTCCCGTTCAGTCTGGAAAGGGTTGCTCGCGCTGGTATCCGAGAAGCCGGGCGAGAGAGCGAACGCAAGGGAATGCAAGGGGGATATAACCGAACAGATAACGCGCTTAGAGCCGCCAGATGGGGAGGCGCTTAATTGCCCAAATTGATATCGCATCGGGCGGTTGAAGCGAGCGAACGGGATCTGCTCGTCGCCGTTGGTTTAAGCCCTACGGCTTACCTACGGCAACGTACAGAACGAACCACCGAATGGTAGCGCTAGGCGAGTAAAGTGGGGAGGAAGCATCATGGAAGCACCACGCGAAATCCCAATCCTCGAATCTCCGAGGCTTTCGGGGGTACCAAATTCGCTCGCCGCCCCGCTGTTTGTTCCGAAACAAACCCGGTGGATTCTGCGAGAAACGGTTGTTGGTGTTGTTGTAGTTGTTGTTGTTGTTCGTCCGCCAACTCATTTCTGCGCTCTCACACGGACGCCGGAAGAATGGTAAATCCCTCCCGCGCTGTTGAGTTACGAGCCGCGAGATTAAACGGACTACTATATTATCCCACCTGCAACACACGGGGAATTTTGTACTCGGTGCTGTTACTTCGTGTCTTGTAAACTTGTCGGGAGAAGGATTCCACGTGATGGCCGGCCATTCATCATAATTAGATCGTTGGTTATCACCCAGGTGCCTTATCTCTTACGAGTTCGCCGATGGTTTTCCACTTCGGGATAAACCAGCCCGGCTGCGAAGATCAACGAGGCTCCAGGGATCCGATGAGAGTTAACGTTCGATGATACAGTAAGGCGGAGCGGAACTTTAGGATTTTTTGCTGACTTGAATTTTCAATTTTTCGATCGGAAGTAACGTCATGCGGGACAACGTAACATACCGTCTCAAAATCTCGGCTTTCGAAAGGAACTGACCCTATACGAGGAAACTTTTAGTATCAAAATATCAATTTTCGACTTAAAGTTTCATCGTCATACCCACATGACACTGATTTCGGTCAAAAGTTAATATTTTTTAATCGAAAGTAACGTGGTCCCGTACGACGTGACTTTCACCAAAGAATGGAAATTTTAAAAACCGGAAGTGACATTGTAAAGTGGAAAACACTGGAAGTAAAAGATTACCGGACGGCTGCAGATGGGTGTATCTTGGACGACAGGGGAGAAACAACACAGACGGTAAAATATTTTCGTTCCCCGAGTGAAAAGAGCAGAAAGCCTCGTGTATGGAACTCGGGTGCTATCTCCTTCAGCGTTCACGCATTTTTGCACATCGACGAGAGCCGTGGATATCCGGGCCGCACACGATGGAAAAGAGGACGAGAGAGAGAGAGCGGGAGGAAAAAAACGAGAGGGAGAGCTCAGCCGTAGCATCGCGACGAGCTGCGGGAGACACGTGAACGATGAACGCTGCCGTATAACCCGCCGCAGAGCGTGCGAGCCTTGATATACCTGCTTCAAATGTCGATAGCGAGTTTGTACGTACGTCTCTTTGCGAAAATCCAGCTTTTAGGAATAACGCTCCAACGGATATTCCGCTGATAAAATTCCCTTAAATTTTTTTATCGGTCACGCGGAGTTGTTGATAATTAAAAAAAAAACAATGACAACCAAAGTTTTCCATTCCTCGCACTCGACCAAATGTATATTCGTATCTCGACTGGGAGGTAAAATTCAGTGCATGAAAATCGTGAAATTCTAAACGAAATTTTATGTAAACTTTTGTTTTACGTTTCATAAAACAGACTTTTATAATTGTGGAATTTACTCTGAAATGGAGGGCGAAAATTTGAGCATGAATTTATTCATTTAAAAAAGGGAAAAAGTGATTTCTCATTAAACCTATTTTTCGCGAGATCCCGAGAAACGTGTGTGTCGATACCGCTTGCGCGTGATACTTGACTATCCGCTGAGCGAGTGAAAAGTATCGGGAGGTGCATCGAGGAGGAACAATTAAAAGTGGGTGAGGAGCGACAGAGAATAATGATGATTCGGTAGGAAAAAGTTGATTTAGAAAATATTTTTTTGTCCCGACTGGAAGCTGCAATCCTGATCATAGTCTATCTCTTTCGTTACCGGGATATCGCTGTGCATGTGGACCGGGATTGGGTGGGTGAGCGAGCTGGATGCTGGTTGCACACGTGCCGCTGGGTACCGAAAAGCATAATGCGGAAATTTCCCTACCGGCATGGCGAACCGTGCGCAGAATACACACACAGACACCGAAGGAAACTCGCACACTTTGAGCACAGAGGGGCTTCGATGGACGCGGCTTTGCCCTCCTCCGCGTCGCAGAAACAGCCTTCCCGGGAGTTCACAGCGAACGCAGTAAGGGGTGCTGCGGGCAAATTCGTAGGCAGGCACGGATAAAAGTTCCACAGACAGTGGTTGTAGCGGAGGGGTTCGAGAGAAACGGAAAGCTCGAGGCCACGATAGTGGAGACAAAGATACGGGTGGTGAGGAGGAAGGGCAGGGGGGAGGGGGGGAGGGGGGGTTGACGTTGAACGCACAAAAAGCATCGACGGTGCGATTCGTCATCGGGGTAGTGAGAAAGAAAGCA
Source organism: Listrodromus nycthemerus (assembly GCA_963978505.1). NCBI lineage: Eukaryota > Metazoa > Arthropoda > Insecta > Hymenoptera > Ichneumonidae > Listrodromus > Listrodromus nycthemerus. Next base: position 5,352,866 of record OZ021687.1, read on the forward strand.
AGGCGCGAGACCATTGAAATATTTTTGCTCTCTTCAAACCGACATTGCATTATATTTATCCGACATCGTGTTTTTTTTTTCCCTTTTTTTCAAGCACGGCTTATTTTGCGGCAGAGAAACACACAGGAACGGGGGTAAAAAAGCGGGTAGTTTGAAATTGTCACCCTTTCAACCCCTTTTTAGTTTATTCGTCGCTTTTCCGTTTGCACTTTGGACTCTGTTTTCATAACAAACGCTCAAAGTCTCGGGAAAGTGCTTGTCGAAACCTACTTTAGGGAAATAGTCGGCTGGGTGACATCAGAGGGACGAAAAAGCGAACGGGAGCTCGGGATGAAACGGAGATAGAGACGCACAGATACAGAGAGAGTTTAAAGTGGAGAGCGATCTTCCTCTTGGAGTTTTTACAAGCTTCTGTATTCCTCTCCCGGGTTCTTTCATTACCCCTTTCAATTCTTGTTTCCACTCTTCTCTTTCCCTATCTCGTCAAAATTCAAATATGACGGACGGGACAATAAAGGAGCTGTGTCTGCGGAGAACGAAGCTTCGCAAAAATGGGGCAATAGGAAATGTAATAGAGAAGCTTTGTGCAATTTGTTTTTCCAACTTTTTTTCATACTTGTCTTTATATTGTTGTTCGTCCGTCGATTGCAGAAGGCGCTCCTTATTCAACAATGTAACACGGTATGATTTATTTTTTCGATTTTCTATTTGCTTGTCGAACTCCAACGATATATTTTTTGCTCTTCTTTTACAATCTTAGTTTTTAATCAGATACGACTTATCCGGAAAGCATACAGCACAAATAATTGTCCTGAATGCGAGATATTTAGTTCAGGAAATTTTTTATGTGTAATACAATAAATATATCGATAATTGAATAATTAAATTTCATTACTGTCAGGGGAGACTCGCCAAAACGGGTAACATTAGTAAAAATGTCGAATCTAAAAAAAAAGTACCAAAATAATGGAATTTTGCTCAAAAAAATGTATTAATAAGTTCTGAAGAAACATTTCTAAAAATTTCGATTCGTTCGACGTGTTTTTATTTTCATGATAAATTTGATCAGTTTTTTAATATTTTTTTTATTTGAGGAACATCAGAAAAATTAAAGAAGTCGTTTTGTCCCTCGCCCATTTTACATCGTCTCCCTTCTATTTATCTTATGAGCACGTATGAGCTCGAGGCAAGAGCGTCTATGATACTGTGAACGGACGCACGTGCTCTGACAGACGACACTTCATGGACACACGGTTGCATTATTTGCTCGATGAGACAGGAGACGTGGATTTGAATGGTGAGCACGACGCATCCCTCGTCAATCTCTCGCAGAGTCCCGCAGCTGGCCCTTCGTCGGTGCCGACGCGTTTCCCGTCCCTCGGAGCCGAGTCTTGACCCTACACGGCGCTTCGTCCCCTTCAGCCTTGTGCGTATCGCGTGTTTTCGCGTGATTACGCATTTACCGGGATGCGAGAGCTGGGAGAAACTCGGTTACCCTTGCAGCTAGTGAACAGCACGTAATTATAGGTCGATCGAGTACGTCTCGCCGTTCCGTCTCGCTTCCCGGTGACGTTTCTGAAGGCCCCGTTGCGCCTGCTACGCGCTATCTTACCCGTGCAGTCGCCGCTCGGAGTCGGTTGCAAATTGTCGACACATCGTCGCTCAAAGCGAGACGTTGTCCCTCGGAAGCGACGCATCTCGACGCTACGCTTAGACGGGTCGTTCATACACGGCTCCGTCCTTACCGGGAACTGCACGGAGCCGGCATCAAGTTTCTTCGTCGGTTATAAGGTCGTTTTCCCCCTGCCGACACCGCCGAGTCGTCGCGACGAAAATAGACGTTTAATTGAACGATGAATTATGGACTACCCAGGGTCGGTGCACTGTTCGCAATTCGAGCGAACTTTCCCCCGAGCACTCTTTGAATTATTTATCGCTTCGACTGCCGCAACTTTCGTATCTCGAAAATTAACGTTTTTTCGTTAGAAGGAAAGGCGGATAAACGATTATCCTGAAATTGTCTATCCGATCGTCCGACGATGTCGATATTATTCAACGAATTTATCGCAGCAATTGCGCACAAACTTAAGTTCGACTGTGGATTTCAAACGTTTGGAATCGACCTTTCACATTTTGGAAAAGTTGCCGGACAGTCGCCAAGCGAAGTTAACCTGCTCGTCGATACGTTTCCAACCCCAAATCGTGTCCTTGGTGTTAGACTAAGAGCGGGGCAAAACAGACTGGTATTCTCGATTCGATCGACGATTCCCATAAAGTCGGATAAATATGAACCGTGTTTCCCCGATTTCGTTAACCGTCCTATTTCCGTTACAGTTCAATATTTACCCCGAATCATTTACTCAGTCCGTGTTTGATATCCTTCGGTACAAATAAAACGTCCCAAACAGACATGCCCGTAACCTAAACGCTGCCACCGGAGCATGAAACCGCATTCACCCGGAAACTATATTTATCGAATAATATCGAGCGAAGCTCGATTGACCCCATTAGCCTTGTCGAACATCGAGCTTCAGTGAAGGAAATTCGGGGTAGGGGGAATGGGGTCGTGGGATAAGGTACGTCCCAGCTTCATGTTTACAGTTTCCATCCCTCGCATTCCTCCCCGCTTTTGGCAAAAGCTCGATCGAAAGCGAAGCTTTCATCATTCGGGCGTCGAACGAACACGTTCGTACCGCCGTCGGACGTTCCGCAAGGTCCGATGGTCCAAAGCCCGTGAGTTAAATTCGTGGCTGGGGCATTAACCGGTCCGAAAATCTGGCTACGCTGATGCATCAAGTACATCCCGGCATCAACCTCCGCAGCATGCAGAAGTGTATCATTCTACCCGTATCCGTATAGACGAACATCGGGGCACACAAAGATGCATGCATACACACACACGCACATACAAACACAAATCAACGTAGCCAACATCGGTACACGGGAAGCCGTGAGAGTCGCATTGGCATTACGCTGGTGCCGGGTTGAAGGCGCGTTCACGATGTTCGCAACCACGATGTTTGTGAGGCATCGATGCGACGTACATACGTACAGAATATTTGCCTATAGTAATATCCTCGATGTTGGGCTGTATGTATCGGAGGCCTGCCGACTGCTTGGCTGTGGACGGAGGAGAGCTTCTGGTACGGCTATAACGGGCCGTTGCAGTCAACGGTTCGGTGAGGGTGGCGAAGCGTTGGAGGAAGACCGTAGGAACAGGAGGCTGCCCGGGAGTTTGGTTGGGATGCGGGACGTGGTGGTAGGGTCGGAATGACGAGGGAGGAAGGATGCGATAGCAGTCTCCGGGCAGCTTGCTGGTGGCATCTATATCGAGTTACGCTCTGACGCCCACCCCGTCCTCGTGCTGCTTCACGAGCCCTCGATCCTCACCAGTTGAAGCGGCAAATACAGAGATAGAGAGGCTGCTGTGTCTCGCGTTCCAACCCACACCCCCGAACCCCACCAGACTCGTTCGATCCGGGGAGCCAGCTAGCTAGGCGCTTCTTATTCTTATTCTTCTTCGCCCGTTGCCTCTGCTTCTCACCGTCGACTCGTCCAAACGAAGCCTTCTTCAACCCCTGCGGCACCGCGTCCCCGTCCGCATAGCGCAAGAACCACCTACCACGTTCTACTGCATGTTTCCGGTGGTGCTGCTCCTCTCTACACCGCGCACGTTCCTTCCCGCTATACTATCGAGCCGCTATATACCTTATGCTCCTCGCTGTTTCAACCCCGTCCGACGCGACCCATCCTCTTTTATGCAGGATACTCGACATTACCGTGGAACAGTGTGCACGAGCCGTTGCCGTTACCAGCGCTGCGCCTGAGGAAACTATCTATATACGCGTGTACGTCTTTTTTCGAGCATGAAGTACGGAGGGTTGAAACAGGAAGACGGTGTGGATGTGCGACTTTACCGTAACATCGTATGCAAAACTGTTCGCAGCGTCATACGTGTTTCCACGATCGTGAGCTTGCTTCGACGAATACGTATCGATACGATCGAGCATGGATGGAGAGACTGCACGAGAGGCGCGACGGTGGAATGTTTTATTTAAAAAAAAAGGCATCGGAAAAACGGCTGAAGCAGGAGACACTTACCGAATAGTGAAGTAACAGGCTGATACGCCTGGCATTTCAACGGGGATCACTGTGTGCGTGGGATCTACACAGTGCGAAGCTTCGAAGCGCAAGAGCTCCAATCTCACGCATCGATAAAGGTTTTGCCATTGACTACTCGGCTCTGCTATTTGCCCACACGACCGTACTCCGTTTCCCACCGGGAAGCATGAAGGTCTTTAGCGCTGTGGAGGCGACGAGCTGACCTCTCGGTGAGGACAAACTGGCGAGGACATAGCAAAGCGCTGACGCAGTATTAGACCGACGCTGGCGTGGTATCGGACTGATACTGGTATTAGATTAGTTCAACGTAGGTCATCGCAAACGGTACCGGGTACCACTGCTGCCAGGATTGATTTAGCGACGACGCTATGCTTCTCGGAGAAATTGGAGAATATTGCAACATTACTGCTATTACGCTGCTGGCCGGAACGTACGTGGACGGAAACCTGCCGGATACCCCGCGGGATGTATATGTAGCCGAATCGTTACATCCGTTCAGCGGCCACCGAGAATGGGCGTCGAATTTCTCGCACGTGACCCCGACAGGAGACAGAGTGTGTGTATCCGTCGAACATAACGTGATCGGCGCGGCCGAAACCTCCTCTGAACTACTCCATCGGTCCACCTTTTCGGCACTAGTTCGTCTCCCGTTACTCCCGAGCGCAAGCTAATTCAGCAATCGTGGCAGTCCTACTCGAAATTCGAGCACAACCCTAATGGTTGGTGTCGTCGCGTTACGTGGTCTCCTGGTTCACGCTCTCTTTCTGCTTTCCCGATACGCTATCGACTTTCCTCTGGTCATTCTCACTCATCGGCCACATGGCCCAGCTCCGAATGCAGGCACGTGACTACGCGCTCTTCCAAAATTACCTTCAGTCACGCGTTCACGCGACACCGAACCAAATGAACCTCCAACAAGACGGCTATCGATGCGTTCGTCGAGCAGATCAATCACTCACTGCATCCCGGTAGAAATTGGCATGCCATCGGATTCAGGAGGATTAAATAAAAAGGCAGAAAGCCGGAAAGCTGGCACCGATTAATGATTTCTTAGATCAAACTGCTCGAATTCACAGGGAACATCATGACGCCCTGTAATGTTGTTATACAAGATCCTTCTGTCCCAGATGATATTTTTTTGCTGCTACACGTCCGTCGTAGTGGCACGTGCACACCCTACTTGGCAAAGTCTCCACCTTTATGTTAGGCATTTTTTGACGACACTAACCGCTTTTCGAAAATGACCTCCAGTGACCCATTGGGGTGAACTGCCGCTGCCATTAATTTGTATACTGACATCGATGGCCCGGACGAAAGCGACATTCCAACGGATTACGGGGGGTTCCGTATACAGGATTGGATGGAAAAGTAGAAAGCCGGGAATTTGATCGTATACGATGATCCTTTGGTTCAAACTATTGAGTTCACGAGGAATGTCACCGCACGTTGTAATATTAATATCCGAGCTCCTTTGTAGCAGCGGTTCCTTTGTCGAGGCTGGTGTACTTCTGCCGCTACACGATCTCGGCGTAACGTCACGTGCACCCGACTTGGCAAGGTCTCCAGTTTCGTGCGAGCCACTTTTTTTTGTTCCTCGACATACAACTCTCGAGGCAGAGCGACGTGAATTTCTGCACAACGGAGGTTTTTCCCGTTTGCCGAGAGTGGTCCGAAAATCCTCTCATCCAGAGAGTCGAGCTCAGGAACTGCGGTAAAAAAAGAAACTAACGGTGGAAAGGGAAAACCGGCGGGGGGGGGGGGGGGTAACGTATATGGCCAGTCGGTCCATCCCTTAAAAATCTTCTTAGAGAATCGACCACCGTTGAGCGTGACCGCGAAACGGAGCGTGACGGTAGGAGCCGTGTTTATCGCTCTACTTCCGAGCCCTAATCGATCTGATCCCCCGCTCGGCACCGCAACTCGCCCGCCTTCCCTTCACCCCCATCAGCCCCTCGCCTGCCGGAAACTCGTTCCAGTACTTCATCGGTCTCGAGGCGAACCATGGTTGCTCCTAGAGCTGGGTCCCTCTTAGCCGCCACTTCGCTGCACCGACCTACCGATATGAATTAATTAACTTTTATCCTCCATCAAACACTATGCATTACCGACAATCAGAGGATTGAGCTGTCGACTCTGACAGACTTCAATGAACTTTTTGTTTATTTTTCGTAAACTTGGAAAAAGTGCTTTAAAGCGGAATCGCGGTTTCTTCTGGTAACCGTGAGGAATAAAATATACTTTAATATTTTCACAAAGTTTCGCCCAGACCTTCCGTGCCTGTGCGGTAAGAGTAATTTCCTAGTCCTCAACGATCGTGCAATCTGTGCGAATCTCTCCAAAGTCACGTAACGTGCGAGTTTCCGACTCCCGACGAGGGAAGCAAAACTGTCTGTTGATAAACAAGCAACCAAGTGCCACGCAACTAATTAGTCGAACGAGCTGGGTTACATAGTTTCGGAATTATACTTGCCTCGTGCGGAGACACGAAGTCGTATGCTTGAATAGCGAGACTAGGTCTTTGAGTTAATTGTTTGTGCTTCGAACACTTCCATGACTCTTGATTTATGCTGATTGGATCGAAGCTCCATTGCAACGAAATGATAGATATCGCGTTCATGTTTTCAGCCTTGAAATTCGGAGTCGATACTCGCCTTATTAACATTTGATACTTTGAGATTCCCTCCATAGTATTGTACGGCTTGATTTTAAAAATCGGTCTCCCACTAAGGCAGATGTCTTGGAATAATATCGAGCGGAGCAATAACATTTTCGTCGAGCTGATACGACTTCTACGACTCAACACCGAAATCAGGTGAATGAAGGCTAGAGGGCTCGACAAGAATGCAACGGGTGCGATTCCGTAGTCGTGTCGATGCCGTGCATGGTTCTTGAAACTCCGACAAAACGGTAGCGTCATTAAAGAAATCAGGACGCATTCGCCCGCGATTTCAATTGATTGTTGCGCATCAGCTAATGGGAGGTGGTGAGCTAATATGGAGCAAGCTGTTTCGGTCATTCCGGGCAGATGGAAGCAATACGACTGAAGGGATGGTAGCGGGAGAAACTGCAGCAACTGCAGCGGCAGCACGAAGGGTAGGATCATATGCCCTGACGGGTGACGGGCGTATACCCTGCAGCTGTCCAGTTATCCCGGAATTATGCTGGCCTGCGAACCTGTCCGCGAGCGAGGTGCGTCGGCCTCTACCCTCTTGTATCCTCTTCTCGCCGTTAGTTGAGCCTCTCTGTGGTGCGCTTTGCTTTCCAGTTCACCGACGGTAGAGGCAGCCCCAGTGGCCGCTCCGTTCATCCCTCACTCCTCAGCGCGTAACCGGCTACCACGCAAGCCTCCGGTCTGTGTCACGCTCTTCTGGCGTTGCGTGGCTCCTCTCTCCTCACGGGTGCACGCTCGTGCTGTTCCAGTCGGAGAGATACCACGGGCATATTGCAAGAGCTCTGAGTAGTAGGAAAACCGTGGAATATGTGATAGTCGTTGGTGAGTCCGTGGTTAGCCGAGCCAGGCATCGAGTCAGCCCGTGCGCCTGTCCGGATGTGGCTGCCAGGCTGGCTATGAGGAACGAACGGAATCACGAAACGTGTACGGGTTGGACGTGCTCCGGGGAGCACCGAGCACGTCGGTTCCCGACAACGAACGTCGACCCTGCGCTTGCACCTTCGTAACTGTGGGCAGGTCGCATCGCGACCTCTCTCACGGAACCTGGCCGAGTTTACTTGGCAAGTTGACTGCATCGAGAGAACCGACGAGCATGCCAGCCACGGTGTGTGGGCCGCGGGGCAAAATTTATGCGTCTCTCGTGACCCGACGCGCGCTCTACTCCCACTTTTGCTCACCTTCCTGCACCCGCGCGCGAAACTCTGCAGACACCGTCGGCATACCCGTGTGGAACCAAAGGCACGCACATCTGTTGTTGCTCAGCAACACCGCCAAGATCGGCAGAATTTCAACGATACAACTAGTCAGGATACCTTCGTTTACCATAGCTCCTCTTGAAACGCGTTTTACCTCATTGCTCGGCTGGCGAGTTCGGACACGGCACTTTTTCGCAATGATAGCAGGATTGCAACCCTTCCTTGAAGCCTCCTGGTCTTCACTGAGACTGCGGTCACGTGGTTCGTGCGGTTTCACGAACTAATGTATATATCTCCGCGCTTCGATCGTTCGCCCGGTTAGTTATCTGCTGAATCGCAATGGCATTCCGCGGAAATCCAAAGGGATAGAGATAAGGGATGTCATCGACCCTTTGAAGTCCTCCAGCCTTTTCACCCCGGCCGCCGATCTCATCGTCTATCGCTCAGCCCCCGTATTCCACTCCCACGGGTGACCGAATCCCGGATCATCCCGAACTTCAAGGTCCGATATTGCAATCTGGAGCGAATGAAATTGGACCAACATTTCCTGTTTATTCCCAGTCGTGATGACTTTTCTCATCCGCACTGGAATTTATGCAGTTTGCTAAGTGATCGGGAAACGCATAGGAATGCTGCTTCCATCGTACCGTGTGTAATTCACTGCGACTCATCGACGACGTGGCGCAGTATCAAATACGTGCAAGAAATAATTGAATGTGCCGTTTCACGACCAGCATCTGGCAATATTCAATGAAAAGTCCGCGATCTCTTTTGCAGAAAACGCACACGACTCTCCGCGTCGCCGAGTCGTTTCGGAGAGTCACAAACTCGAGGGCCCTCTCCTTGATCTCCCACCGGCCGTGGTCGTTCCTCACCCAAGTCGCTGCCTTACAGCGAACTCGCTCGACTCCGAGAACTCGAAGCGTCGAATAGTTTCCACGGGAATATATATCGGTAGGTGCTGGAAGGCCAGGAGTGCTCTCTTGCTGGGTCGCCGATGCAGCTCGCTCTCCAGTTCCATTGGCTCGTGCGGCAAGCCCACTTCCCGTTAGCTCGACCCTCGTCCGCAACCAGCCGCAGGCCGCAAACTCACCCCTCTGGTTTGATCTCTCCTCCACCCTTCTCATCGTCGCGCACCGCTCGGCATCTTCCTCACACCTCCTTTATCTCGTTTGCTGTCCGTGCTGCTGCTTTCTCACTCCGTCGGGTAACCTCATCCTCTCCAGAATATCTCTCGAAGCTCTCGGCCAGCCCGCCGCTAACCAGTTCTGCGCCGGCCAAAGCCTCCTCAGTACTCCGCTACGCCGGGTAACTCTACCACCTCGGGATCCTAAGCTCGTCGCCCCGAAGAGGCTGTAGCGCCAGGCCCTTCGACAATGGCTCTCGATGGCCAGGACCGTTGGGCGAGTAACATCGGCGTCAGCACCGTTCTCGCATCCTCTACTTGCGACCGACTTCCGGTCCAGTAACATTCACTCTCTGCGGCATCTCAGCCTCGCCGGACCAACACCCTCTACATTCTCGACTCTCCACCCATCCAAACCGTAATAATTGCTCTGGAAAGCCCTTTATAGAAAATTTCCGCGTACGGGTTTCGCGGGAAAGCGAGCCAGTTAACTCTAACTGCCACAGTCGCCGGGGCGGTCCCTATAGGGGCGGATAGGGGAGGAAGCTCTCGGGAAAACTCCGGGAACCCTCTCAGGAAATTCGGGAACACCGCTGTCGTCGGTGCTGGTATTAATGCTTGAATGTGCCCCTCTGGCACGGGGTAGTTTCGGGGTTGAATGTGCGGATCGTCGTGGACCATTCTGATGAAATCGCCCAAACCTGCAAAGCTATCCACCCGTGTTACACGCTACCGAAGTGTTGGGTCCACTGCGGCCATCCCGTGACCACCCTCTCTGCGCCACCCTCTCTGCGCTCTTGAGATAGACCGAAAACGGGAATTTTGCCTCTGTCTTTGTTCTTTTCTGCCACTGCACGCCCCGTCCATCTTTCACGCCTGCCATGTGTGGAAACTTTACCGGGGAAGCTACCCTCCGGACGACCAGGCACTCTCACCTCGGTGGTTCTCCAGCTACCGGCTATATACTGTATATATCCTTTCGCTCGGTCTCACTGCTTCCGACAAAGGCGAGAGCGTTTAATCGAATCTCGAGCGAAAATGTAGAGATGATACTGCCTCTCGAGTGAAGGATTCGCTTTGTCTCCCCTGTGTGTGTATACGTATGTATATATCAATAGAAGTGTATGTATATGTCTGTTGGTTTTCTCCATTGCACTGTTCCGGGTTAATCCGCACTCACTGCGATAGCGCTCCATTTCTGGTTGGCCCGACGTGTAATATGATATTCCAACTCGTAACCTGAATTGAACCTGAATTATACAGTACCGCGGGAATATTTTATAGAATATCCCGCGGTGTCTTAGATTAACACATTTGGTGGCAAAATTGCTCCGAAACCGAAGTAGTCGAATTGGATCAATCGTTTATTTCCGCATAATTTCAAGGGATATTTCCTGGTAGAAATGTGGCAGCCTTAAATTGGGATTTAATGAGATTCTGATGAAGACTGGAAAAATCAGGTCTCGAATAGGATACGTGAAGGTGTGGTAAAATGCGTAATTTTCCTCGACCATGGGAGTTCTCGAGGCTGTAACAGAGATGTTATCGGCTGAGCAAACTTGAATACCTGTGCTTGACTTTGGGATTAGGATTATAAACCTGAATCATACGGTATCTCGCTAATATTTTACAGAATTTTACAGGAAGCCTCGCTATATCCAGGATTTACAAACGCGATGGCAAAATTACACCGAAGTCCAAAGCGGCCGAGTCAGTCGAAGTGGATTCATTTCTTACTTCACCATTATTCGATGAGTTATCTTGATTGGAATGTAATTGTCTTAACTCAAAGCCACTTGAAAAATCTGGAGCGGATTGGAAAAGTCGGCGAAATTTATCGGGGTGCAAGTTACGCCGCGGTCTACTCTACAGTATTTTTTTTTAAATACTTACAATGTCCTCGATCCTTGAGCAGCCCTTTCTCGCCATGCAGACAAGGGCCACGATAACACCACCGCCGAACATGAGCAGTAGAAACACTGCGAGTCTCCATCCGTGATCCCGTTGTGGTATGAGCCTCTTGGCGGACGCGAGGCTGGCAACCTCGCCCGTCGAGACTCCCAATCTCGACGCTTTAACCAACGTCGCCCTGAGGCGTCGGGACGCCTTTTCGCACGCCATTTTCGCCGGGTTGCTGCTCTTCGACGTCGACCTCGTCTTCACATGAACGTGATCCATCATTTTGCGCGCCTTTTCTTTATTTAATGTTTCAATTCTTCAATTTTTTACTTTTTCACTTTAATAAAAAAAAAATGTTCGCCCTGCACCTGCAATTACGACGTCTCGCACGCTCCAACGATCGAGATTATATCTACCAACCCTCAAGTTTACTTTCCATCAATCGAACGAACAGCCGCGAGAGATATTCCATTATTTTTCTTCTCTTGAAAATTATTAACGATTTTATTTTATTTTTTATAAATAATTAATATTAATTCTGTTACTTTCGTCAGATATCGTGACTTTCTGGAGTACAACCATTTAACGATGTTTCTTTGATCTCCCTCTGCTTCTGTATATTTATGATCGTTTCGTGGACCCAAGGTCACGCCCCGGACCATCCGAGCTTCGAGTCGACGGGGAATCCAACCATCTCTCCGCGATCGTTTTCCGAAGATCGGGTAAACCTTTCCTCGATCGTTTTACCGGGATATGGTCCAGTGGGATGCTGCGCTCTCCTCCTCCTCTCTATCTTCTATGTACTCTTGATTCCCGGTTCTCTTGCGGATTTTTATGGTCCCCGCGCCCGATATATATATATACGCCCGTTTTCACCGAAGCCTCCTCTCGTTCACTGAGATTCTTATCCGATATCTGCGACCGGGAACCCCTTCTATGCGCCCCCAAGCGTTAGACTCGTACCAACGGAACCGCTCGTTATATTTTTATGTCTTCTGGTGGTCGAGCCTCGAACGACCAAACGAACCCGAGCTGGACGATGGAACTGAACGGAAACACATATGTACATGTATATACGATTCATATATATCTATGTATCGTATATTTATACGGAAAAAGCTCCGCCTCTCCCGGTGTAAAAAGATATCTCTCCGTTCGTGATTTCACGATTCCGGACGATGCGCAGGTCGAGAAAAAGACACTGAACCCCACACAACAATCAGTGAGTTCTGATGAACTGAGAAAAGGAAGGCTTCGATTCCCGGAGTTTTATTTTCTTTTAACTGTTTCAGGAGTTCTTCGTAGCACGTTCGGGCTTCGCTGAGTCTTTATTTACGGGAGGGAAGAAGGACCGATAAAGAACAATCTTGCGGTCGGATCTTTAACTGGGTCGTTCGCCAATAAATTCTGGACGGCCAATGTGTTGTCCCTTAATCGCTCTCGAGTCTAACGTAGTCGTGCTGGTAATTTTTTGGTCGTCTCTTTTTCTCGCTTTCTTCTTTTTTGCTTTTTTTTTTTTTTTTAACGAGAGAACATTAGGACGCGCCTCTTGAGATGGCACTGTGGTGCGAGAACGCCACAACGAAACTCCCCGTGATTCGACTCCTTATTTTCTGCCTCCTGGTAGACGCACGAGTGCCTCTTAGTCGCACCATTAACCACCGCGCCTCACCTCGCCGCGTCCCGAACGATTTATCAGGCTGGATTTTTCAGTGTGATTTTCCATGTGGCGCGGAGATAAACGCTGTGCGCGTCTCGAGTGTCTCTTGGTGCAACCGGTCGGGCAAATGATTTTTTTTTTGGTGGGACGAATTCAACAGTCGGCGATTATCTGAAAGCAGAATGTTTCAATTTCGTTAAGAGAGAAAGTACCAACAAAAAATGTAGTTTTTATCATTTTTATTTTTACTCGTCATTTTTATTCCACGATTAATCTCGCTTCAATGCCAAGCGCATGACGCTCCTCCACTTTCAGCCAGGAGTTGAAAAGGCAATTTTCGAATAAAAATACTTTAGCGCTTTTGTTTTTGTTGAATCTCGGCAGCGGCCACAGTAAAAAGTCTCGCAAACTGAACTCGTAGTCATTTGCTGTAATTTATCTTGCGGATCGTTCCAAAAGAAGAGACTCGCACCTGCGAGCGATATTCGACACGGTCGCCTGTAATTGAACTTATTTGCCACCGGTAATTTGTCGGAGCGAGCATGGAGAGTCGCCGGCTGTTCGAGAGTCTGTTGTGCGATGCGATGAAAATCTATCCTCGGGCCCGAGAAGCTCGGTGCCAGGGAGGAGGCGGAAGTGGTGAGGGATCGAGATAGACTTTAATTGAGGATAACACGCACGTGACAAGCCGAGCTAGCATGCCACCGCAGGGTGGAAAGATAACATTTTCTGCAAGCCCGGCTCGTTGCCGGGAGAAGAAACGAGAGAGCCGCGAAACAGAAAGAGGGTGTGTACGGAAGAACGGATAGAGAGGGTACGCGATCGATCGGGTGCAGAGAGTACACGCATGCACGAGCCGAGTTCCTGACCCACGTTCAACCACCCGCCTCCTCCCCCACCCCACCAAGTGAACACGGTCCACACAGCGCACGGTGACTAATCTATTTTGTTAACTCTAACGACCGGTTTCGCTAATCGCGTAAAATTAGTCGCCCCGGCGTAGTTAACCCCGCCTCAACCCCGACACTTCGCGCCTCTCAACCTACCCTGCGTCTATCCGCAGCTCGGAAACCCGGACCGACTGCGCAATTTTCTTCACTTCTCTACCACTTTGCAACCCCCGTCCCCTATCATCCCCGACATCCCTATTTGCTTTCACGTACATTCACTTTCGTCAACCCCTCCGGCCCACTTTGGCTCGAACATCGTAACATGCTCGGCGAATTGCAGCGAATATTTTTGCTGTTTAGTTGTAGTTGACTTTTATTAACATTTTTTTTAAACGGGATCCGAATATTAAGCGTTGATTGTTCGATTTATTGACCTTTTTTTAGATGATTTTAATTGACGGCATCGGATGAAATGTGGATTTCCTTGAACAATCACTGAGCCATTTTTACTCGACACTAAGTGAAATTCAATGGATCCTTTTAGGGTTTAGTTGTTACCATTGATGCTCGAGCTTTCGGGTATAGAAGCGGGATTTGAAAAGCTGGTCGCCATGAACGTACTAATGGACCTTGATTTTTTTATTAGTTTAATTTGTACGTACGACTATTGAGTGGTGGTTCGTTAAACGTGTTGACGTTTTTTTTTTCAAGGAATTTTCATTATTAGAATCTGAAGGGACATTTTTTTAACAGTTGTGTAGTACATTTATTCCATCAAGCAACGAAAAGTCCAAATATTACATTTGAATCCGAGAGACTTTTCCAGAGTTGGTTCTCTTAGCGATCGAATTGTCTTCCATTCGACAGCCCTATTAAATTCGAATTGGATTATTCAATAAATCTTGCATTCAGTATTACCCAAAAGGATATCCCCCTCATTTATTTACTGTTCCAAACGACGAAATCATTAAATCAATATGTATAAAAGGGCAAAACCCATCCCCCGTGTGAATTGCCCAACGATTTCGAAGTAAATAAAAATCGACGTTCGCCGAGTATACCCGGGGACTTTAAGAATTGTAGGTAAAAAGAGAGAGTCAGGAGAAAAGGCGTACAACTTTGGAGAAAGAAGTTTTACTCCTAGGAGGAGAGATGTAGCTTCCGAGGCAGCGAGGGGGGGCAACCAAGAATGACCGGAGCTCGTCGAAGAAGAAAATTAAATAAACGAGAGCAACGAAACTGCACGGGGTTGTTCGTGGTGGTGCACGCTAACCCGAGGCTATCCTCAGTGCGTTTCTACACTTCAAATGTACACACCCACAGAGAGAGAGAGAGAGGGAGAGACCCACACACACATACATATAGTCCACGTATATGTATATATATATCTACGTATATCGGAAAGCTGCACTAGTGTAGTCACAGCGGATGGAAGCCAATCCGGTTTCGTTTCGCGTCCGCGCTCAAACTTATCATCCCCTTGTTCCTTTTTCCTCGCCGATCGAATTCTCGAGTTTGTCCTGTCCAGTCTCTCTTTTGCTCGCGCTTGCCTCCCATAAAAGGAGGAAAGAGAAGTTGACGAGAGTACAAAGAAAAAGGAAGCAAGACATCTCACGATAAAACTTTTCGAACGCCAGCAATAACGCCTTTATCCACTCTGTCGCTTACTCCCGCCAGCCCAGCAAGCCCCCCCCCCCTCCCCCTCCCAAACAACATTCATAATACCGGCGACGCAAGTTTGGCCTTCCAGCTTTATCGCTTTGTAATACTGTCACGAATAAAATTCTCGGTTGGATAATACCGCTTCGCCGGGACAAGGTATGAATTGAATGGCAATGCCGGCGAACTGAGCCGATGAATCCCCAATGGATTGTAAAATTGGTTATTTGAAAACTTATTTGCAGATTTATTTTTACGAGACATTTAAGGAAGGATCGATGGCTCGTTGGAGAACAAAGCAACGTCTGTCTGATACAATATTGAGATATAGGTGGATATCGAGATTGTTTATTTTTACATTTTTTGCCAGTTTCGCTTATAACAGTTTTGCATCGAAAGGATTGAGCCTTTCGATATTGACGGAAACGTGTCGGGCCTGAATGACTGATTATAGAGTGATGGGTTCGGGTCAGATGAAAAATTAATCCCCTTCCATCCAGCCTCGCTATGTAAGTAACTGCAATTACATTTCTTGTGTCATCTAAAAGTAGATTCGAAAATTGGTAATTTAAAACAGGGAACAGGGAGTATTCTGGGAAGATTCGTTGGAGTATCGTTGAGGTTTCCTTAAATTTTAATAATTGAGCCGTCTCATTATCAATTATCTCAATCTATATATTACTTGCGAATATGTAGTTAATTGACCCAAATTAATTTTTATTAACGCCTTTCGCCGCGTCGAAAAATTTTAATGTGGAAAAAACCTTCAAAACAAACTACAAACCGTCGTCCGAAGATGCACAATTTTTTAAATTGTATTATATGTTGAGAGAAATCGCTCCCCAACATTTCTCGATCTCCTCCTCAACAGTTTTCTTCAACTCATTTAACTTTTTGGAATATCGCGATCCGCGTGACATCCGACTGACGAAATAAGATCTTTACAGCCTTTTCTATCTCGTTTTGTCGCGGTGGATTTCGCGAAAAGCTCTAATATACTGTAGCTCCTATATTTCAGCCCTATATATATATATCCCACTCCATCGCGTCTTCGAGAGAGGATCGCGAAGTCTCCTCATTCGCGCTTACGGCCCAAACTATATACAGCAGAGTTAGACGGGAAAGATGCTATTTTCGTCTCGGTCCTCTCCTCGGCCGGAAGAGCTCATCCCGTATATTCTCGGTGACACTACCGAACTCGCTATATCCTTATCGGATCGGACTGTCGTCCTGAAACGCTCCGGCGGAGTCTCAAAACTTTGTGCTTCCCAGCGGGGGTTGAGCGATGCACCGTGCTGGGCCAGACCGAACGCAGAGGGAGAACAGGCGGGATCGAGACGGCGAAGTAGCGAACGCTGAATGGACTAGTGACGCCGAGGTGCACAGAGACTGAAAGAGGATCGTGGCTGGCACAAAGTGCAGGACCCTCGGAGGAGGCTCGCGTGATGAATAAATAAAATCCGAAGAGCACGCGGCAGAGGGGGAGGGGGTGTACTACGGCTCGCTAACACGAGAGATTTTTGCCGGTTCGCCGAAACTATTTTACCGGAATGATTTATGAGCCACCAATATACACATACATATTTATGCACGGTAAGCAAAGAAGGATCGATCTTGCGGACGACCTATAAATGTGAAAAATATTTCTCGACGCACAAAAAGTTGATGTGTCACGATTTTTTACCAACTCCTTGTTCTCTAATGCACATGTTTCTCTATCACTGGCTGCACGCGAGTTACATTCAAGCGAACATTTTTTGAGAGTTATCTGAAGCATCAGTTCCGGTTTGAAAAATTCACCTTTAAACCGAGAGCGAAGCTGCTCCGATAGTTAAAAAAAATTACGTTGCCACGTGACTTCGGGTATTAAAATAAAGGGTTCTTATCAGAAGTGACGTCACACGAGAAACCGTCACTCCCGATTTTTTTACCGGATGTGACGTTAGACAATGGTATCTTAAGTATCAAAAAATAGAAGGGTACGAAAAAAAATCCGAAGCATTGAGGGGAAAAAAGTACCATGCCAAAGCGGATGCACGACGGAGAAGTACATGTCCGAGAGAGAAAAATAAATTATCGAAGCGTGACGCTGCAACTTGAAGTGTAACGATCGTTACTGTTTCCATCGTTGCTTGGCGGGCCAAAATTACGAGTCACGCTCGCAGATGAGGCTGTTTCGAAGGGGATACGGATGGTCATCAACGTGGTTTGAGAAGTTTTAATTAAAGAGGTATGAGGGGCTGTGTGAAATCCCAAAGCACTTACGATTTAGACTCCGGACGTAATTTCTCCTTATTCTTCGCCATATGTTTCAACAGAAATTTGATCTCAGGTTTGAGCTCATGATTTATTATACATTGGCGCTTCAGATTCCTAAGTTGGAATCTTAAACTTAGTTTGAACTTAAGTTTAATTCTATTTTGAATTAATGGTTACATTCTATGAGATTTTTTCATGATACCTGAAGATCGAATTTGCGGGAAAAGTTCCGTCGAAACGGTATGATAAAATTTCGTATTTTATAGACGGCGTCTGTCTAGAACTGGAAATCAGTGGATATCTCGGACCCTCTGAAATTGGAGTTTCATGGTGTGACGAGTAAAAAAAGGACGAGCAGATCAGACTCGTCGACGTTTCCATCGATATCGCGATAACGCTGAAAGTCCGGTCAAATAAAAATGCATGGACGCCAGAGAAGAGCCCGAGGACCGTCCAGCTCCGAGCGGACGCAACCCTGCCGGACATCCGGTGCGCCAAGAGACCTCTGACGCTTCATCGATGCCGCGTTACCTCCGGGGTGCGCTTTGCCACCGCCGCGCGAGATTTCGCGCGAATCGAAAGGTCTCTTTTAAACGGATTGCTCGCCGAGGCGTCCGAGCGTGAGACTCGCCTCCTGCCGATCTTCCGCGCCTTCGTCAATCGCACACACGCTTGCTTCGAAATTCTCTTTCATCCTGTATTCCACTTCTGTCCCGGGTTCCCCGAAGTCGTTTCTCGTCCACTCTCCTCGACCGCTGTCGCACTATCGTTCGCTATACTCCCGAGAAGACCTACGGCATTCGAATGCTGCGCGCACACTTCGCCAGTTCGGATGAAACGGTGCGACGAGTGAGAAGAGATTCAAGCGAAGAGTGTTGGAATTTTCAGTACGTTAGATATTCGGCTTCACGGCAACAGATCCGTCAGGATCGATAGACGCAACGTCAGAACCAGGTGTGCATCGGCGATGCGTGAGAACTTGCAAGGTCGGGAGAGGGTGAAAAAAATCATAGATTAAGAAAATAAGTAGAAAGAGTCAATGACAGGTCGGACATTCAGGTGCGCGAGTATTCGGTTGCTTAAGCGTAATGTTGCGTTTCTCGTGAATTAAAAAATTTTTAGTAAAAGAGTTTTATAGATTTTTTAAAAAGAAAGTTGTGTGTTCATTGCGATAAAACTGAGCGAATACTTTTATTGTTATTATTATTCCATGATATACACAAAATTCTCTTGCCCAGAATATTCAATACTTAAGGTACTGCGATTTGCGGAATACACAGTAAAGAATATATTTTTACGGCAATTAATTATCCACAAAGGACCACAATATTTTAATAATTTTCTAATCCCACTATCTGATTGTTAGATTTATGGAAAAAGTACAAGCTAACATTTTGAATTTCTCGGAAAATAAGAGGACAGGTTTGTATGTTCAAGTCTTAACGGACGAGTTTCTCGCTTAATTACCAAAATTGTTTTTACGAAATATCGTATCCCGATTTTACGAAATTACTTTTTGACCCGTACAGCTACTTCTTGCAACCTAGGAAAGGGTCACTTATAGCTCGGACACTTCGGCCGTAACGATGGAAAACGCGGCATTGCGCTCTGTGGGAAAGTTCGAACGTCTTGCACAAGTCGGGTCTATTCTCGTCGAGAGCTTCCGATGAAAGAATGATGCCGTCGATGAAAGAAAGATTATGATTATGATTCTTTTCGATGAAAGAAGCAAAACCGCCTGCGAACAACTGATACCCCGAGCGATGATTAATTATCGCGGGGGACTCGATATTTTTTGCGTCCGCCTAGCCGCGGGCTTTATCTACTTAGAAGTTCTTCTGGCTTCAGAGAAAAAAAGACGACCATGAAAATATCTGCGTCGGCAAAAATTCACTTTGGCAACTTATAACGCCTAAATTATCAGTTTAAGAGGAAATAGTGTAGGGATTTTTTAGTTCGTTTTTTGGTCCTTTACCAACGCATTTTCTCGGATTGTTTTTTCAATTTTTGAAGTAGTTTTGATGAATTTAATATTTTAGCACGCTACCACGGGTTTTAACCCGTATTTATAATAAGCGAAGAAAAAATCTTTAGGATTTTTTTCTATTTTCAATTCCACACCAACGAATTTTACCAGAAAATATAAAAATTTGGGCTGGTTTTCATGGATTCGATATTTATTAAATTCATGAAAACTAGCCCAAAGATTTTTATTTATTTTTTTGGATAAAATGCGTTAGTCTAGAATTGAAAGTTGAAAATAAAAATTCAAACGATTTTTTTTCTTCGTTTATTATTTAACCCATGGTAGCGTGCCAAAATATTGAATTCGTAAAAACCAGCTCAAAAATGTTCAAAACCTGAGAAAATCCGTTGGTACGGAACCAAAAAACAAACAAAAAAGTCCTTGCACATTTTTGTCTTAAACCGATAATTTAGGTGCTATAAGTTGCCAAAGTGGATTTTTGTTGATGCAGATATTTTCATGGTCGTAAAAAAGGAGGAAATGATGAGAAATGCGAAAGAATTAGCGGAGGTTCTTGGAAAACCTGTGCTCGGTGGGTTTTAAATTATCCACAGGGAAGTTTAAACTCTTCATGATTGTGAGTGGAAAAAGTTCAGGTGCAAAAACATTATATTGAACTGATAAAAATGTTTATTTTTCAATTTTGAGTACCAATACACGAGAAAATATCTTACAATAAGTATAGTAATGATAATAAAGTATTTTTATTTTTTATATTTTGTAATAATTTTTGTTTATCGAAATTCAATATATATTTGTCTCCGACGGCGATTCATCCTGTTTTCCCGTCAATTGAATCCCGAGAAGAAAACAAGAATCGGTTAGCCAAAAGGTCGCCGATAAAAAAGCGACACGAGCAGTGATCTTCAGCGAAGTTAGTCAAACGGAAAACTAGCTCATCGTTCTGGCTTCGCGATTCACTGTGAAAGAAATCAACCGACGTTTGAGCCACAAGTTACCCCTCGTCTGTCACTGACAGGGCGGATCCACTTGTCCCTCGTTTGGAGCGGCGCGTGCAGTACACCGCCTAACGCGTTACACTGCGCTGCATTGCCATTTTAGCCCTCGAACTTTTTGTTTTTCGATAACCTTTCCCGCATCCCATACTCATCAAAATTATTTCGAAATAGTAATAACAATAATAACAATGATAAAGCATGTTTTCATTGATCGCGAATCATTTTAGCTTCCGATTAAAAAATTCCAGTGACATGAGCAGTGTTCTTCCGTCGAATAGAAAACTGGCTGGTAATTCTGCTTCGCAATTCACTGTGAAGGAAATAACCCGATGTTCGACCTACAAGTTCCCAGGATAAAATTATACGAGGGATTGTATCTAAAAAAACGTAACCCGTCGTCTGTCACAGACAAACCGTATCTACTTGTACGTCAACTGCAGGCGCACATGCCCTATCGCTTGTTGCCCTGCGGCGTTTATCGCATTACGTCGTGCAACGTGGCTATTAGTTTGCGGACTTTTCATTTTTCAATAATGTTTCCACCATACTCTTCTATCCCGTAACCGCTTGTGCCTCCGCCGACGTCGCTGCCGTTGCAACTTTCCGTGGAGAGATTGATCGATTGGCGCGGACGCTGCCAGTGGACGTTGCGAGAACGAACTCAAGCGAAAACAGATGCTGTAAAGCGCGCCTTCCATACAGTACGTCGAGCCTCGTAACAACTACTCTTCACGGAACGCTTGGCTCCCTCGCGGTTCAACGCCTCGACTAATTATCTTCGGCGCTGATTGAGCCTGCCAATTCCCGAAAATTCGCCAACGATCGCTGGCGCGTGTGAAACAAATTGACGTGTAAAAAAATTAATTCCGGAACAGAAAAAAAATTAATAAAAAGAAAGATTAACATTGAGGGTAACGCGAGGCGGACGAAGCGATCAGGTATTTTTTCATGCCCCGATATCGACCGACCCCAAAGACTATCGATATGTAAAGCGATCTAAAAAAAAAAAAAAAAAATTAGTTGCAGATAGTCTAGCGGAGCGGAACTTTTAGTTTCTGCTCCGCGCAACCCTCGCTCACTGACTCGTTCTCGCAACCTGGCCCGTGAGCGACTGCGAATCGAGTTTATTTACATGGAATGCTCGTTAGCGTGGCGGACAAAAAAAATTACAACGCGCTGGAGCGTCGAGGAGATTAAGGGAACGATCCCGTGGGACGTTCCGCTCTGACTTTTCGAATAACAATAGGAAAGATTATCGAACGGTTTATTCGCGCTCGACCGAACGGGAGCGAGAGAGGATCTGGACGCTGTTAGTAAAACTCGCCGGACGTGTCTTGCCAATACTTTCCTACTTCACTGACGCCAGACTCGCACGGTCGAACCTCCGTTCGTTTTTTCTATTGGATTGTCGATTAACCTGACAACGGACGTCTGTTTCGATAGTGTTGGGTCGTTAATGGTGGCATCACCTTCTTCGGGCATGTGCAGGCTTCTTTAAATATCTTCAAATAACACTTTTGACTTTATTGCAATGAAACTGAAATACTTTAATTAATGTTGTTATTATTATAGAGAATGCAAAATTTCTTTCACACAATATAATATTAAAGTAGGGCAAGATGTGCTGTAGGAACGCATTTTCCAATTTAGGGCTGCGATATCTAAGAAACCAATGAACGGGTTAACTTTAAATTTAGACAAACAGGTAGATTATTTCTTGTGTCCTAGAGTAAATCGACTAAAAATCAAACAGTATAGATAGACGGTACTCAAGGCGAGGTGAATAATGCAAAAATGTCATCCTAAAAATTCCTCATAATACACGTGAAAATGACTGAAGAAAAGTCGTCTCAACCCTCAACAACATTCGGCAACTTCTCCCCGTTTACAAGACGTAAGAAATAAAAACACACTCGTGATAATTTTTATCGTGTGAAATCCGATGTGACACTCTAACGCGATCGTAGTGCGCGATCTTTCAGCCGTCGGTCAAAGGGCGAAAAATGTTTAAGTGAATTCGCAAATGCAAACGAGTGCGTGCACACCGGTCTGTGAGAGAAACGCAAAAGGGAAGAGCTCGACGCATAAAGGCCGAACGGAGGAAGAGAAGAGCCCGTTAGTGTTGTCGGGTGTGTCGAGGAGCCCATTCGTCGCCTGGCACCGCCGACAACCACCACTGCCGCCTCTCGTATCCCACCGGGGAAAAAAAAAAAACAAAACAAAATTCCTCGACAGTCCCTTCCGAAAAAGCGACAAGCTAAAAACGCCAAGTACTGCGGCTCTATATATAGATATACGTGCACACGTCTATACGTACATACAAACGGAAAGTTGGATGGCGCACTCCATATCGAGTTTTAGTAACTCGCGTCACGCGTTCTGTACAATTTCGTCGTGAATTCGTTTTTCTCCCCCATTTTTTTCAACGATTCTTTGCTACATGTTTCAGTGTGCGTGTGTGAGCTGCATCCGAAGTCCTTGATATTTTCAGTTCTCCAGCCGCGACGAGAGACATTTATTTCCATTCAATAATTCCCGAAACCGGTGAGTCTCGCCCGGCAGGCCGCGCAGGGCCGATTGAGAATAAACAATCGCCGCTACACCGTTCGAGCCCTCGCCAAGCGATCTATCCGTTTCGCACTTCCGATAGCTTGTCTGGTTATCGGAGGACGGGGAGGAAACGTAAATAAACGAAGAGAAGAATCCAATAGCATGGCACGGGTTTTTGTGAAAAGCAGAAAATTGAAAATAATTCACGCTATAGGCGTGGGAAAGATCTGCGGTACGTAGCCCTGACTCTCGGCTGAATTTGTCAACAAATGAATATTTAATGCCATATCTTTTTACTCCGGAGTCGAGGAGAGAAGAACAAACTATGCTGTCAGCACACCAATACAGACGGATTTTTTTTGTGCTCTAATAGCGTGATTTTTTTATGCTTCTATGCAAGCCCATTTTTTACACTAATTGGCGATATGTTCTCACTTGCGTACAGCCGCAACTCGCAAAATCCCGATTTTCCTTTGCACAGTATTTGGTAGAATATTTTTAAAAAGTACCGCAGCTACTCGACCCATCAACTATTCTCGTGGCACTCCATCCACCGGTAACTAAACAACACCCACAAAACAACAGTAACGCCTCTCTTTACCTCTTTCTCGCGCATCGTCCCCCTCACCACGGCGGTTGTAGCGCCCCGCTAAAATGAATAATGCCCCCCGTCCTCGATACGCGACACGGATAAAGTTCTCCACAACCGCCACATACAGATCACGTAAAATACATCTACCCCACCGTAGGGTTAAAAAAGGACAGATAGGACATAAAGATGATGAGAACAAGTGCGCACGTTCTCAAGAAAGATATAAATCTGAGCATCCTCCGGTGAGCATTGGCTCCGGCTGTGCCACCGGCGCTCAGCGATTTTTCTCCCTCGCCACCGGGGGAACTGAGAGAAACCGCTATAGCGCCCTTTTTCCTCTGGGGTCTACTCCCGAGGAGGGAAAAAATCACCCCCGCGAGCCGTTTCTCCGTCGTCGTCGTCCTCGGTGATTTTGATCGAGAGGCTGCAGGTAGGGAGACGAAACCCTGGTGGAAACCCGCACGATTCACGCAGGCACTCAATCAAGGGTTGAGAGCAGTGCATCATCGTCTGCAAAGGCTGCGCCCTGAATTGCCGCGGAAGCTCGTAAATAAAAACGAATCGACGGCGGTGCGGGCAACGGCGGAATTGCGGAAAGATGGCGAGAATACGCGCGGGGCGCCGTGAAGAGGACTTTCGGAAGTCCGAGTCTGGGGCGGAAACACCGCGAAGAGGCGATAGATTAAGAGTCAGAGCGGCGGTCGCAGCAGTGGCGATAGCGCCGGTGGAAGCTCGCGAATGGCGGTCGGGCGGAAATAAAATGAGAGTTATTGAAGAGGAGAGATAAATCAAGGGGGAAACTTTCGCTGCACCGGTGTGGCTTTCCAGTGGATTTTGCCGGCCCTGCGGCTGCGAATGCTGTGCAAAACGGGCGAGTACAGAACGGACGCGCCGATGGACGGCGCGTCCGTTCTGCACTTGGCATCGATGTGACGGCGGTCAGCTCGGGGCGCGAACGAGAACCACGATGTACTCGGCAGCGAGGGCCGCCGAGCGCGTTGCGAAATGAAGTCGATAAGAGGAACACGTGTTGAGCGGCGGTCTCTCGCTCTCGACCGCGACGAAAAACAGCATCGCGATGAGCGGCTTCTCTTCGGCATCTCCGCGGAATTACGGACACCCCCGACGTCCAACCGCTAAAACCCTTTCAGCCATCCTTGCGCGCCACTTTCTTGCCTTCACCGCGATTTTTCCACCTCGAGCGAGAACATCGTCCTCGGACGAAATATTTTCCTCATGGGCGAGAAAATTGTTGCGTGGGCGGACTCATGAGGGTTGATTATACCGGGCGTTGGGTCACACGCGAGATTGTCGCGGAGAATTCGCACGATAAAAATTTTACTCTCTACGAACATATCTTATTCGCCGAGGCTCAACATTTCTTTCTCGATGATTTCATCATTTTATTTTTATTTTTTTCTATAATTTCCGGTCTGAGCGTTTCAATGTCCTACCGGAAGAGACTTCATTCAGCAAAATCGTTAATTCCGGTTTGGAAGACTCACTTCTTCACCAGAAGTGCCGTTGAAGAACATCATTGAAAATATTCTCTGGAATTTGTCTCGAGTGTAGCCACTAAGGGAAGCGGATTATTTCATATCGTAGACAGTCGATAGATTGGACACCAATAACTCCCGAAATTGAAGCGGATCGGGAAGGTCTCGAGTACCATCGAGATTTATCATTATTACTATTAATAATTTTCAATGCGCAGCTGTGCTATCAAAGAGGAATGGTCGAAATTTTATTAAAAAAAAATAGTGGACGTGTCTTAGGTCTGCAAATTAATAAATAAGTAATCTCGCAAACGTGACAACGACACCGGGAACGGACACGGAGCGAGCGGTAGAACTTCTCTTTTTTCAACCGCAAAGAGAAGCCCGAGTTTCGCGTTACTCCGTTCTTTTCCACCACGCGGCTTTTCCGGTACCTTTATTTTCCCTGAATGCAGCGCGTGCATCCAAATCGGCGGGATTGTGGGCCATCCCGGCTTCTCTCTCGCTTTTTCCTCCCTCCTTCGCCGCAATTCTCTATCGCAGCTCCCTCATTCATTCATTCGCAGCGCTTTCGCTTCGACGCCCGCCTTCTTGCGCCAGCAACCCGCGTACTCGGTTATTCGACTTTGCACTTGAGTTCTCTCTCTCATCTCATAGATGGCAACGAAAAAGCTGTGAAAGACGTTGGAAATGGGAATGGGCGCTAGGATGAGGATAAAAAACGAGTATCTGTACAATATGGAATCCTCGTAATATATTAGCTATATATATGTGCATTAAATATGTAATATCTATGTATATGTGTACGCGTAAGAGGATCTAGAATTGTCATTCTCGAGAAGAAGCGAACGATCGAAAAACTTCTTCCTTATCGGATAGAAATCAAAATTTGGCATGTGAGACGCTTACTCGAAATGAAATAAAGATAACATAGTTTGAAAAAAATAGAGTCAAAGTGAAAGAGAGGAAAAAGGCGAGAAGATGTGAGAAAGTTGTGAACAATATTTTCCACCGAGTCACTGCCAATGGCGAAAATTCCTGACGTGAGTGGAGGAAAGGTGTCGGGGAAGTGTCTATTATATTTTTCGTGTAACATTTTTTTTTAACATGATGGAGCCGAAGCCTTGAGGAGAGCCATGGTGAGGAATACGTGGAAAAACAATCAATGTAATCAATGTAAACAATGTATCCGTCTATAAACTTGCTATTTTATTAGTCTTAGGAAGAAAAGTGAATGCGAGAAATGTTAACGGGAAATACAGTGGGAATTGAGGAATGGTTTTTTTTGTGTGACGAGTAAAAGTGTTTGGGAAAATAGAAAAATAGAGAAAGCGAAGCGCCGCTATCGAAAGAGCATCTCTGAAGCAAACCGAATAAACGTGTAATCGAATTCCTGACAGGAGAAATTTGCTAGAACTGGAGAGGAGAAAAATACTCTGTCCAACGCAGAGCCGTGTGTTTCGAGCGGAAAATACAAAATATTACTCGTCGGTCGGTTCTGTTTTGCCGCAAAAATTTCGATCGGTTCGCCCCGAGCAGTTTCCGTTGGAGAAGTGATCGACGAAATACATTCGTGCAACAAACCGAATAACAGCGTAAACGCATTCCCGCCGGAGTGACCGTGGCGCTATGAAGTCGAAGCAGCAAAAATAAACTGGTCAACTCGGTCGCAGATTAAACATTCAAAAATCAACATTTTATACGAAATCACGTAAAGTTTTCAATTTGGTCTCAATCTTTATAAAAATTGTGCTGAATTAAGAGATATGGTTACTCTACTAGTACACTGAATTTCAACGGGCTCTCTCAAACCAAACACACACACGCATTCACATTACTCGACGTTTCAGACCATTTTAGCTACTTTGATATTAAATTCTCAATTTTTTTTAGATGAGTAGCATCCTTCATGAGAAGGGAAAACACGCAAGTTTTATTCCTATAAGATATGGCAAACTCCCATCGATAAGTTAAGTGTCGACGAGAAATGGTGAGTGCGGCGCCGGTGTCGAGGACTTTGCTAAGGAGATGTTTGAATCTAAGTACGAAGGGAGTGCTCGACACCCGGCATTGTGACTAACAGTAGAGATGCACGAGGTTTGGTCAGACGCCACTGGTTCGACCTCAACCCCAACTGGGATGCCTCTCGCGTGCTGTCGCCCCCGGGCACGCAGTTTGCTAAATAACTCTCTCACCCGAGCTATCCTCCGTCGCGCCCTTTGCCGGCACGTACAACGTGCCTACCTACGAAGGGTTTCCACCCCTACGGGATCTCGAGTGTCGAATAATTTAGAAGGGTCGCGCGAACGTAAACTTCGGGCATCCGTGAGCCATACAGAACTGGTCGACAAAGTCATGTTGTCTCGAAAGAGAAATGAAACTTTTCTCCTTTTTTATACATCTGGTAATTTTTTTTTGTTTCTGTTTTTTTTTTCACTGGTCGTCAAAAAAAGAATTTTGTTTGATCTTCTGAACCATATCGTTTTAATTTTCAAATTTTTTAAAAGTATCAGCCTATGTATATCCTCGTTTAAAAATACTTGTGCCATGAGGAATGAACAAACAAAACATACCGACGGCCTACTAAAGGTTTAAATTTTCTGACAAACTTTCTGCAATTTTCGTCAATCACCAAAGCGTCAAAAAACAATAATGTTTTGATTTTCTGGACACGTTCAATTCGCGATACTTGCTCACATAATTTCTTAAATATTTTTCTCGACGACTTATAGGAACTCCATGTGTGTAAATCCGCGAACAAAATAAAACCTCACAACCAAAAAATTGAAAGGAATATTCAATCAACGTTTCGATACCGCATCTGCCCGGTGGCGTGTTTAAATTTTCCAATAAATTTTCTTCAATTTTTGACAAGTACTCGGTGCGAGGGTAAGAAATTTCGTGGTGAAACGCGATACTAGACGCGTCCTAATACTCCGCTGGAGTTATTAATGGCGCTGCGACAATAACAGCCTAGTCATCGAGATTGAATCTTGAACCACGGGGCTGTTTAAATTTTCCTCTGATATTTTTTTTTCTCCCTTCCATTCACTTGCAAACGCGAAAACTCCGCTCCGTCACCGTTCTGTCATTGTCGGCGACGTCGTGCCCGATCGTTCGAGATTCATTGCCAACAAATTGCGGCACGCTCGAGATATTTCGGTCCGCGAGCCTGTATTATGCATCGTGTTTCAGGGCGGCCGTGCGAAAGGGGTGCGAGAGGGGGTTGCACGAATCGATTGACGGTGTCCGTTCGGTATGCCGGGCATTCTCGTGACGAGGGTAAATACATCGGGTCGCCGTTTCTCGGCCGGCACCTCCATCCACCCTCCACCTCCCCGAGTTTGATTTGTCCGGAAACTAGTTACACAACACACGAGCAAATATGCACTCTAACCGACGACAATCCAGCTCGGAGCTCGCCCCCTGCACTCGAACGGATCTCTCTACCGTGTGGGACGCGTACGTATTCCATAATCTAGCGTGCACACAACCAGCGCTGACAGGGGGAGGAAGCGATAGTGACGAGCGTTTGAACATTTATCGAGTCCTTCACTCAGCGGTGACGAATCGACGAGAGACTCGGTGTTTACTCTCTGTATGCGGTACACCGATCGCTCGGAAGCTCGTTCCTCTGCAATATGCATGTGCCTGCGCTTTGCTCTTCCTTCGCCAATGAGGAGAAAAAATACACTTTTTTAAAATATTGGTCTTCAAGAAAAATTGGAGGAAACAACTTTCATTTTTCTTTGGGTAGTTTTTTTTTATATTCGTCAATTTAATGGGAGCCTCGGAAAACACCATGGGAGCTACATTTTGGGCCGAAGGGTGATAGTATGAAAAGAAAATTTTGAATTTGTGCAATTGATTTCGCGGAGGGTTCAAAATACAAGATAAGATAGAGAAATCATACCTTCGACGGTTTGGATATCACAATAGCCGGGACTCGTTCTCGCGAAAATTTCCGTTTTCGCACATTTTTCGTAACTGGCCGAAATTGTTTGTTCCAACTACAATAATTTTTTTAATAATGTCCGGAATTTAGAAAACTTGTACACTGTGCACAGAATGATGAGATTTTTATGTTTTTGATTTGTTTTAAAAACGGATAAAATTTTTACAGCGGACTGACGATGAACCTCGTGTCCGTCGAATTTTTGGAGCCCTCGGTGTTGAGTTTTCGCGTCGCGTTGAGGTATGCTCGTCGGCGTCGCGGCCCTCACTGCAGAGGCGTCGCGGCGCACCCGCCCTTATAGAGCATCGTGTTGCGCTCGCTATCGGTCTAGCTCAACCCCCACCGACGACGGCGACGACGTCGTCGTCGTCGTCGCCGAACCACGCAAGCGTCGTGTTTGCCGCTGGCTGCTGCCGCTCCTGCCGCTCCTGACGGTTCCCTCTGCCTCCCACCGATGATCAGACTACCTTCATCTCTAGCAGCTCGCCGACTGGTTGTTCGCGCCTTCGAAAAACGGTGAGATACTCCCTCCATCTCTCTCAGTCTCTCTCTCTCGATATCTCTCACGGTTATGACCCTCTTGCACCGGTGTGCATCATCACCTCGCGCCTCAAGCATCCTGCGAAAGTGATCATGAATGTACCCTTCGAGCCGCCTTCGCCGCTTCGGAATAATATTGTCAACGGGTGTTCGTGAAGATTTGCGTTAAATAAAATTCTGAAGATGTATTATTTATTAAAATCGTTTCGTCACACACAAGTACAAAGTTATAGTGATTTTTCAAAAAATAAATACAGTTTTTAAGCACTCACTTAGTTCTTTTTTCATTTCTCTTTTCTTCCGAATTTGCTGCACCCAAACTAGCCCAAAATATTTTCAAAAATTTGGGCTAGTTTTCATGAATTTGATATTTACATGAATTTGATCTTTTCATGAATTTAAAATTCATGAAAACTAGCCCAAAAATTAAACATTATTTGGGCTGGTTTTCATGAATTTAAAATTCATGAAAACTAGCCCTAAAATTGAACATCATTTGGGCGAGTTTTCATGAATTTAAAATTCATGAAAACTCGCCCAAAAATTAAACACTATTTGGGCGAGTTTTCATGAATTTTAAATTCATGAAAACTAGCCCTAATATTAACCATTATTTGGGCGAGTTTTCATGAATTTTAAATTCATGAAGACTCGCCCAAAAAAAAATTTGAAAAATTTTTTTCGGGCTAGTTTTCATGAATTTAAAATTCATGAAAACTAGCCCTAAAATTAAACATCATTTGGGCGGGTTTTCATGAATTTTAAATTCATGAAAACTCGCCCAAAAATTAAACACTATTTGGGCGAGTTTTCATGAATTTTAAATTCATGAAAACTAGCCCTAATATTAACCATTGTTTGGGCGAGTTTTCATGAATTTTAAATTCATGAAGACTCGCCCAAAAAAAAATTTGAAAAATTTTTTTCGGGCTAGTTTTCATGAATTTTAAATTCATGAAAACTAGCCCTAATATTAACCATTATTTGGGCGAGTTTTCATGAATTTTAAATTCATGAAAACTCGCCCAAAAAAAAATTTGAAAAATTTTTTTCGGGCTAGTTTTCATGAATTTAAAATTCATGAAAACTAGCCCAAAAATTAAACATCATTTGGGCGAGTTTTCATGAATTTTGAATTCATGAAAACTCGCCCAAAAATTAAACACTATTTGGGCGAGTTTTCATGAATTTAAAATTCATGAAAACTAGCCCTTATATTAAACATTATTTGGGCGAGTTTTCATGAATTTTAAATTCATGAAGACTCGCCCAAAAAAAAATTAAAAAAATTTTTTTCGGGCTAGTTTTCATGAATTTTAAATTCATGAAAACTAGCCCTAAAATTAAACATCATTTGGGCGAGTTTTCATGAATTTTGAATTCATGAAAACTCGCCCAAAAATTAAACACTATTTGGGCGATTTTTCATGAATTTTAAATTCATGAAAACTAGCCCTAATATTAACCATTATTTGGGCGAGTTTTCATGAATTTAAAATTCATGAAAACTAGCCCTAATATTAACCATTATTTGGGCGAGTTTTCATGAATTTTAAATTCATGAAAACTCGCCCTAAAATTAAACATTATTTGGGCGAGTTTTCATAAATTTAAAATTCATGAAAACTAGCCCTAATATTAACCATTATTTGGGCTAGTTTTCATGAATTTAAAATTCATGAAAACTCGCCCTAAAATTAAACATCATTTGGGCGAGT
Source organism: Listrodromus nycthemerus (assembly GCA_963978505.1). Lineage (NCBI taxonomy): Eukaryota > Metazoa > Arthropoda > Insecta > Hymenoptera > Ichneumonidae > Listrodromus > Listrodromus nycthemerus. The sequence goes on from OZ021687.1 coordinate 5,384,184, forward strand.
TTTCATGAATTTACTATTTATCAAATTAACGAAAACTGGCCCAAAAAAATTGTTTAAGTTTTCAAAATAAAATGCGCTAGTGTAGAATTGAAAGTAGAAAATGGAAGTTCTAAATGTTTTGTCCCTTCGTTTATTATTCAACCCGTGGTACCGTGCCAAAGTATTAAACTTGTAAGAACCAGCTCTAAAATTGAAAAAAAAATTCCGAGAAAAAGCGTTGGTAAGAAACCGAAAAACGAACAAAAAAGTCCTTTCAATTTTTTATCTTAAACCCATAATTTGGGCGCTATGAGTTGCGATAGTGAATTCTTCGAGACGCAGATATTTTCATGATCGTTAATTTTTCTTTTTTTAAGAATGGTTATTTTTCTTATTTATAGACAATTTCAAATAGTTGTGCTAATTCTTTTATGTTCGCTAGAAATATTGCTCACACTCTTTTTTTTTGCTTGCAGATGAACTGCGAATTCACATGCATCCTTACAATCCGCTAGTCGGGTGTGACGTAAAGGAATGTGCGTAAAAATATTCTGACAGACAGTGTTAGACAGTAGGTAGAAAACTTAACTTTATTATTTTCTAGTATGTTTTTTGAGCATGTCTATATAAATAAACAATATTTTTAGAAGCTTTTCGGGACTTGCATCACGCTACCGTATTTTCTCACAATTTTGCAAATCATTCTGTCTCAAATAAAATGCGGTTCTTCGCCGAATTTTGAAGAATGAAATTTCCCCTTAATACCTTGTTCCAAGCACTCCAATGTAACAAAGCTCGAGCAACCCACTCGAGACAGCTCATGTCCATCACGTGACGTCGCGAGAGGTATCTCACAAACAACCCTCTTCGTGTATGCCTCTTTCAGGTGTGGGGCATCAAGAGGTTCCGTCGAGCGACGCAGACATACGTCCACCCGTCGGTCGAAAACCCTTCGCATCATTAATTTATCCATCACGAGAGAATGTTCGCCCCCGCTGTTTATTCTCTCGCGGATGCTGCGAGAAGAGAAAGAATAATAAGTGAGCTTGTCGAGGGGGTGGGAGAATATAAGAGTACAGCGCAAGCGACAGTCGTCCTCGGGGACGTCGAGGTAGAGATCTCGTAGGCCTCGAGGGGTTCAGCGGAAAAGAATGTCAGTCATCAGATATCCCTCGCTTTTCCTGCCATCTCTGCCACCGTTTCATCGTTCTCCACCGCTTCTGTGTATCACTGATACAGTGCACTATAAAATTTCGTTCGCCTCGATTACTTTTCACGGCGACGACGGATAAAACGAAAAAGCGTCGAGTCAAAGGGATAAAAATAGGGAGGAAGCAAAAATGGCAACGATACATCCGCCGTTGCTTCGGGGCAAAGCTTTGTCATAGCGACATTTTTATTACAAATTTTTTATAAATTCCTTGAATATAGCATACATTTTTTTTTCCTTTTTATAATTTCATGCACGTTTCATCAAATAAAAAAAAAAAATAAAACACGACATTACGTACCTGTATGTTCCTTGGTGTTTCATTTCGAGACGTGTATTTGCTATATTTTGAAAAGTTGTTTGTCCCAATTTTTCGAGAATCCAGAAGATTCATTCAGAAGTGACGGCACATTGAAAATACGTCGCTTACGGTTTGGTAATTCCATTTTGTTGACCGGAGGTGACGTCATAGCGTAAATGCGTTGCTTCGGAAATTACATATTTTCGAGAAATCTCCGAAAATTCCCAATAAATATCCACAAATGTAAATAACCGACTTCTAAATTCCCAAAGCCACAGCCAGCGGCAGAGCTCTCGAGGTATGGCTACCTGACAGTAGTGGATCATTCAGAGGAGCAAATAAAATTCCACAAGTTCGTAAGAAATGTTTCGTTTAATCGATAACAACAAAGCTCGTGCACCGATGCCGAGCTCTCACTTTGAAATATAGCGTACAAAAGTTTCATTTGTATACGACAGACCAATTTGGATACAACGAACCACAAACATTTCATTGGTTTTTTCCCTTTCTGTATCTTCAATCATTAAAATGTTCTTAAAATTTCACAAAAAATATATGTTAGTACATTTCGAGGTGTATCACAATATATACATATGACTAAAACTACATAGGACAAAAATTGCGAGTAAAGATGCGATGACTAACTAAAATTGTATGCGAAAATATCTTCAGTAGTTACATCTAGAAAACTCACCAGAGATATCGCCGCATAAAAGAAAATGTATCGTAATCGGGTTCCCGCTCTTTCTTCTCTTTCGTTCTTATTTCCATTCGTTTTTGTGTATTACTCAATCTTTCACACTTCTACTCTTTGGCTACACTTCGTCCGTACATAGCGCTATATACGGAATCTCCTATAGTGTAGGGGAGATCCGGCTACGTTGTGATAGTTTCATATTTCTTCTTTTTCACTCATTTTTCATTCTGACATGACATTTTTAATAATCTATCCTGCCATCTATGTGCAGCAACTTTCCATCCTGAAATTTTCATGTGTACGATAATGAACCAAAGCCCTAAATTGCATGTTGTTTCACACCTAAACGATGCTGTTGCCCTACGAAAGTTCTACGTTAAATAAAAAATATTTTTGCTAGAGGAGTGTCAAACTTAAGTAGTTCACTTAATTATCGCACGACGTTCTGTCTTATGATGGAACCGGATATTTCCTACCTTAAATATGTATATATATATTTACGAAATTTCTTCTTGAAAGTGATGCTTTCATGCGAGATGTTCCGAGTTTTTATTTTATTGTTCTTAATATATTTATGTAAGGCACTTGAGTAGGACAAGCGTTGTGAAAAAAACGCTTCGCGCAGTAGAATTAGCTCAATGATAGTCAATCGGATCATTTTCACGGACAAAACCCACTATTCCCGAGCACTCGAGAAAATCAGTTGATTTATTCAGGACGCAGGAAAAACTCTGATGCATATGGAGGCTTAAATAATGTAGGCGATTAATTGAACGATGCGGAACTCGCGAGATTTTGGGAACTAAATGATAATCCTCACCTATAGATTTCTTGTTAATTTAACTGAAATCGAGTTGAGATTTTTGGCCTGTAACGACATATCAGAAGAATCTGAAAAAAAATGCGAGTTACCTCAGCAGTGAATCATGATATTGACATTTTTTTCAGAAGTATCTCACGGAAGCTTAATGCGTGGCATTGATTTTTGTTCGCAAGTTCTCGCACTGGATTTTTTATGGAAAATGGAAAGCCTTTCCAACGCTCGTTAATCATCGAAGGTAATGAAACATTTTTTTTTACTAAAAAGATGCCGAAGTATGAGGTACTTAAGTTTCTTTTAAGTATACATTTTTCTCATGAATCTCGAAGAAATAATAGTCTTGTCGTAAATTATTAATCATGTTAACGCTCGATTTGGTAATCAGCGAGCTGGTTCGAAATACTCGATTACGGTCGAATCGTTTAGCGCCGGAGGTATATGTAATTTAATAATTAGGCTTCAGACGACGGAATGATCCTCGAGCAGAGCAGCGCCGAAGTGAGTGACCACGTAGTCGTGGTAATAGACCATTATGCAGAGAGGTTGACCGATAATGAGACTCGACCAGACGACGATGTTGCCCCAACGCGGACCGAAGCGACGCTCGACCATTTTGCTGATCACCGATAGTGGAATCTGTCGTAAAAGCCAAGAACGTGTTGCCTCCAATTTATTTAATATCCAACGCTAATGCTTCAATAGCCACGCCGAAAAAGATTGACGGCATTAAAATGTTGTTAAAAAACAGCGTGCAATTTGTACATTGGTTTTAATGTGTTATTTTATAAGTGGTTAAGACCAAACTATATCACAATCATAAGGTTATTGTTATCAACAAAAATAGAACATAAATTTGGGTTCATAAATTGCATATCTCTGTCAAAATGAATTTCTTGAAAGAAAAAAAATGTGTAAAAATAAACCAAGCGTTCCCGAGAGTTCACTCACCTGCCCCATCATTCCCAAGAAAGCCCAGACCTTGAATGTCTTGAGTGGCACACTGACGAGATACTCGTGGAAGAAGGCGCTAATGAAGAAAACGGTGCCGCCTGCCACGTTCTTTCCGTATCCCATCTCGACGATCGGTATGTAGAGATGCCTTTATAAAAAAGAAAAAAATAATTAAAAAAATTCCAGAAAATAATCCTACACATCAAACTTCGAGAGATTGGCTTGGCTATTGAAAAAAATGATATAAAAAAGCATAAAGAAAAGTTGCGTTCCAACGCTATTCAATATCCATCAAAGGAAAAAAGCTCTGAATATTCGCAAAGCTTTTGACTATGGTTACGCGCTTTTTTTCTCCCGCATTCTCTCCCATTCATGCTATATTATTCGTCTTTTCTCCGCGTTTTCCCGTTTCCTTTTGCCCCGCAAGCCGAACACTCATCCCTCGGTCGGAGTCGCGCGGGGGCTAAAAATCTCGTTGGAATCGTCTGCGTTCTCGGGCGTACAGTGTGAGCCCCGCTCGTCGCTGCCGTCGTCGCGTTATATAAGCATTATAGGAGCCGCGGGGAATAAACAGCCTTAAGTGCGGCAATGCGATGCGTATCGTCTTTTCCCATTACGAAAGGCTGAAAAGAGGCGCGCACACCCGACGACGACGACGAAGACGACGACGTTTTCACCCCGAGTTCCCGAGTCTGTCGGCTCAGAGAGAAAACCGGCGTCTGGCCCTCGCTTCCTTCCAACGTATTCCTCCTCTTTCCCTATCTCTCACTATCCGTTTCCATTTTCGCCTTTCCAGAGAAACCTCGCGGGCTCTCCAGTGCATGGCCCGATGCCAGTTGCAGGCTGCTGCTGCTCCTACCGGTGGGCGCTGGGAGGATTTCGGCGAGACGAGAGTGATAAAGAGCTCGGCGCGCGGACGAAGGGAAGGCCATTCGTGTGCGAGCAGCCATGGCATACAAGATAGCGCGAAAGAGACCCAGCTATTGGCCACTCTACGGTATATCGCTTATTAAATTTATCGGAGGAGGAGGGCGACATCGGTAAGAAGCCTCGACCCTTTTGAGGCGACAATGAGAATTTGTTTTACATTAAAGAAATAAAGTTTACTTGAAAAATCTGTGTGTATATTTTTTTTCTTAATTCCTGACGTCGCTTTTGAGTTTGGTACTGGGAACTTTCGATTTTTATTGCAAAGTTTTTATGGCGATTAATGTTATGATATCACTGTATTAAAATACGATGTATCAAAATGTCAAAAATCCGTGCTTTCTGCAAAATTGATGACGAACCAATTGTAGATTTTTCGTCTCAAAAAGAAACTTGTCAATTATTCCCGCTCACTCACTTACGGTATATATTCGATATTATAATTAGCTCTCCACTTGTAATTTCTCTATCTCAGAGACGTTGAATTCATCTTATCAATTATAAAAATGCGTTCATCGTTCTCTTCTCCGTATTTCGTCATATCCTTCAGCAACCCATTACGGAACCCTCGTTTTTACTTTCGAATTCACTCTCGGTTCGTCATCTCTAAAATGAATATCATCATAAATGCGATAAATATTAAAATAATTGATTACGTAATGTGATGTTAATAATACCGACATTTCTGGAAATTCATCATAAATACGTCACCTACGGTCGGAAAATCTAATTTTTTCACGTAGAAGGCAGAATTGCCCGGGGGAACAGAATAATCAGGTGCACCTCTGAATTCTTAAAAAGCGGAACAAGCGAACAACCGAATAAAAAACTTTCCAAAATACATACTTGATTACCCAGCGCGCGATCTCCCAGGGGCGGAAGCATAATAATTCCTCACACAGGGCCCGGCAAACATCGCGGACAGAAGGAAAAAAACACCCGTCGCTCCATCCTCACCCGACAGACCATCCCGTGATGAGACCGGGGGATGCCCGTTGGCGAGCGTTCGTCGGCCCTTTGAAACAGCAACGAAAAGCAGCGTCTCCCCCCCTCCCGCAAACAGGCACGACAGTTCTTAAGCGAGTGAGTTACGGAAGCTGAAACAATTACCGGGGTAACAGCTTCCGTACCGAGAGAATGTGGGAGAAAAGCCCTCGGTCGGGCCAGGGCATTGAGACTGGTACAGGAAAATAAGTGAAAAGGGAATGAGCGAAGAGAAAAGCGTTGCACGGCTACGTCGCCAGAAGGACCTCGGTTCCGCGTCAGTGTGTGTGTGTGCGTGTGTGTGTGTGTGTGTGTGCGTGTGCTGCGTACGTATCTGTGATTATGTATGTGTGCAGTCGAGGCTGTAGAGATGAACGAAGGAAGCTCTCGGGAGCGACTCCGTAGGCAGAGCTTCACCCAGGTTCAGCGTAAATTTCTCAGTGAAAACGGGCATTTTCCCTATCTCTATACGCTCACCGCCGAGCCCCCCTTTTGGTAACCACCTTTTCTCCGAGCTTTTTTACTCACGGTGCTGCTCGCTCATTCACGGCAACGGGGGGAGGCCGGCCGACGGTAGAGCACCGAAGCGCAAGGGATGGAGAACTGCACAGCAGCCCCCAAGGTTTGTCGAGTGGGTGGCGACTCTCGCGAAAAATGTAATTAAATCCCCCTTAAAGCGGGCACTCGTTAACGAAGTTTGGATGGCGAGAACGCGAAGGAGGTATACAGAGCGAGTATAGAGGCGGAAGAAAGAAAGTGGTGGCCACGCGGTGAATGGGGGAGACTGGATAAAAAGGAAAGCGCTTGGTACTTTACAGCAAAAAAAAGGGGTGTACATTGGGTCGAGGAAGAGAAGAAGAACGTCAGGGGGTGGCTCGATCAAAGGTTTTGCGAATCGAGACGAAGTCGAGATACTCCTCTCCCAGCTTCTTTTCTCAGCTGCGGCGAGGAGTTCCAGCGGCAAACGCTTCAACCGAGAAACGTTTCTTCGGACCACTTTTTTCTTCTACTTTGCCGCACACGTTTTCACCTTTCTCTGTACGGGCGCGAGGTTGAGGTACGGAAGAGACTCGTGTTTGCTGGGATTACGCGGTGAATGCGAGAAGGCGAGAGAAAGATGGGCCGGGGAGTTGTGTAGCGAGGGTAGAAGAAAAAAATAGCCGTAGCGCGTCGACGGGGTGAATGAAAGGGAAAAAAGAGAGACGGCTCCCGGTGCGGAAGCTTCTATAATTTGTGAAAGGGGTCACGGAGGGAAAACGGAACGCGACGAAACAAGAAAGACCCCGCGCCAGGGGGTTGGGCCGGAGTGCAAAAAAACATATTTCGCGAATGAAAGAGAACCCGTTAACGAGTGTACTTTACGAGGAGGTTTGAGAAATTGGATTTGAAGAGGAAAATGGAGAAGGCGTCGGAGCGGGGGGCGAGGAGGAACATTATTTTCGTTACCTCACGGCCCATCGATGCACGGGCATGTTCCACGTTCGCCAGAATGTATCTATGTTGTTTGCGTTCCACCAGTCGCTGTAGAAATTACGGTCGGCGAAATGCAAAAGCTCACCCATCAGATTGAGGTACGAGTGGAAAACCAGGTAGAAGAAGCAGAGCCACATCAGGTGGTTTGGAATCTGCAAATATTTTAGGAAACGAATAGACGTGGATTAGAGAAAAAATTAATAATAATCTGTGGACAATTGGTCAAATATCAGACTTTCGAACGAAAATTTGTAGTACAAGATTTGCCCTAACTAAATCATTAAATATAAAAATAATTCAAATAATTAATTAATTTGTATTATGAAATTGAATAAATGAAATGGTAGAAAAAAAATCTTTGGTGTTATTCCTTAATTTATTGACCGTCGGTACAATAAATTACCTTTGACAAAGGACTTACTTTCACCGGCAAATTCTACCACTTCGAATGCCTCCCTCGATTGCAATCTTGTAATGACCATTAAAGTGATAATGAACAATTGTTCGCAAACTTACTTCCCGCCAATTCCCCAACTCGGCATTCTTTAAGTCCGTTCGTTAGCATTGTTTCTTTCCCTCCGCGGCTCCATTCCGCAGGATGCTGCAAAAAATAGACGAACTATCTCGAGAAGGGGGCTAAACGCAATTTCGACGAGCAACGAATCCTTTGGGCTTCAACGGCGAGTAAAGAAACTAAAGAGAAGTTTCGAGTTACGACAAAAGAAAAACCAACAAAATGCAGAGAACGAAGCGAGCCGAACGAAGAAAGGGAAAACGAGCATAGATCCGAAGCGTCGCTAAGAGGGCGAAGTGGCGTCGAAACATCGGCGCAAAAGAACCTCTCGAGCTCTCTCCCGCTCATCTTTTCCCCGCGTTGTGAATTCGGAAGTTATTTCGCTTCCCGGTTTGCCCGTTCGCCCGACGGGGATGCCTTTCACCTCTTCTTTCGCCTCCTCGCCTCACCTCCGCGTTTTCCACCCCTCACCCTCAATCTGCTCCACCTTTTCGTTCCGACGAACCCGCCCGTCCTCCCGTCGACGACTGCGAGCGAGTACGAAAGTCCCGGCAAAAGCATACCATTCGCTCGGCATCTTCCACCGGAAGCGAACCACCGGCTGAGCCGTCATCCCTTTGCTATGTGAACGCGCGCGCGGGGCCAAAGGACTTAATAATGTTGCGAACAGAAAGGTCCGGTAAAGTCTCTTCGCCGCAAGGCATCTCCCCGCTGCATTCCCTCTACGAATCCAACCGAACCAGTCCGGTTCACGACGAGACGCGCCGCCTCCTTCGCCTCTTGCCCGATCTTATTCTAACCGAGCCCGGTCGAGCTATTTCAGGTTCAGCGGGATTCTTGTTTTCTTATTCTTTACCCTCCGCCGGTTTTCCTCTCGGCTTGTCTCCGCCATTCTCTCTGTGCCTTCTTCGAACCCCCTTCAGCTTCGAGACCCTTCCGGCTTGAGAAAACTTTGCCCCGACGTTTTAATTTCGTTTTCCTCCGGCTACGGATACGTACCCTCAGGAGCAGCGTGCACGTTCGGCTAGGGTCGCAGTTCGCGAGACGGAACCTCGAGAGAAAACGCGACGGACACTCTCTTCGAGAGGCAACGTGTGCAGGTTTTCTTCCGGGTGGGATGGAAACGACGGAGAAATGGAAAAGCTCGGCGTATACGTGTCGTCCTCGCGGATACCTGTCGCGGCGAACAGGATGCCCTCTTGGGACATTCCTTCCACACCCTCTGGCTAAAAATTCGCTGAGGATGAGAACGGCGTTAGTTTGACCCAAAGGAAAAGATACATATTCTCTCTCGATTCTCGACAGTTCCGATTTACTCGGTCGGTGAAGATCGAACAAGATCGCTACTGAGCGTTACTACCTTCCGTACCGTCGTGAATTTAAATGATATGGATTATGTCGATTATCCCGGCTGAGTCGCGACTACCATAAGATTCAGAATTCATTGAAATACTAAAAAAAAATACGCTGAAATACCATTTTCACTTCCGGTTTTCGATATTTTTAGCTTCCTTCAGTTGGTAAAAATCGAGGAATATCGTAACCGCGTATTGATCATATTATCGTGAATTAAAATGATATTCGGCGAACATATCGATTATCTTCGCTGAGTCGCGACTGCTATCATATCCATAATTCATTGAACATTAAGGGACTAATGCGGAAGATGGCCCTTCGAGAGGCAAATATTTGCAGACCTTATTGGGTTTCTCTGCCGGAAGAATGAGAAAGCTAAGCACTCCTTTCGCATCCTGAAGCCACCCCAAAAAAATTGGCTAAAGATAAAAACAGAGCAATTAAATGCAAACGTAAGGTGCCACTTTTCCTGTGTATCTCGATGATTCAGCTTTTACTCGATCCGTGAACATCGCGGAACATCGCAACTCAGCAACACGGCTGTCCGTATTACCGTGGATTCAAATGATATTCTATGATAATATTCACCGAACATATCGATTATCTCCGGTAAGTCGCTGCTGCCATAATGTCCATAATTCATTGAATTATGTTCGAGTCTTCGCGTGACGTCTCCATGGACGGGAAACTATAATCCACTGCGGATGGATGCCGTACAAAGCCTGGCTAGACTTGCCACTTTCCTACAATTCGCATAACGATAGATACGACTAAATTCGCCCGGTTGAAACTATCCATCGCAGACTCTCGAATAACGGCTGTTCTCCATCGCTGCTGATCATGCAATATTCATAAATCCAATATGCCGACTCGTCATTGATCGACGAGAGGAGCGCGGCCGACTGTACGTGCGCGACGCTATATTAATGTGACGCCATACGGCGCACAGAGTAAGAGATATGCGAGTGAAACGTGATCTCCAAAGATATATCTTCGAGTGCAAAAATATCTGCGAGAACAATTTAGTTATTTTTTTTTGTTTTAGATTCTCCTCCACCTCCCACTCTCTCTTTTCTCTAACTTCTTGCAAGAAAAGGCTCGAAGTCTTGGCGATCTTCAAAAGGAAACTCGATCTCTCGGTGTACTCGAGAGCTCATTCGCAGCTCGTTTCTCACCTTTCCTTCCACGAGGAAAACTTTCCTCTCAACATCCAATAATTCACAAAAGACGGAGATCAAGGCGAAATTAACGAATGAAATTTCGCGCTCTGCGTGTAAGCGAGATCTCATTGAAGCTGCACAAGCTATGCCCTAAGGTCGCAAAAAAAAAACCTTGATACCCAAAGATGATACGTACAGACGAACAAAATAATGGAGTAGTATAATGTAAATACTAAAATACGAAATAGTAAGATAATGTAGAGAGGATGAGTAATGAAAAACGTAAGTGAAAATCAGAACTTACTGCGAGTTTGAGAAGTCGCTCCGAGGCCTTGGCGACGTCCATGTTCTGGAAACAGAAGAGGAAGCGAAATTATTAATCCGCGGATGTGAGTCTGTTTCGAGGGCAGATAAAGAGCGGACGAGCGGGATTTCCGGGCGGGGGAATAGAGTTTTGCACGATTGGAGCGACGGAGCGGGACATCGAGAGTGCGAGGAAACGCTCGAGGTTTGCTGGAAGAACAAATGGAAGTATTTTCGCTCGGAGCTACAAAACATTGGTGGGTAAGATACAAACGGAACTTTGTAATTGGATGGAACATACTTTTGAACTCGACGATGGTAAGGTGGGTAGCGATGAGGGCGAAAACACCCGCGAGTCCGCGCGAGCAAAACGGCGGAGAGACGCGAGAAAAATATGTTTTTTGGAACGTCTCAAGACCGCGCTACTAGTTCCAGCGGGAACCTCATATAGAGAGAATGTGGCGCATCCAGCCGCGTGGGAAATGCACGCGTGCGTTGCGAAAAAGGAATCACGAGGATTAAAGTACGAAGGTGGGAGAGAAAGAAAAAAGGGCGAAGAGTGAAAAGGGAAAAAAGGGTGGAGCTTTGTGATGCGACCATGAACGGAGCTCTCCCTGTGCACGACGGCGCGGAGATGGGCCGAACAACGAATGAGAGGCAGAGAAGAAACGGGTGGAAAAGCATTTTCCTTTTTCGTTGTTTCGCTCTTTTTTTCACTTTGAGGTTCGTTCCCTCACGGCCAGCCGGCCACCGTTAACCTTCGAGCTCTCGGGAAGGCGCGGTGTTTTCTATTTGTTTTTTTTTTTTAACGATTCCCGATGGGAGTGCCGCGAACGAGCTTTGTCTCGGGAGGAAGATAGAGCCGGCGTTGGACAGTGTGAAACAGCCGAAGCGGCGGAATCTTATCGCGAATTGGTCCTCGAGGAGGTGGGAAGAGAGGGCGGAAATGTAACGCTTGCTGCAGAAACGATTACCGATTCAGGTCGATATCTCGAAATTTTTCAAAAAAATGTGTCGTTTCGCAAAATTTAACGCAGGATTCCCTACCCCAAAAGTGGGCAAAATTAAAAATTCTCCAAAAACCTTTTGTTTGTACTGTTTTAGATTGCAAATTCATCACTGAAGCGAATGGCGAAGGTCCCAGGTCGATATCTTGAAAAAAAAAATGTCCGATTTTTTCGAGCCGGAAAACGGTAAGGGTACTCCCTTTGCGTCGAAAAAATCCGAAAATTTTTTTTTCAAGATATCGACCTGGAACCTTCGCCATTCGATTCAGTGGCTTATTCCCATTCTAAAACTGTATAATTAAACCCATTTCCGACAATTTTTAAAATTCGTCCCTTTTGGGGTAGGGAATCCTATGTTAAATTTCCCGGAACGACACTTTTTTTAAAAAAATTTCGAGCTATCGACCTGAAACCTTCACCATTCGATCCAAGTCATATACTTCCCAACCGATTTCAGCCACGAGAAAATTCTAAAAAATTTATTTCCATGAAAAAATCGACTTTTTCGAAATCGGCATTTTCGGCGGAAAAACAGTAAGGGTACTACCTTTGCGTCGGAAAAATCGGAAAATATTTTTTTCAAGATATCGACCTGGAACCTTCGCCATTCGATTCAGTGGCTTATTCCCATTCTAAAACTGTATAATTAAACCCATTTCCGACAATTTTTAAAATTCGTCCCTTTTGGGGTAGGGAATCCTATGTTAAATTTCCCGGAACGACACTTTTTTTAAAAAAATTTCGAGCTATCGACCTGAAACCTTCACCATTCGATCCAAGTCATATACTTCCCAACCGATTTCAGCCACGAGAAAATTCTAAAAAATTTATTTCCATGAAAAAATCGACTTTTTCGAAATCGGCATTTTCGGCGGAAAAACAGTAAGGGTACTACCTTTGCGTCGGAAAAATCGGAAAATATTTTTTTCAAGATATCGACCTGGAACCTTCGCCATTCGATTCAGTGGCTTATTCCCATTCTAAAACTGTATAATTAAACCCATTTCCGACAATTTTTAAAATTCGTCCCTTTTGGGGTAGGGAATCCTATGTTAAATTTCCCGGAACGACACTTTTTTTTAAAAAATTTCGAGCTATCGACCTGAAACCTTCACCATTCGATCCAAGTCATATACTTCCCAACCGATTTCAGCCACGAGAAAATTCTAAAAAATTTATTTCCATGAAAAAATCGACTTTTTCGAAATCGGCATTTTCGGCGGAAAAACAGTAAGGGTACTACCTTTGCGTCGGAAAAATCGGAAAATATTTTTTTCAAGATATCGACCTGGAACCTTCGCCATTCGATTCAGTGGCTTATTCCCATTCTAAAACTGTATAATTAAACCCATTTCCGACAATTTTTAAAATTCGTCCCTTTTGGGGTAGGGAATCCTATGTTAAATTTCCCGGAACGACACTTTTTTTAAAAAAATTTCGAGCTATCGACCTGAAACCTTCACCATTCGATCCAAGTCATATACTTCCCAACCGATTTCAGCCACGAGAAAATTCTAAAAAATTTATTTCCATGAAAAAATCGACTTTTTCGAAATCGGCATTTTCGGCGGAAAAACAGTAAGGGTACTACCTTTGCGTCGGAAAAATCGGAAAATATTTTTTTCAAGATATCGACCTGGAACCTTCGCCATTCGATTCAGTGGCTTATTCCCATTCTAAAACTGTATAATTAAACCCATTTCCGACAATTTTTAAAATTCGTCCCTTTTGGGGTAGGGAATCCTATGTTAAATTTCCCGGAACGACACTTTTTTTAAAAAAATTTCGAGCTATCGACCTGAAACCTTCACCATTCGATCCAAGTCATATACTTCCCAACCGATTTCAGCCACGAGAAAATTCTAAAAAATTTATTTCCATGAAAAAATCGACTTTTTCGAAATCGGCATTTTCGGCGGAAAAACAGTAAGGGTACTACCTTTGCGTCGGAAAAATCGGAAAATATTTTTTTCAAGATATCGACCTGGAACCTTCGCCATTCGATTCAGTGGCTTATTCCCATTCTAAAACTGTATAATTAAACCCATTTCCGACAATTTTTAAAATTCGTCCCTTTTGGGGTAGGGAATCCTATGTTAAATTTCCCGGAACGACACTTTTTTTAAAAAAATTTCGAGCTATCGACCTGAAACCTTCACCATTCGATCCAAGTCATATACTTCCCAACCGATTTCAGCCACGAGAAAATTCTAAAAAATTTATTTCCATGAAAAAATCGACTTTTTCGAAATCGGCATTTTGGGCGGAAAAACAGTAAGGGTACTACCTTTGCGTCGGAAAAATCGGAAAATATTTTTTTCAAGATATCGACCTGGAACCTTCGCCATTCGATTCAGTGGCTTATTCCCATTCTAAAACTGTATAATTAAACCCATTTCCGACAATTTTTAAAATTCGTCCCTTTTGGGGTAGGGAATCCTATGTTAAATTTCCCGGAACGACACTTTTTTTTAAAAAATTTCGAGCTATCGACCTGAAACCTTCACCATTCGATCCAAGTCATATACTTCCCAACCGATTTCAGCCACGAGAAAATTCAAAAAAATTTATTTCCATGAAAAAATCGACTTTTTCGAAATCGGCATTTTCGGCGGAAAAACAGTAAGGGTACTACCTTTGCGTCGGAAAAATCGGAAAATATTTTTTTCAAGATATCGACCTGGAACCTTCGCCATTCGATTCAGTGGCTTATTCCCATTCTAAAACTGTATAATTAAACCCATTTCCGACAATTTTTAAAATTCGTCCCTTTTGGGGTAGGGAATCCTATGTTAAATTTCCCGGAACGACACTTTTTTTAAAAAAATTTCGAGCTATCGACCTGAAACCTTCACCATTCGATCCAAGTCATATACTTCCCAACCGATTTCAGCCACGAGAAAATTCTAAAAAATTTATTTCCATGAAAAAATCGACTTTTTCGAAATCGGCATTTTCGGCGGAAAAACAGTAAGGGTACTACCTTTGCGTCGGAAAAATCGGAAAATATTTTTTTCAAGATATCGACCTGGAACCTTCGCTATTCGATTCAGTGGCTTATTCCCATTCTAAAACTGTATAATTAAACCCATTTCCGACAATTTTTAAAATTCGTCCCTTTTGGGGTAGGGAATCCTATGTTAAATTTCCCGGAACGACACTTTTTTTTTTTAAATTTCGAGCTATCGACCTGAAACCTTCACCATTCGATCCAAGTCATATACTTCCCAACCGATTTCAGCCACGAGAAAATTCTAAAAAATTTATTTCCATGAAAAAATCGACTTTTTCGAAATCGGCATTTTCGGCGGAAAAACAGTAAGGGTACTACCTTTGCGTCGGAAAAATCGGAAAATATTTTTTTCAAGATATCGACCTGGAACCTTCGCCATTCGATTCAGTGGCTTATTCCCATTCTAAAACTGTATAATTAAACCCATTTCCGACAATTTTTAAAATTCGTCCCTTTTGGGGTAGGGAATCCTATGTTAAATTTCCCGGAACGACACTTTTTTAAAAAAAATTTCGAGCTATCGACCTGAAACCTTCACCATTCGATCCAAGTCATATACTTCCCAACCGATTTCAGCCACGAGAAAATTCTAAAAAATTTATTTCCATGAAAAAATCGACTTTTTCGAAATCGGCATTTTCGGCGGAAAAACAGTAAGGGTACTACCTTTGCGTCGGAAAAATCGGAAAATATTTTTTTCAAGATATCGACCTGGAACCTTCGCCATTCGATTCAGTGGCTTATTCCCATTCTAAAACTGTATAATTAAACCCATTTCCGACAATTTTTAAAATTCGTCCCTTTTGGGGTAGGGAATCCTATGTTAAATTTCCCGGAACGACACTTTTTTTAAAAAAATTTCGAGCTATCGACCTGAAACCTTCACCATTCGATCCAAGTCATATACTTCCCAACCGATTTCAGCCACGAGAAAATTCTAAAAAATTTATTTCCATGAAAAAATCGACTTTTTCGAAATCGGCATTTTCGGCGGAAAAACAGTAAGGGTACTACCTTTGCGTCGGAAAAATCGGAAAATATTTTTTTCAAGATATCGACCTGGAACCTTCGCCATTCGATTCAGTGGCTTATTCCCATTCTAAAACTGTATAATTAAACCCATTTCCGACAATTTTTAAAATTCGTCCCTTTTGGGGTAGGGAATCCTATGTTAAATTTCCCGGAACGACACTTTTTTTAAAAAAATTTCGAGCTATCGACCTGAAACCTTCACCATTCGATCCAAGTCATATACTTCCCAACCGATTTCAGCCACGAGAAAATTCTAAAAAATTTATTTCCATGAAAAAATCGACTTTTTCGAAATCGGCATTTTCGGCGGAAAAACAGTAAGGGTACTACCTTTGCGTCGGAAAAATCGGAAAATATTTTTTTCAAGATATCGACCTGGAACCTTCGCCATTCGATTCAGTGGCTTATTCCCATTCTAAAACTGTATAATTAAACCCATTTCCGACAATTTTTAAAATTCGTCCCTTTTGGGGTAGGGAATCCTATGTTAAATTTCCCGGAACGACACTTTTTTTAAAAAAATTTCGAGCTATCGACCTGAAACCTTCACCATTCGATCCAAGTCATATACTTCCCAACCGATTTCAGCCACGAGAAAATTCTAAAAAATTTATTTCCATGAAAAAATCGACTTTTTCGAAATCGGCATTTTCGGCGGAAAAACAGTAAGGGTACTACCTTTGCGTCGGAAAAATCGGAAAATATTTTTTTCAAGATATCGACCTGGAACCTTCGCCATTCGATTCAGTGGCTTATTCCCATTCTAAAACTGTATAATTAAACCCATTTCCGACAATTTTTAAAATTCGTCCCTTTTGGGGTAGGGAATCCTATGTTAAATTTCCCGGAACGACACTTTTTTAAAAAAAATTTCGAGCTATCGACCTGAAACCTTCACCATTCGATCCAAGTCATATACTTCCCAACCGATTTCAGCCACGAGAAAATTCTAAAAAATTTATTTCCATGAAAAAATCGACTTTTTCGAAATCGGCATTTTCGGCGGAAAAACAGTAAGGGTACTACCTTTGCGTCGGAAAAATCGGAAAATATTTTTTTCAAGATATCGACCTGGAACCTTCGCCATTCGATTCAGTGGCTTATTCCCATTCTAAAACTGTATAATTAAACCCATTTCCGACAATTTTTAAAATTCGTCCCTTTTGGGGTAGGGAATCCTATGTTAAATTTCCCGGAACGACACTTTTTTTAAAAAAATTTCGAGCTATCGACCTGAAACCTTCACCATTCGATCCAAGTCATATACTTCCCAACCGATTTCAGCCACGAGAAAATTCTAAAAAATTTATTTCCATGAAAAAATCGACTTTTTCGAAATCGGCATTTTCGGCGGAAAAACAGTAAGGGTACTACCTTTGCGTCGGAAAAATCGGAAAATATTTTTTTCAAGATATCGACCTGGAACCTTCGCCATTCGATTCAGTGGCTTATTCCCATTCTAAAACTGTATAATTAAACCCATTTCCGACAATTTTTAAAATTCGTCCCTTTTGGGGTAGGGAATCCTATGTTAAATTTCCCGGAACGACACTTTTTTTAAAAAAATTTCGAGCTATCGACCTGAAACCTTCACCATTCGATCCAAGTCATATACTTCCCAACCGATTTCAGCCACGAGAAAATTCTAAAAAATTTATTTCCATGAAAAAATCGACTTTTTCGAAATCGGCATTTTCGGCGGAAAAACAGTAAGGGTACTACCTTTGCGTCGGAAAAATCGGAAAATATTTTTTTCAAGATATCGACCTGGAACCTTCGCCATTCGATTCAGTGGCTTATTCCCATTCTAAAACTGTATAATTAAACCCATTTCCGACAATTTTTAAAATTCGTCCCTTTTGGGGTAGGGAATCCTATGTTAAATTTCCCGGAACGACACTTTTTTTAAAAAAATTTCGAGCTATCGACCTGAAACCTTCACCATTCGATCCAAGTCATATACTTCCCAACCGATTTCAGCCACGAGAAAATTCTAAAAAATTTATTTCCATGAAAAAATCGACTTTTTCGAAATCGGCATTTTCGGCGGAAAAACAGTAAGGGTACTACCTTTGCGTCGGAAAAATCGGAAAATATTTTTTTCAAGATATCGACCTGGAACCTTCGCCATTCGATTCAGTGGCTTATTCCCATTCTAAAACTGTATAATTAAACCCATTTCCGACAATTTTTAAAATTCGTCCCTTTTGGGGTAGGGAATCCTATGTTAAATTTCCCGGAACGACACTTTTTTTAAAAAAATTTCGAGCTATCGACCTGAAACCTTCACCATTCGATCCAAGTCATATACTTCCCAACCGATTTCAGCCACGAGAAAATTCTAAAAAATTTATTTCCATGAAAAAATCGACTTTTTCGAAATCGGCATTTTGGGCGGAAAAACAGTAAGGGTACTACCTTTGCGTCGGAAAAATCGGAAAATATTTTTTTCAAGATATCGACCTGGAACCTTCGCCATTCGATTCAGTGGCTTATTCCCATTCTAAAACTGTATAATTAAACCCATTTCCGACAATTTTTAAAATTCGTCCCTTTTGGGGTAGGGAATCCTATGTTAAATTTCCCGGAACGACACTTTTTTTAAAAAAATTTCGAGCTATCGACCTGAAACCTTCACCATTCGATCCAAGTCATATACTTCCCAACCGATTTCAGCCACGAGAAAATTCTAAAAAAAATTTTTCCTCGGAAAAATCGATTTTTTCGAAATCGGCATTTTCGGCGAAAAACGGAAAAACGTTTTTCGGCATTAAACATGGCAAAAAATTTTTTTAGAATTTTTTAACCCACAAAATCGGTTGGGAAGTATGCGACTTGGATCTAATGGTGAAGGTTTCAGGTCGATATCTCGAAATTTTTCAAAAAAAAGTGTCGTTTCGCAAAATTTAACATAGGATTCCCTACCCCAAAAAGGTCGAATTTTAAAAATTATCGGAAAAGGCTCTAATTATACAGTTTTAGAACGAGAATAAGCTACTGAATCGAATGGCGAAGGTTCCAGGTCGATATCTTGAAAAAAAAAATTTCCGATTTTTTCGAGCCGGAAAACGGTAAGGGTACTCCCTTTGCGTCGAAAAAATCCGAAAATTTTTTTTTCAAGATATCGACCTGGAACCTTCGCCATTCGATTCAGTAGCTTATTCTCGTTCTAAAACTGTATAATTAGAGCCTTTTCCGATAATTTTTAAAATTCGACCTTTTTGGGGTAGGGAATCCTATGTTAAATTTTGCGAAACGACACTTTTTTTTGAAAAATTTCGAGATATCGACCTGAAACCCTCGCCATTCGATCCAAGTCATATACTTCCCAACCGATTTCAGCCACGAGAAAATTCTAAAAAAAATTTTTCCTCGGAAAAATCGATTTTTTCGAAATCGGCATTTTCGGCGAAAAACGGAAAAACGTTTTTCGGCATAAAACATGGCAAAAAATTTTTTTAGAATTTTTTAACCCACAAAATCGGTTGGGAAGTATGCGACTTGGATCTAATGTTATCCTTTTTTTGCATGTATCATTTTTAAAACTTTACAACATTAGCGCGGACAAATTTCGTTCATATTAATTTCTGACCTTCCGACGATCGCGTACAATTTTTTCCCCTCCTGGAAGATTCAGGTGCTATGCTCGATTCTTTCGCTCCTACGCGAATATTTTCCTTTTTTTCACTTTTCGTCGACTCGCAATGTAAAAGGATCCAAAGAAATATGAGGAGAACGGAATCTTACCGACTCTCCAGGTATATTGGATGTGTGTCTCAAGAGATAAGACATTTTCTGCAGGTCGCAGGATTATACTTTCGGACGTCTTTGATACGTTCGTGGGAGAACGATGGACGACAGGCGGGAAAAAATCCGAGTCTCTTTCTAATAATCCTTGACTTTCTATCGCCGATACCAGTTTGTGTTCTTGTCGCCTTGTTTCATTTTGTTATATTTTTTCTTTTCCCGTCGCGCGGAAAATAAAAGCGCAATTCGAGACGGCTGCTTCGGGCACGTCGCGAAAGAAGATGCCTGCAGAAGTATTGAGAAATTGTGCGTCCTCAGTCTGTATTTTGCGTTGTATTTTTTTGCCCTTTTTCTTGAGCTATCCTGCACGCCAGTTCCGACGTTCGATAAATAAACCGAAACGAAAACAGAGGTAGACAGACACAAGATATTTATTCCACAGAAACGGTACCGCAGACTGTTTGAATGCCGAGCATCGGATACACTGCAAGATATTAGATCGGTGAAAAATATTGTTAAAAAAAATAGTTCAAGCGTTAAAATTATCGCGGCTCTGAGTCTGATGGATGTTCTTTTTATATGTATAGATTTGTTTTTATTTTTATTCGAGACGAGCGCGTGTGTAAACAGCCTCGGATAGATAAACCACCCTCGCCCGAAGTTTCATCGCTTTCGTTGAAGGCTCTCGCCGTTTTTCCCCTGGGGATCCGTACGCTACCGAAACGCTCGTAGCTCCGTCGCGGGACGGCTGAGCCAGAATCTCCGAATTTATGCCAAAGTTTTACCGATCGAAAACAGATGTGGGTAAAAGCACTGCGAGAAGTCTGTCGGTTCGATTGCGCCGTTCAGAGTTACATGTTTCAAGGTTGCTTGGGCGAAAGTTTTGATTTGAAGAAACCTCGAAGGTTGAAAATCAAAATTGAATAAACACACGCGCAATTCATGCTAAATCTCAGGCAAGTTTGTTTTCACTTCTATTCATTCCGTGTCACCTGTCACTACGAATATGCCATTTATCCTTTTATTATCAATGATGATCGGTACTTATTTTCACGAGAATCAATTAACACTCTATACGTTTCTAAAATTCTCGCATTTTATGCAAAATAATTCTTCTCGTATAGTTTTTTTTTTTACATACTGTGGTAGAAATCTTGGGCAGATTTTTAATTAAGTAGAATTTTGAGTGGCACAGATGTGAACGCGCTGAACTTTTTATATTCATTTTTATGTCTGGTGTAGATCCGAATAAATTGATCCTTTGGCGGTTATCGAGAAAAGATCTTTATAAGCCTCTAAAATAAATTCTCTAGCCTCCAGCGAACTTCATTTCTTGGGAAAAGGTCCATATACGGCGTAGCGTGGAGGGCGTCAACTAGCCTCGGGTCTCCTCTATTTACGCATACGTTATTTGAACTCGGAGTTTGCACCCAAATAGCCCAAGGGCTGACGCGAGAATAGCAATAAAATCGACAAATATGTGATGTTTGCACGCAAAGTTACACAATACACGTTTTTTCTTTCCTTTTTCCTTTTCATCCTTCAGACCTCCCCTTATCGCCGAATTCTCGATCCGTTATACTGCAAGATTACGCGAGTGTTTGGAAACCCCGAAGGCCTAAAGTCGACGGCTCGCGGGTTGCAAGGGTTGTTGTGTCTCAAGCGCGTGTTTTCAAGCGCGAATCGAGGCGGCCCGGTCGATCCGGTCTCGGTTTTATATCGAGTGGAGAGCCAGTCTCCGACACCGGAAGCCTTAGAAAGCACAAAGGGTTATAATAAGCTACCACCGAAGACGGCGATGAAAGCGCAGGGGGGAAAAAAATCATCGTCCAGACCCACGACTCCTCAAGACGAGGGCGACGAAAACGTTTCACGTCATAAAACTACAAGATTTTAATTATCTTAATCATTTTAGGCAGGAGTAATAACTAATATTTAATCTTTAGCTAAGATATGTTATATCTGTTACATATACTAACGGGTTGTTCCACATTTTCACTAAAGAGTATGAAGTTTGTAAATCGCAAATGTACGTTGCCAGACTTTCACGAGAAATACGTCACGTCCGGTCCAGAAAACTTTTTTTTTTACCAAACGCGATGTCTATTCATCTAAATAAATCAAGTTATTCACACAATTAGAGAAAATAAATTTAAGGGCGTTTTATCCAGCCGGAATAACCCATATGAATCCCTGTAATCAATTCTTTTTTTTTCCATGGAAATGGAAGAATTTCACTAACCTTATGTCAACCCGATACTCGACCCCAATCGATTATCGATCACGACCCGACATTTCAGAACAAAAAAAGTGAGTAATATAAAAAGGAAACAAAATGAATCCATAAAAAATGAACTTGGACGTTCCGAACCGTTCTTTCCATCGTTTCAATTAAGTTTCTCCATCAGTCCTTTCTTTCGTCCGCCATTCCCGTAGGGGAAAGTGGGTGGATTGATAGCTTTGCATTGCATTGAATAGTAGAAGAAAAGGCAACTCGTCGTCGTCTTCTCCGTTGCCGTACAGTTTTCTGGGTCGAACAATCGGAAATTCAACGTTTATCGAAACGTTCTACGGAATCGTTGAGAGCCTTGTGCAGGACACACGGCCTTTTCGTCCGTGATGTACCCTCGCGAATTTCATCGCGAGAAAATGCCGGGTCTGTCGACGGGGTCGGCGAATCCCTCTTCGGTCCAGGTCGGGGCAAAGATAAATAAAATTAAAAGGCACTCAGTGCCCCGAGGGAGAAGGCTTCGAGCGTTTCTGCCTCGTCGGCGGAGGGAAGGTAGGAAGAAAATAGAACGGAAAGAAAGATGAGAAGACGCGCCGGGAAAAGAGTACAGATGCTTGAGAGATTGTACGCAGCACGATGGAGCGGGCGGAGCACGATACCAGCTCACGGCATCTTTATTCAGGAATTATAAAAGACGAAAGGTAGCATCACTCCGCCATCTCGTCAGCGCTCACCCGACAAAGTCAGTCTGGCCTGCGACGACAAGGTGTCTCTTTACTCGCGCCCTTTAAATTTATATTTCTGCTTTATCCCACGGGAAATTTCCTCGGATACGAACGACAAGTGACTGCGATTTTCTCCGGAAGAGTGACGATGGTTGTGACGTAGCTGAGGTCTGATATCGAATCTACATTTTTTTCAATTATTAAGAATAGTAAAATAGAATTTACAAACAAAATTGTAGCACAAAGTTGAAGTGTACCTTTTTTTCTATTATTGCAGTTCGAAGGATTGAAA